>CM069911.1:109608488-109827658 GCA_036172215.1 Camellia granthamiana
AGGGACATATCCCAGTGTTTCGGGAAGAAGGAGAAACATAGGGACATATCCTAGTGTTTCGGAAAAAGGAGAAACATAGGGACATATCCCAGTGTTTCGGGATGGCTCAAGCATTGGAACGTATTCCAAATGCTCTTAACCGAAAAGAGAGAAACATAGGGACGTATCCCGGTGTTTCGAAAAAAAGAAAAGACATAGGAGACGTATCCCGGTGTTTCGAAAAGAAGGAAAAAAACATATTTTGGAATGGCCCAAGCATTGGAAACGTATTCCTGATGCTCTTAACCGAAAAGGGAGAAACATAGGGACGTATCCCAGTGTTTCAAAAAGAAGGAGAAACAGAGGGACGTATCCCGGTATTTCGGAAAGAAGAAAAAAACATAGGGACGTATCCCAGTGTTTCGAAAAGAAGGAAAAAACATAGGGGACGTATCCCGGTGTTTCGAAATGGCTCAAGCATTGGAACGTATTCCAAATGCTCTTAACCGAAAAGGGAGAAACATAGGGACGTATCCCGGTGTTTTCAAAAGAAGAAAAGACATAGGGACGTATCCCGGTGTTTCGAAAGGAAGGAAAAAACATAGGGACGTATCCCGGTGTTTCATAATGGCTCAAGCATTGGAAACGTATTCCAGATGCTCTTAACCGAAAATGGAGAAACATAGGAACGCATCCTGGTGTTTCGGAAAGGAGCATGCATAACAATGCAAGCTAAGATGAATCCCAAACACGTTGAAATCGTGTAAGGAAAGGAACACTCTAACCACACTGAAAACGTGAGAAGAGGACCGAAAACAACTGCCCCAGGTGCACACACAATGCAACCTGAGAAAGCCCCAGAGAGCAACAATCCTGAATGCTGCTCAGCGTCAAAGGATAAATGATACAAGATAACACAAGATGCAAATAAATGCAATAATTGCGATGATACGATGCATGTTACAAGCAATGTAGAGCATGATGTTTAGGGAATGCAATAAACAAACAAAGCTGCACTTTAGAAAGCACCTCATGGAATGAGTGGTGGTAAACCGCTCTATTCTGACGGGTGAATGGTCCTCAAGGAGAGCACTTCTGATTTGCCATCCTGGCTCTGAAACAATCAACACAGTATTCTGTTCACTTTGAAATTACAGCTCGTATGACACACTGCTTCATTCTGAACACACAGCTCAATAACACGGTACTTGGTTTATTCAAGTACATAGCTCATTCCGAACATATGGGATGTAGTGACAGAACTTGCAGAAGTTGAAACAAGCTCAGATGCTCCAAATTTTCCCTCTTTTCTTTTGCTTTGCAGCCACGGAACTTTCATAGCTTCAGATGGGTCCTGGTTTTTTACTTTTCTCATATGACCTGGGTTGAACCCTGCAGTTTTATGAAAGAACAAATTCTGTTTTGCACAAATGTGGAGATTGGCACGGCGCTCTAAGCACAAAACGATTTTTTGAAAGTGAGATGAGAAAAGGGTTCTCAACCGGGTATTGAGCCTATAACTAACCACAGCGAAAACGACTCAACAACGGAAAACAAAAGGTAGAACAACCTAAACACAACTCAACAAAGAGAAAACAAGGTAAAACAACCTAAACACAACTCAACAAAGGAAAAACAAGGTAAAACAACCTAAACACATCTATTGACACTCAAACGACTCAAAACAAGAATCGAAACAAACAAAAACACACAAACACAAGACTCAGCTGTGCTATAAAGGCAAGAGACCTCTCGGTCGCATGAGGAGCCAGTTTCTCCGGGTATTGTTTCCCACCCTTTCTCACTTGTGATTCTCACATCACTCGGCCCTCAAGCTCTGTTTTTCTGAAAAGGCCATTTTCCTCACTTTTTCTCTCAGACACACATCTCTCTATTCTTCAATCTCTCATTTTTTATCCCTCCCCCTGGGTGGTTGATGGATAAGCAGGAAGTTGTGGGCTCTTGCCCCTGGTATTCTACCATATTCTCGTTCTTGTTCACAACAGTGAATTTCTCCCACAGAGGGGTCGCGCTACAACTGGGTGTGTAGCAAATCTGCAGCTGACATCGGTTGACGATGCTCTGCTGGGGGAGTTTGGACATGATCAGATCTATCCAGATGAGGGAGTGGAATACCTTGCTCCATTCCAGTTCGTGCTTCGCACTTGGCTTGATGCCTTCGCTGCTCGAGAGGATATGAGAGCTTTCAGCCCTTTTCTGTTAGCTTCAGTTATCCTTTTCTGGCAGGTAGAGTGCCCTTTCTAGCAAGTAGGGTGCCCTTTTCTGGCAAGTATGTTGACAACGGGGAAAAGACAGAACACCTGACTCAACTGTGCCCCTAGTTCATTATTTTGACCATTTTTTGTTTTCGATTTTCTGCTAAAAACAATTTTGACTGACATGAGAGTTAGATTAACATGCTTGTTCGATTTTCTGATTTAAAATCATGCAAGTTAGGTTATGAGCACTGAAAATTTTCCTTTTTGGCTCCAAGAAAATGGTCCAGTTTTGGAAAAAAGGAATAATTTTCAAGATAATTAGTCAACCTCCGTAAAAAATTCTCAAAAACTATTTTTGTAAATGGCCACTGCTTGACCAACGTGGAATTGACTCTTGGGATGCACAACCTCAGATCTAAAAACAATGGAAAATTGCCCCTTGTCTGAAGGACACTGCACGGCAACAGAAAGTTGCCCATTCTTTGAATAGCACCGCAGCACTGCACAGCAACAGAAAGTTGCCCCTAGTCTCAAAAGCGCCGTAGCACATGGCAACCAGTCCTCACAAGTGACAATTACAACCAAATTCTCGGATACATAGAAGACAAAGACCAGAACCGTCACATGGACACAATCGAATTTGAAGTGTTTTACGCTGGACTTCAGAATGAAGTTGCCTACGTATCCCAAACATGGGAATCAAGCCTTGCGTAGTTTCGGGGTTAAGGTACACTCGGTATTAACCTCTCCTTTTGCGCTCTAACTTTTGCCAAGGCCGCCCTTTCTGGGTTTTCAACCTTGCGAGCTTTGTTCTTCTTTTCTTTTCAATTCTTTTCATTTCTTTTTTTCTTTTTTCTTTTTCATCTTTTCTTTTCATTTTCTTCATTTTTCTTCTTTCTTTTTTTCATTCTTTGCTTCTTCTTTTTTTGTTCTTTTTGTTCTTTTTGTTCTTTTTCTTGCTCTAACTTTTGCCTAGGTCGCCCTTCCGGGTTTTCGGCCCAGCGAGCCTCTCAAGGGTAAAAGTGTAGCCTTTGTCCATGTCGAATGGTTTTGAGATCCTGAAGTCATCTGAATCCAGGAGAATGATTGTTGTTCGCTGACGATGCAGGAGTCCATCCAATGGGGGGGGGCTGAATTTGCCCCTAGTGTTGTGGATAGGAACTCGGTTATCCCTCAGCAATGCTTTCTTCTTTCTTCCCCTCTGGGATTTGGCATTCTTGCTGATCTTTGTTAGCTTGAGAAACATCCCAATTTTTTTGCACTCTTTGAGCACCTTTGACATTTTTGCCCCTAGTTCGAGGGGTGCTTGTAATAACCCGACCCTCGAACAAGTATTTTTGATATATGTTTAGCTCTTGTTTTATGCTTTTGAATGCTCACTGTGAAACCCTATGAGAAATTAAAGTCAAGTAAGTGAACTATATGTTTAAAGATGTCTATCTGTCTAAACAAGAAAAGTATCTGTTACATAAGAATGTTTAAATCAGAAATTGGGAGCTTTAATGGCTTAATTCTTGGAAATTGATTTTATACATATGATCAGCATGATTTTTAAGTAATATTAAGCAATGTTGTGAAATTTCAATTTGGGATGATTACGATTGATTTTTGTCTTATTAGCTCTATATATGTATCTATGTTTGTTCTTGAGCTTAAAAGCCATAGACTTAGTTCAAACTTGTCCTGGGAAGAGAAAGGAGAAGGGAGGTTAGAAAACAAGAAAGAATTGAGAGAAATTGAAGATAAGGTAAGTTTAATTTCTTAATTCAATCCTCTTCCTCAAATTGGCATAGAAAATTCTTGGTTTTGTGTGATCTAGAGTATGAAGAGAACCTTGGATGGATATGTTGAATTTGTGTTATGATATTCTTATCATTTATATATCTCCTTCCTTTTCAAATTGGTATTCAATCTTGTGATCATGATTTTATGCCTCCATGTGGTGTTTTCATGTTATGTTAGATTCAAGGGAAGTTAAGAATCTCAAGAATTGTTAATATGTTTATGAGTTCCCATGTTTAAATAAGTAAATTGGGATTGTGTTCTTGACTTAAAGCAAGTTAGGGTTATGGTATGTTGAGACCCTTAATTACATGTTTTAAATCATGATTTAGCCTTAAAAATATCCATTCTTAAGCTTTGAAAACATTCCCAAAAGAACCAAATTTTGTAGCAAAGTTCGGACTGGAAGTGCAGAATCGCCGCACGTGCGGGAGTCATGGCCGCACGTGCGGAAGCCAATCGCCGCAACGTGCGGGGGTTGTGGCCGCACATGCGGGAGAAGAGGAATTTTTGGGTTTTCATTCTGCCTAAAAAGCACGTGCGGGGGGCATTTTGCCGCACGTGCGGGGCTCACCGCCGCAACGTGCGGCTCATGCTGAAAAATGTTGTTTGCTCCGTTTTGCGTGTAGATTCCTCTAATGTTGTCAGAATATGTATTTGATGCTTTTTTGATATTGATATGCTCTTTCGAAATGAAGCGAAACCGAAAGTTAATTGAGAAGAAAATGATGAACTAATATCTAAGATTTAAATGTGTGCAGGGCACACCCCGGGAGGAAGCAATACGTCATCTCAACGCTGTGAGTAGTAGTACCATCATATGTTTTCAAATATAGTTTATGATTGACATAAGTATTATGTTATGCATAAAATGCAACTATGTTATGTTTTAAAATATGTAAACAAAGGAATGGAAAAGATGAAAAATGTTCATTCAAGAAAACTTTGAAACCAAGTTATTCTGTTATTATGATATGAAACAAAGTGCTACACGGAACTAAGTGCTACGTTGTGAGTCACCTCTAGAGTCCGTGTGAGACACCTCTTGAGTTCAAACAAGTATGTTTCAAGGGCTTAATACCAAGTTACTCAAGGGCTTAACGCCAACTATTCCAAGGGCATTATGCCAACATGATTAAGGGCTTTTATGCCAACATGACAAGGGCTTTACGCCAATACGAGGAAGGGCTTTATGCCAATATGTATAAAGGGCTTTATGCCACTACTATGTTTATGGGCTTCATGCCAACACGTACAAGGGCCTTGTGCCGTAAGTTCAAGGGCTTAATGCCATTGTGTTTCAAGACGGTTCTAGTGGGTATGAAATTAGACAAAACTATATGATCTTTACATTATGTACGCATGTTTACACATTAAGTTAAGCATTGAATTGATTATGTACTATTATTCATTGAGCTTGGCTCACTCTATGTTATGTCTGATTTTGTAGGTAATCAACCAGAAGGTCGGTCCTAGCCTCGAAGCCCGTTCTTTTTGTCAACCTCTATATACCCAGGCACTGGCTGACGCCATTTTTGTTTTCTGAAGTTTTGCTAATGTGGCCATACTTTATTTTATGTCCGAGGTTGAAACTATGTGATGTAACTTTGATATTTTTGTTAGATGCCCAATCTCAGGGCTGGGACTGTATATATGTATGTATATGACTGATACTTGCGTGTATGTTGTAACTTCATATGTCCATTTGGAGTTTTGATCCTGGCATAGTAGTGTAGCTCAATGGGGTTTTTTATGTTATGTTGATATTTAATGCTTCCGTTTAGGCCCCATAAGTTATGTATCCCAGGTTTAACGTCCGTTTCTGAGTAGGTCATGCCCAAACTTTTAGGGGCAGGTTTGGGACGTGACAGTGCTTCTGATCTAGCTTTGCAAGCTTCTTTTGACGACATCTAATCTTCTTGATTTGACTTCCCTGCCCCTAGTTCGAGGACTGCTTCGAATCTGGCCACACAGGCCTCACATTGTAGTTGATCGTTGAACATTCTAAAATCAAGTTCAAGGTTTGAAAGTGAGGGGTCGAGTCTCGGGGCTGAGAGCGATCTTAAGCTGCACAATCTCAAGAGCGATTCCACGCAGGTCTTCGCAGGACCGCGCAAAACATTTTTTGAAATCTTTTAAGAAAGCGACTAGTCCCTCGCGCTGAAGACAATGCGTAACCAATCTGGATCAAGCTAGGATCCTTCTCAGTACTCACATTAACAAACATGATCTCAATCATTAAGGGCTTAGCATGCCTCTCTTTCTCTCAATTGATCAAATTTTGGAAAACTCAAGGAATTCCTTCCTCTTCGTTTTCATCACAATGTTCAAAAAGGTTTTGAAAAACTCAGGTCAGTGTAATGATTTCAAAGCACAGAAAAGACACAGTTTTTTTTTTTAGTCAAATACTGCCATCTCATTCAGAACTTCTGACACAACTAGCACAAGGCAGAAGCAAACACAAGAGTGTAAAAATCACTGTTGTTTATTCAAATCTGTTGGCATTACTGGCTCCAAGGCAGAAACATACTCAAAAGAAAGCGAAAAGACAAACACAAAACAAACAACTGATGTCCAAGGTAACAGCCCCGAAATCACCCAACTCCAACAAAACAGGACTGACTAGGTACAACAAGACAGACCCAACTGACTCAGTAAGAAAAGACTGACCCAATACCCAAGGTCACTTCGTGAGCACCCCCGCTCGCCCGATCAAAGATCGGCCTCTACTAACCATGATATCGAGTTTTGAAAACATTACGTGCTCTTATTCCGATTATTAGCCTAGAATTACTATGTGATGCACACAACATACAAGTATAGACTGGATTGCCTAATTTGGAACAAAGCATCGCATATCCGTTTATTTTGAAAATGGATTGAAGTTTGCTACTCGCAAGTAGGCTAAAACATGGGTTTCGACGAATTATTCCAATTCAAGCAACCCAACCTTCACCCACAGGCATTCAGGCAGTTATATCATGTAAGCACATAGCCTCATGGTAAGCATGCCATCATGGCAATCACTCACACGCAAGCAAGGATGCTAAAGCATAAACACTTACCGAGTACTCCAAGCCAAAGAAAGAAGCTAATTAGAAATCATGCATGAATCCTAACTATGCTGAAATGCCTAATGCAACACATGTAAAAATGCAACTAAGATAGGCTCGGCTATTCTAAAATGGCATATGAAATGCAACAAATGATACACATATTCAACTCGAAATTGAATACAATGCAGTTAGTATAATGCGCCGAGCCCGATGCATACAATACAGATGAATGAATGCAAGCATGTGAACATATAGATGCTAATTGAAACATGCCCTAAAACTAACCATCATAAGCTGTAAATAAAAGGGAGAAAGACGTAGGGTTGGAAGACATGCATCACACACATGCACACTTATTACAACATTGCCCTCCTCAGAGGGTCTGAATGAATAGTACAGAATAAACTAGCTAATCTAAGCTAATTAAACTAATTATTACACAACACTAATTAATTAACGAATTAACTAAGTAAGCAAGGAAACTAGCACGCAAATTAAATAAAATGGACTACTTCAGCTCTGTTCCGAATGATAGGGATGCACGCATGCTCAAGTCGCCTTGTCGGGAAATCCATCGCGATGTCCCAATTTGCCTCTGTTTGCAACTGGTCCCACAACACTGTACTAAGCTCCAGAAGGCTGCTGACTAGCTTTTTCTGCTGGTTTCCGGTTTGCTGCAACAGAGACTGAGAAAGGGGCATGGCAGAGTATTTTGAACATATGTGTGCATGACCACTCTCCCCATCATTGCACAAGCTCCAGGGAGTGCAGTCCTCGATCCTCATGCCACCAATCACGCATCTCGATGCATGATGACCGAGGAGTCGGATTGCACGACTCAATGTAAAATGAATGCACATATAAAGACAACAAAGCCTAAACTCCATCATGGGTAATCCGGAGTGTGGGCGACCGAGAATCAAGGCACGTTTCGTCACTTGGAGTATGAAACATCCCTCATTTCTCATGTTTGGACTAAACCCTATTCCAAACACAATGCAATATACATGGCATGCATGAATGCAACTCTAACATGTAACCTAAACATAATGCCACTAAATGATGCAAACATGCAAATGATGATATGCAAACATGCTACTAGCATACACAATGCTATGAAATAACCAATGGCATACTCAATGCACATGAGAACTATATGGCATACGCAATGCACACGTGGAGACTAACAATGAAATGATCAAGGCATACACAATGCAATGGTCAATCATGTAACAACATGGACTAAATGGCATATACAATACAAGATGGACTTAAACCAAGATAGGTGAGCCTTAGCCACACCCAAATCAGTGGCGAAATATGATGAAATTAGGGCAACAACACTTATGCAAACATGCACAATGCGAGGGACCAAACCTAAGGCATAGAGTGCAACTCTACTAAGGCATGGAAAGGGATTAAATATGGCATACAATCACACATTTTCCAGCTCTGAAATGACATGCAAGATGGTTCCGAATCATGCAAACGCCTCACACAATGCATACTAGATGGCCTGGATACCGAAACTAGTAAAGTGCATTACACTAGAGGTATGCAAAGCAATGAACAAATGACCAAACCACCCCCAAACAGTCCCTATGCAGGTCCAAAATAGTAGGAAAATGGACTAAAATGATGACTCAAAAGGCATGGAAATGAAGCTCATGCAATGGCCCAAAAATTGAGGTATTTAAGCACGACTCTCAAACACATTTTAAGAGTGGAAAACATGGGAATATGGCACAAGTATAGGCTCTGAAATGGCATACTCAATGGCCCCAAAACATGAAAACACCTCAGTATAAGCATGCAAAAGGCTCCAAAACTCAAGGCTAAGCGAGGATATTACATTACAACCATGCATAGCAAGCATCATTCGACCATGAGGCACAAAAATAGAGCTAAGCCAGTCCAAAACATGCACAAAATCAATTTAAGGCATGGCCAAAAAGTGCTAGAATCAAAGACCAAAATAGCATGCAACGTAAGCTAGTAAAGAGGATTTGCACTACAAGCATGTGAGGAAATCAAGAGGCCACTAAACCAGCAAAAGTTAGAGGTATGACATGCCAAATAAAGCCCAAAAACCCACTGAAACATGGTTAATGCATGCAAGACTGAGATGCTCCTTTGATATGCTATGAAGAAGGTTATTCTACACATGCAAGATGGACATCCAATATGGAAAAACAAGCTCTGTACAGAGCCTATGCAGGTCCTAAAACTCATCAAAAATGGCCTGAAACATGGCTTGGAAGCATGCAAATATGGGCTCCTTTGTAAGGCCAAAAATGCTAGAAAACAGAACAAGGAGAGAGAGGGTCACCCCTCTCTGATTTTGGCACTCAAAACAGCATGCTAGCCACTGAAAATCCACTGGATTTTAGTGGCTAAAATGCCAAACAAAGGCCAACACAAATACTCTAAGGCATGGCTCAAAACAAGGTAAAATGAAACATGCAAGGGGGTAGATGACCCCCAACAGAAAAATGATCTTAAACAAACATGTTAAGGGCCTCAAAACAAGACTTTTTTCAGTTTACATCAAAGCTCAAATATGCTTGCAAGTATGGCTAAAAGATGGAGCAAAATAAAGCTTAAAAAAGGTAATAGTGTGTTACCCTTGTAGCTTCAGCAAAACCAGCAGCTTCTTGGACCAAAAACCAGCTCTTTGAGACCTCTCAAGACCCTCCAAGAACCTTAGATCAATGGTGGAGGTGTGTGGCTATGAGGTGTGGTGTTAAAGGCCAAGAACAAACACCCTTTCTAAGCCTATAATGTAGAGATATAGAGAGATATATGTGCTTTCCCTTAGAAAAATTTTTTTCAACCTCTCTAAAGGAGAGGGAGGCCCTCTCTTATAGAGAAACAAGAGGGTTCAAGCTTCTTGGAGGAGCTAGAGCAAAGGTTCAAGAGGTTCAAACTTCCTCAAGAAGCTAAAACAAGGGTTAAAAAGGTTCAAGCTTCTTGGAGAAGCTAAAACAAAGGTTTAAAAGGTTCAAGCTTCCTTAAGAAGCTAAAACAAGGGTTCAAAAGGTTCAAGCTTCCTCAAGAAGCTAAAACGAAGGTTCAAAAGGTTCAAGCTTCCTCAAGAAGCTAAAATGAAGGTTCAAAAGGTTCAAGCTTCCTTAAGGAGATAAAATGAAGGTTCAAAAGGTTCAAGCTCTAAAACTAGGGTTCAAAAGGTTCAAGCTCTCCAAAAACCGTGCCAAACGGAGAAAGTTAAGCGGTCCCAAACCGAGGCGCATGGCCGACGGCTCCGAAAACCGGAAACTGGTCTCGAAACGGGAAAAGTGGGCTATGACCATGAAGAGTAGCCTACGGCCACTGAGAGGTGTTCTACGAGACCTCTCCCTCCCTTCAGGAAGGGAAAACAAGAACCTGATTCACAAACTGAGGCAAAGCACAAAAGGGTCCTAAGGTCCGGGGGTAAGGCTCTTAGCCGAAACTCCGAAACCTCAAAACGAGCACAACATGCACCATCACCAAGCGCTCAATCGATGACGTCTGAGTCTTAAGGTCGGTCAAAAATGGGGTGTCTATAGTAGCCGATCCTATTTAATTGCATTATTGCATGTGTTGCATTAGGCATTTTGTATAGTTAGGATCATGCATATTTCTAACTAGCTTTTGTTTTGGCTCGGAGTACACTGTAAGTTTTATGCTTAAGCATACTTGTATGAGTGTGAGTGTTACCATGATAGCATGCTTGCCATGAGGCTATTTTCTTAAATGCTAAATTGCATGAATGCCTGTAGATAAAGGCTTTGTTGCTTGATTTGGGACAATTCAACGAGTGTGAGTTTTAAGCCCACTTTGTAAAGTGGCAAATCATGTTTTAAGTCAACTTGAGGTGGAAAATCCACGCTTTAGCCCACTTGAGGGTGGCATTTTCAAACCATTTTCGAAAACAAAACATGAGTTGATTTGTTCCAAGTCTTGTGACTTAGTCTATACTTGTATGTTGTGCACATCACATAGTAATGTTAGTCCAATAACCGAAACAAGAACACGTGTTTATAAAAACAACATATCATATTTAATAGAGGCCGATCTTTGATCGGGCGAGTGGGGGGTGCTCATTTTAAGACATTCCCCTCTCGTACCCAAGTTCCCGAGCCGAGGCAACTTTAGTGATGACGGACATGTGGCCTTTGGCACAAGTCAGGATTTCCTAAATTTCCCAAAAATAAAATATTTAGGTGGCGACTCTGTAATCTGGCAAAGCAGTCCAGTTTTGGCATTATTTGATCTAAAATCAATTTTCCAAAATGATTTGCCGGATTTGACTCTTTGGTGTTTATCAATCTCACATTGCACTTTGTGAGATTAGATTCAGAACCGTGACAGGAGTCCGAACTGTAGGACCAATTCAAGCTCTCCGAAAGAGGGCGCGAAGAAAGTCGAGTCCATAGTTTCTGGAATATTTTGTTTTTGGAAAATTTTGGAAACCGTGACTCGTGCCAAAAGCCATGTGTCCGTCATCACCAAAGTTGCCTCGGCTCGGGAACTTGGGTACGAGAGGGGAAGGTCCTGAAATGAGCACCCCCGCTCGCCCGATCAAAGATCAGCCTCTACTAGACATGATATGTTGTTTTTAGTAGAGGCCGATCTTTGATCGGGCGAGCGGGGTCTAGTAGAGGCTGATCTTTGATCTGGCGAGCGGGGGTGCTCATTTCAGGACCTTCCCCTCTCGTACCCAAGTTCCCGAGCCGAGGCAACTTTGGTGATGACGGACACGTGGCCTTGGGCACGAGTCAGGGTTTCCTAAATTTTTCAAAAATAAAATATTTAGGTGGCGACTCTGTAATCTGGCAAAGCAGTACAGTTTTGGCATTATTTGATTTTAAATCAATTTTCTAAAATGATTTGCCGGATTGGACTCTTTGGTGTTTATCAATCTCACATTGCACTTTGAGAGATTAGATTCAGAACTGTGACAGGAGTCCGAACTGTGCGACCAATTCGATGCTCTCTGAAAGGGGGCGCGAAGAAAGTCGAGTCCACGGTTTCTGGTGTGGATTTCACGGACTTAAACAAAGCTTATCCCAAGGATCGTTTTCCCCTCCCAAGAATAGACCAACTCGTAGATATAACGACACATCATCAACGCATGAGCTTCTTGGATGCCTACAAAGGCTACCATCAAATTGCCATGCATCCGGAGGATCAAGAAAAGACCGCTTTCCTCACCCCAAGAGGAATCTATTGCTATAAGGTCATACCTTTCAAGCTGAAGAATGCGGGGGCAACTTACCAGAGACTGGTTACTACCATGTTCAAGGAACAGCTCGGCCGCACCATGGAAGTATACATCAACAACATGGTGGTCAAATCCAAGGAAAAGCACACCCATTTAGCCGATTTGAAAGATACATTGGCATTCTTCGAAAGTACAAAATGAAATTGAACGCCTCAAAGTGTGCATTCGGCATTGGATCCGGCAAATTCCTCGGCTACATTTTTAACCACCGCGGAATAGAGGCCAACCCGAGGCAAATCACAACAATTCTAGAACTTGGTTCTCCTCGGTCGGTTAAAGAGGTTCAGAAGTTGATGGGAATGGCCGCCGCGCTCAACAAGTTTATCAGCCGTTCCACAGATCGCTGCCGCTAATTCTTTCACACACTTCGACAAGGAAAAGCTTTTGAATGGACCGCCGAGTGCTAGGCCACTTTGACGGCTTGAAAACTTATCTCTAATCAATACCACTCTTAGCAACCCCCTCGCTAGGCGACCCGCTCATTTTGTATCCGGCAGTATTTGACCGGGTGGTCAGCGCCGTACTTTTAAAGGAGGAACTCGGGGAGCAACGACCAGTTTATTATGTAAGCCAAGCAATGGCTAACGCCGTAATGCGTTATCTACCACTGGAAAAGCTCATCATTGCTCTCGTTATGGGTGCAAGAAAACTAATGCATTACTTTCAGGGACACACCATAAGTGTACTGACAGACTATCCCCTCCGATCGACACTCCGTAGTGCAGAAGAATCAGGGCACGTTTCAAAATAAGCTTTGGAACTCAGCCAATATGATATCCAGTTTTTGTCTAGAACTGCCATCAATGGGCAAGTGCTCACCGACTTTGTAGCCAAATTCATGGGAAGCCTTGTTGACTTCAAGTCCGAGCAAGTGCAACCTAAACCCGACTGGAGAATATATGTCGGAGACATTTGATAGTTGTATTCTGATAAGCCATCCACCCAACGTGGCAGTGGGGCAGGTGTAGTAATCATGACCCCCGAAGGGGGAATAATCGAGCAGGTGGTTAAACTGGGCTTTGATGCATCAAATAATGAGACCGAATATGAAGCATCGCTAATCGGCCTTCGGAACGCAGTTCACCTCGGTGCGCAGCGGTTACTTGTTTTTTGTGACTCAAAACTAGTCATCAACCAGTTGAAAGGGGAGTTTGCAGCTAAAAATGACCGCATGGCAGCCTATATGACAACGATGAATTCCATGCTCACGAAATTCGACCACCACGAATTGAACTAAATAACCCGAGATCAGAATAGGCATGCGGATGCCCTTGCTTACCTAGCATCAATCATCAATTCAGAAATCAAATGGACAATCGAAGTAGGATTCAATCCTGAGCCGAGCATCACCTCTTCTAAACCACTTCAATTAATATCATTAAACCAAGACCAAGTTAGATGGACCCTATCGTCGCATTCCTTTCCTCAGAACTACTCCCAATGGGCAAGAAAGAAGCCCACAAACTGCAAAATAAAGCCCTGCGATACCACTTGGATCTGCATGGAAGGCTCTACAAAACATCCCTTTCTAGGTTGTAATTAGAATGTGTTCACCTAGACAAAGTAGAGGAACTCTTAACTGAAATACATGAAGGAAGTTGTGGTGCCCATTCTGGAGGACGCTTGTTGGCCCACCGAGCCATAACACAAGGGTATTATTGGTCCACCATGCGAACTGATGTCGAGAATTATGTCAAGAATTGTGAACAATGCCAAAAGTTTTCCCCTTTAACTCATCTGTCTGCCGAAGAATTAACTCAATCACTAGTCCTTGGCCATTCGCTCAATGGGGACTCGATATCTTTGGACCAGTTCCACGAGCTCCAGGGAACAAGCGATTCCTGATCGTCGCAACATATTATTTTACAAAATGGGTTGAAGCAGAGGCCTTAACACATATTAGAGATGTTGATGTTAAGCGTTTTGTATGGAAAAACATCATAACATGATTCGGCATACCAAGAGCGCTCGTCTCAAACAACGGCACCCAATTTGATTGTGGCGTCTACTGAGAATTATGCAACACGTATGGTATCCGGCCTTACTTTTCCTCGCTGGCATATCCACAAAGCAACGGACATGTAGAGGCCTCCAATAAAGTCATCCTGGACGGCATCAAGAAAAGGCTGGAAAAAGCAAAGGATAGATGGGTCGAAGAGTTACCCAGTGTGTTGTGGGCTCACCGCACTACTCCAAGGCGATCCACTGCGGAAACGTCATTCACTTTGTGCTTTGGAACCCAAGCAATTATCCTCCTGGAAATTGGCCAACCCACGCTGAAATCCAAGGTTTTTGACATGGGCCGTAATGACATGATGTTAGCCTTGGACTGGACTCTAATTGAAGAACGCTGAGATCGTGCCCTTGCTTCCATGGCGCGGTATTAACAACAGCTCGCTAAATCATATAATCAGTGTGCGTAATTGTGTCGTTATACGTCTAGAGAATTGGTCCTCAAGAAAGTGCTTCCCACTACTAAGAATTCGACAGACGAAAAATTAGGCCCCAACTGGGACAGCCCTTATCAAGTCGATTCAGTCGTCGAAACTGGGGCATATCGGCTCAAAGACATGGCTGGGAGAAGTTTGTCGCGCTCTGGAATTCTACACATCTACGCAAATTTTATCACTAACCCAACTTGTACGGCGCACTAGTTTTTTTTTGAATTTTTGCTGATATGTTATGAATACATCTTTCTATTTCTCAGTGCAATGCCCTTTCTTATCGCAATCTCATTAATAATGGTTCAATAATGATTATAAGACTCTGAATTCAGAGCACACTGCATGTCACGTTTGGGCCGAATAAGCCTTCGAATTTGTAGCGCCCTTCGTGGATATCACGATTGGCCAACACAATAAGACTCCAAACTTGGAACGCCCTTCGTGGATGTCACATTTGGACTGAATAAGCCTCTGAATTCGGAGCGCCCTTCGTAGATGTCATGTTTGCGCCGAATAAGCCTCCAAATTCAGAGCGCCCTTCGTAGATATCACGATTGGCCAACACAATAAGACTCCGAACTCAGAGTGGCCTTTACGGATGTCACATTTGGTCCGAATAAGCCTCCAAATTTGGAGCACCCTTTATGGATATCACAATTGGCCAACACAATAAGACTCCAAACTCGGAGCGCCCCTCATGGATGTCACGTTTGGGCCGAATAAGCCTCCGAATTTGGAGTGCCCTTCGTGGATATCATGACTAGCCAACACAATAAGACTGTGAATTCGAAGCGCCTTACGTGGATGTCACGTTTAGGCCGAATAATCCTCCGAATTCAGAGCGCCCTTCGTGGATGTCACGATTGGCGAACACAATAAGACTCTGAATTTGAGGCGCCCTGCGTGGATGTCACGTTTGGGCCAAATAATCCTCCGAATTCGGAGTCCCCTTCGTGGGTTTCACGATTGGCCCAGAATGAGCCTCTGAATTCAGAGCACCCTTTGTGGATATCACGATTGGCCAACACAATAAGACACTGAATTTGGGATGCCCTTCGTGGATATCACATGTAGGCCAAATAAGCCTCCAATTTCAGAGCACCCTTCGTGGATATCATGGTTGGCCAACACAATAAGACTCCGAACTCGGAGCGCCCCTCGTGGATGTCACGTTTGGGCTGAATAAGCCTCTGAATTCGTAGCGCCGTTCGTGGATATCAAGATTGGCTAACACAATAAAACTCTGAATTCGGAGCGCCCTACATGGATGTCACGTTTGGGCCGAATAATCCTCCGAATTCGGAGCGCCCTTCGTGGATATCATGATTGGCCCACAATAAGCCTCCAAATTCGGAGCGCCCATCATTCGTAAGTTCGAACGGCCGGGTAATCCTCCAAATTTGGAAGGACCAAATTTGACAATAGAATGGCATGGATCAATATATGGTTGTCACACGAAGATATAAACATTAATCGACACAATACAGCAAATATTTATTTCATTAAAAAAACATAAATACATAGGTGACGAATTCAAAAGTACAATAAATTGTATTAATATCTAAATCTATTCGACACCCTCTTCATCGTCAGATTTCTCGGCGTTGTAAGCTTCGAAAGGAAATTTGTAATTCTGATGCAGAGGTGACGCCAAATCAATTCTCGCAGCTTGTGGAGCCTTAATCCATCCATGCTTAAATCCACGATTTTCGCACTGACAAACATCCACAGCTAATTTTTCCTTTGTCTTTTCAATACCAATTTTTCGGCTGTCGTAAAAACCTTGTTCGTAGGCCTTCGCTCTTATTGTTTCTTACGAACATGCTCGCTGTATCTCGATCGGCGATCTCATGATCTAGCAGACACTGGTTTACTCTTTCCATCACAATCAGGTTCATTTGACTCGTCGACTGTGTTTCGGAAGCCTTAGCTTTCTTCATATCGTTCTCAGCTTTCTCTACGCGAGCTTTCAAGCTCTAAATGGGGCCGTCTTTCTGCTCTATCTCTCTTTGCGCGGCATGAAGACGCATGTCGATTTCATATGAGGTGTATAGTCCCCTTACCGCTCGATGGATGCCCTCCCAAGAAACTTCGTAGTCAGGCTGACCTACCATTGATTCCTGGACTTCGGGCGGAAAAATTTGTCAAGCAAACTCGACTGCCACATTTGGATCGCAGATAATTGAATTCGCTTCAATCATCGGTTTGTTTCTAACGAAGACTGAAAATTTTAACGGGCGGGGTGTCCTGCTGGTTTCGTTTCGCGAACGGGGGGAGCTCCCTCGCTGCTGCCTCTCCTTCCGGGGTGACTTCTCTACCCCGCCCCCTCTTAGAGACCTACTTTGACGATAGGGGGAGCGACACCTATCACGCTCCCCCGACGTCCTGTTTCCCGTTCGCATAGGTTCGCCATCTCAATTCATCTCTAAGTCCAGTTCAACTAGTGTCCTTCCCTCCTCTCTACTGTTAAAAAATATTCTTCTTGACATCCAAATTTCCTCAGTTTGATACAATGTTCTTTTCCCTCTCACAGACTATTGAATTTGAACACAGCACAGATGCCATGCACACCTAGTCCCCACCCCGCTTATTAATTTCGGGTGCAGTGTTCCCAAAGTGATCACTTCAATGGATTGCACAGACAAGTTACTGTACCCCACCAATGGCGGTTCTGTTCATTCATCAGCTGGGGCAAGGGCAGATTTAGTAATCTATTTGACCCGATTGCAATGCATTGCGCCGACAAGTTACTGTGCCCCACTCAATCCATGAATTACAAATATTCGGCAGTTCTGTTCATTCATCAGCTAGGGCAAGGGCAGATTTAGTAATCCATTCTGCCCGATTGCAATGTATTGTGCCGACAAGTTACTGTTCCCGCCAATGGTGGTTCTGTTCATTCATCAGCTGGGGCAAGGGCAATTTAGTAATCTATTCAGCCCGATTGCAATGCATAGCACCGACAAGTTATTGTGTCCCACCCAATCCATGAACTACAAATATTCGGCTTCGACATTTCTGTTCAGCTGGGGGATCAGATTTAATAATCTATGCGGCCTCTATTGATAAATAGATTAATGCTCCATCTGACATCGCAAGCTGTATTTCTTTTTGTTATTCGGCTCGTTAATGTTCAAATTGACATGATTATTAGAAAGATTATGTTATTGCCGAATTAAGTTACATCACCATACTTGGCTAATAATTAGCATATGCAGAAAGATTATGTTATTGCCAAATTAAGTTACATCAACATACTTGGCTAATAATTAGCATATGCAAAAAGATTATGTTATTACCGAATCAAGTTATATCACTATACTTGCCTACTAATTAGGACATGCAGAAGATAGACAAAAAGGCAATTTTCATTCATAAATTGAGTACAAACAGTCGTCGTTTTACACATGAAAAACTTCTAAATAAAATAAATAAGCAAAAAATCTACAAAAACTGTGTACAGCAAAACACCAAACAAAAAGCACGATTACATTGACGTATGGAACTCATTCTTCGGGATCAGACTCCAGCGGCTCAACCTCTAGCTGCACGTATGCAATTGGCTGCTCCAATGTCACATTAGCGGCAGCCAATGCTTTGAGCTAGCTGTGTTTGAAGCCCTGATTTTTTAACCTGGGTACTTCCTCTACATATTTTTCTAAGGCGGTGTCCTTTCCGGTTTGGAATGCCTTAGAGATCTCGAAGTTGGCTATTTCTTTTGCCTTCTTCGATTCTGCCAAGTCGGCCTCCAATTTGGCAATCACCTCCTTGGCCAACTTGAGCGCATCCTCACTCGCGTTCGCCTTTTCTTCGGCGGCCTGATTGAGTTGATCTGAATATTTAGCCTTCTCTTCCTCGGCATTGGCCTTGGCTCGCTCTTCAGCCGCTTTGCCCACCTTGAATTCAGCTCTAAGGGAGGCCTCTTCAGCCTTGCCCTTTTCAGTTTCGAGTTCAACTTTGAGAAAGTCGATTTGCTCGATAACGTCATAATGATGGCGACCAATTTCTGCAATCCTGCCCGCTGCCTGTAAACAAAAGATTAATAAGATAGCCGGCATAAAAAGGAACGGAATATTTTTTTCAAAGTTACGTACCAATATTGCCGATTGAGCAGCTAACGTTATCGACACCACATCCGGCTCTGCACAGAATGTTGCTTTGTCAATTGGCAGAGAAATTGACGAGGCCACACTTAAGGCCACGGCAGAATCCTTCAAAGTCGAAGCATCAAAAGCAACCGGCACATTCCTTATTTTAGGTTGTATGATAAACGGCGCAAGCAAGTCCTGCGACTCTTTTATGCGCGGTTGTTTATCAGTTTGGTCTTCACTGGAGTCTTCGTGCTTCTCAGGGAGTTTTTCCCCCCTCTGTTTGGCCACCAAATTGTCTAATTGATCAATGACAATGGCTTCATTTCAACTACAACAATCTGCTCCATTTCCTCAACAAGAGCGGGTGACGAAGACTCAGCCCCAATAGGAGCAGGTGGTGGGGGTTCAGACCTGGCGACTTCGACCCTCCTTTGGGCTGCCATCTTCTCAACATTTTTTCTTTTGGCCATCTGGGCGATCGAGTCCCCAGCCATGTTCTCAGGATCTGTGCCGGGAAGGTCTCCTAAGTTGGTGAAAATATCATCTTCTAATGATACGTCGACTTGGCCTAAAATGGACGGAAAGTTGAAGACGGCTTCCTCAAAGGCCAAATTAAGAGTTGCGTCAACCTCCTTGCCCAGACTGTCAGATCTGTCCAAGTTGGACTGATTCGGCTGTTCAACAACTTGGTCGGCGACCTGCTCGGTGACTTGCTCTGAATCCGAAACTTCAAGACCAATCTCCCTTAGGTTCTTGAAATTTGGGAAAATGAGTGCCGTGAGATACTGTTCGCCCTTTGGAATCGGAATGTGATCAGTGGCCGAAAAGGTAGCGTATGTTGGCTTATACTGCAATAAGATGTGGGCGGCCCTCCATTGCTTTTGGAGGTTTAGACGGCCGAAGAATTGGAGCACAGTTTTGATCTGCTGAAGCACAGCGTCATCGGCCGAAATGAGTACTTTTTTCGAATCGTTACCTTCACAAATAAAATGGTAAGTACATGCAATCTAAGCCAAATAAAATTATAACAAATGCGCATAGAAATGGGACTATACGGCCACCTAGTTTGCCTTTTTGTCTAGGCACAGGATCTAGGCTATCTTCGCCTTCACTGAATTCCCAGTTGCCTCGGACAACGACCATGACGTCATCAACACGCTTACCAGAGCTGGCAAGCATAGTCACCAGATGGTCATCAGTGTCCTTAGCCCTAAGAAAGTAGCGTCCCTGCTGACCAGATGATTTCGCCAAGGCATAACAATGCCGAATAGTAAGGATTCCTAGATTAATCCTAAGTCGGCGGTTTAATTCTACTATTCCCATTATTATTTGGTAAAATTTTACGTTAGGTTGTGAAAGGAGTAGACCCCAATAACGAAGGACGGCCCTTAAGAATGGATGAAAGGGGAAACAGACTCCACCCTCAGCGATTGACAGGAGAGGAAAGATGATCGTACTCTCATCAGTACTCTCATCAGTCCTCTCCATGTCGAGTACGCTATCTGCCATAAGCGACAGATGGACATCGTCTGCAATGGAAAAGTGGCGTTGAAAAGCGAAAACATGATCCGTGAAAGGAGAGCTTTCAAATGTTTCATCATCCGAATCAGAATGGAAAATACACTAAACTAAAAACAAACAAGAAAATGGGAGTTAGAATGACGAAGGGAAGAACTTAAAGGGTAGAGAGAAAAGGACAATGGGGAGCAGATGGAAGTTGCAGAGGTGAATTCGAAAGAGCTTTGCAAATTCAAAAAATATTCGAAGGGACAACGCAGTTTCATATCGTATTAAATGATCAACACGTACGAAGGAGCGAAAAACTGTAATGATTTCCAAACCATGGTCGTTCTGACGCTTCGGTATTAAAAGGAGTGCAACCGCCGTATTCTTGACTTTCCACATTAAAACCAAACATGCCGACTAATTGGCGTTAGTCAGATGTTTGGGGGCCAATTGTGGGAGTCGAATATTCGTAAATTGAGGAATGCCAAGATATTTGAAGACATCTGGCCGAATTCAATTCGGCTATAATCTAAGGGCTCTTGAAACCAAATGTACAATCGGTCGTATAGAGAGCCAAATCAGAACCAACACGCAATCGAAGGGCCGAGTAAGCAATCAGGTGCAAGATTAAGAGAGGGCCCAACCCTGGGGCCCAAAGGGTAATATAAAAAGAGGAACGTCAACCAAAGGGAGGTATGTGAGAATAGATAGAATAACTTGAGATAGAAGTAAACTTGAGAGCATACTAACTTGTTCGTCGAAGTGCTAATTCTGACACCCCCGACCAAAGTGTTCAGCCCTTTTTTCAAGTAGCAATCAGAGGATCAAGGACGTCTGACTGGATCCTAGAGTATTTCTAAACCACTTCTCCACACAAAACAAATGAATAAATAGCTAAACTACTTAACTAATTATCATCAACCGAATGAATTAATTATTCTAGCTAATCAAATTACAACACTTTACCAAATTCAACTAGCTACAACTACAACAAATATTTAAGCTAAATATTTAAACTACACAGGCTTGATAAGCAAGGAATGCTCATGCACGTGCTCGATTTCCTCCCAAAAAGACCATTGTTTTGCTTCCAGAAGGTCTCTGTTGCACTGTAGAACACTTACACTTTTGTCCACCTCTAGAATAGCTCTCCTATGCTAAAAAAAACACACTGTTGGATTTTGCATTGGTGGCTGGCCAGCCAGGGATGAGGGCCTGCCGACCACCAGTGATGGCCTGCCGGCCACTACTCCAGGGTTCATCTTGCTACAACAGAGAACAAACAGAGCATGCACAAGGTATTCTCAAGGGTTTGTTTGCACAATTCACCCCTCCTTATCATGAACAAATCAAAGGAGTAGTAAACTTGGTCTACAAACCATCAACTCAAGCAATTCCATTGCATGATGGCTTATGAACCAAAGTGTGCAAGTTCAATAAATGCAACAAAATAAGACTCTAACCTCCTCCCTTTCATGAATTGATCAAGGGAAATGGTGACCTTGGAAACTTGAATCATTTCATCACTAATGAGTATGAAATGTCTTAAGCTTCAATGTGTTCAATTAATGTCCGATTGAACACAAAACCAATTATTGTCTTGCACCATGTAGACGCGCCCGAACGTCCCAGGAAAATCCCGTTTTATTCATTGGGCTCACTACAGTTCGGAGTCAATGTCATGGTTCTGAATCTAATCCCGCAAAGTGCAATGCGAGGTCGATAAATCACAAAAGAGTCCAAATCTGGCAAATCATTTTGAAAAACTGATTTTTATAAAGAAGTGCCAAACATGGACTGCTTTGCCAGATACGGAGTTGCCACCTAAATATTTTATTTTGGGAGAATTTAGGAAGCCCTGACTCCTGCCTAAGGCCACGTGTCCGTCATCACCAAAGTTGCCTCGGCTCAGGAACTTGGGCACGATTGGGGAAGCTCATGCAATGAGCACCCCCGCTCGCCTGATCAAAGATCGACCACTACTAAACATGATATCGAGTTTTTGAAAACACATGTGTTCTTATTCCGGTTTATTAGCCTAGGATTACTATGTGATGCACACAGCATACAAGTATAGACTAGATCGCCTAAGTTAGAACAAAACATTTGATATTTGTTTATTTGAAAATGGTTGGATGGTGCTACTCGCAAGTAGGCTAAGACGTGGATCTGCCACCCTCAAGTGGGCTTAGAAAACAGGGTGATTTGCCACTCTCAAGTGGGCTTAAAACTTGCAATCGATGAATTGTTCCAATTCAAGTAATCCAACCTTCACCCACAGGCATTCAGGCAGGTATATCACACAATCAGTTAGCCTCATGGCAAGCATGCTATCATGGCAGTCGTTCACACACATGCAAGGATGCTAAAGCATTAACACAAGCTAATTAGAAATCATGCATGAATCCTAACTATGCTAAGATGCCTAATGCAACACATGCAGGATGCAACTAAGATAGGCTCGGCTATTCTAAAATGGCATATGAGATGTTACAGATAACATGTATTCAACTTGGAATTTAAACACCATGCAGTTAGTATGATGCACCGAGCCCAATGCATACAAGACAGATGAATGGATGCAATCATGTGAGCATAAGGATGCTAATTGAAACATGCCCTAAAACTAACCATCATAAGCTGGTAAATAAAAGGGAGAAAGACGTGGGGTTGGAAGACATGCATCACACACACGCACACTTATTACAACGGTTGGCCCTCTCGACAGAGGGTCCGAATAAATAATACAACACCAACTAGCTAATCTAAGCTAATCTAATTAAGCTAGTTATTACACAACCAAAATGAATAATAAATTACAGCTAATTATTACACAACTCTAATCAATTCACAAACTAACTAAGTAAACAATTAAACTAGCATGCAAACTACATGAATGTGGACTGCCTCAGCTATGCCTTGAATGATAAAGGATGCATGCATGCTCGAGTCGCCTTGCCGGGAAATCCATCGCGATGCCCCGGCTTGCCTTTGTTTACAATTGATTTCAGAAATTTGCACAAAGCTCCAGAGAGATGAAACTCCACCCCGGGAAACTGTGGGAAGGCTGCCAACCAGCTTATAGGCATGAGAGACCAACTACCGACCACCTTTTGTGGTGGAAACCAAAGAAGGTGGTCGGCCTGCCAGAAAACCTGGTCGGTCGAGCAGTTTCTTCTCCTGGATTCTATTTTTCTACAACAAAGGGAAAGAGAGAGGCACGACAAGGTATTTGCAACACATGTGTGCATGACCACTCTCCCCATCATTGCATTAGCTCTAAGGAGTGTAGTCCTCAAACCTCGGGCCACCAGTCGTGCATCTCGATGCATGATGGCCGAGGAGTCGAATTACACGACTCAATGTGAAATGAATGCACATACAAGCACCTAAAGCCAATAACTCTGTCATGATTTGTCAAGAGCGTCGGCGACCGGGAATTAAGGCACGTTTCATCACTTAAAGTATGAAACGTCCCTCGTTTCCCGTGTTTGGACTAACACCTATTCCAAACACAATGCAAGCAACCTGGCAAACATGCAATGTAACTACATGGCATACACAATGCTATGGACAATATGGCATACTCAATGCAATATGATCATGGCATGCTCAATGCAAACAATAACATAACATGCACAACGCATTATGACATGGCATACACAATGCAACAATGGACTTAAACCAAGATGGATAGGCCTCAGCCATGCCCAACTCAGTGGCCATACATGATGAAAACAAGACTCCAAAACTCATGCTAGCATATACAATGCAAGGACCTAAGCCCAAGGGCACAAAATGCAACTCTACAAAAGCATTGAAAGGATAAAATATGGCATACAATGACACATGTTCTAGCTCTGAAATGACATACAAAATGGCTCCGAATCATGCAAACAACTCACACAATGCATGTTGAACGACTCAAGTACCGAAGCTAGTGAAGCACATTACACTAGAGGCATGCAAGGCGATGCTCGAATGAAAAAACCAACTCCAAATAGACCTCAAGTAGGCCCAAAATAGTGGCAAAATGAGCCAAGATGGTGGCTTGAAATGCATAAGAATGAAGCTCAATGCAAAGGCTCATAAATGGGGTATAACGATGCAACTCTCAAACATATTGAAAGAGTGACAAACATGAGAATATGGCCAAGAAATAAACTCTGAAATATCATGCTCAATGATGCTAAAACATGCAAACACCTCAAGTTAAGCATGTAAGGGGATTCAAAACTCAAGGCTAAGCAAGGCTATTACACTACAACCATACATGGAAAGCATCATTCGACCAAGGGACCTCAAAACAGAGCTAAGGTAGCCCAAAATATGAACAAAATCAGTTTGGAGCATGGCCAAAATATGCTAGCATAGAGGGCAAAAACAACATGCATTATAAGCTAATGAACATGATTTACACTACAAGCATGTGAAGCATATGAGAGGCTACCAAACCAGCCGAAAAAAGAATCATGGCATGCCAAATGATGGCCAAAAACCAACTGAAACATGACTAATACATGCAAGAATGAGGTGTTACTTTGATAAGCCATGAAAGGGATTACTCTACACATGCAAGAGGCAAACAAAAGGTGACCAAACCAGCCATAGACAAAGTCTAGGCAGGTCCTAAAAGTCACTAGAAAGGGCTTGAACCAAGGCTAGGAAGTGTGGAAATATATGCTCCCTTGGAAAGTCAAAAATACAAGCAAACAAGGCCAAAAGAGAGAGGGTCACCCCTCTCTGATTTTGGCCCTCAAAACCACATGCCAACCACTGAAAATCCGCTGGATTTCAGCGCCTAAAGGGCCAAGCAAAGCTCAATACAAAGGGCTCATGGCATGGCTCAAAACAAGGCTAAATAGATCATGCAAGAGGGTAGATGACCCCCAACACCAAAAGAGTCTTAAACAAACATGAAAACCACTTAAACATGAACCTTTTTTCAGTTGACAACAAACCTCAAATAAGCATGCAAATGAGGCTAAGAGAAGGATCAAAACAATGCTTAAAAAGAGGGAAAATGAGTTACCCTTGAAGCTCAGCAAAACTAGCAACTTTTCTGAACCAAAACCCAACTTTTAAGACCTCTCAAAACCCTCCAGCAACTCAGTAACAATGGTGGAGGTGTATGGTTATGAGGTGGTGTGCAATAGGCCAAGAACAAAGCACTGTCTAAGCCTAAAATATAGAGACAAAGAGAGAGATATAAGCTTTGCCTTAGAGCAATTTTTTTCAACCTGGTATAAGGAGAGGGAGGGCCTCTCTTATAGAGTTTCAAAGCCAAAGCTTCTCCAAGAAGCTAAAAACTTGGTTGCAAATCCTCCATATGGAGGATCCAGTCTGTGCCTTCCAGCTGGCACAGCTGGCATGCACTCAGACAGACAAAATAGGAGGAAACTGGCCGACCAGAAGAGGTGGTCGGCCGACCACATTCCCTGGTCAGCTGACCAGGGCAAGTGGTCTCCCACAAAACAAGGTGGTCAGCAGGCATAATAGGTGGTCTCCACACTGAAAGCAAGTCAGTGATATGGTGGGAGACCAACAAATGTGGCCCAAAGACCAAGAAAACCAACTTCCCGATAAGAAAATCGGCTGGCAGGGAGAAAGTGGTCTCCAAGGAGAAAAGGTGGTCTCCCACCCTTGTACCACCTCCCAAACAAGGAAAACAAGGTTCATGCCAAAAATGAACCAACACGGATGCAAAACAAGAGTTCGAGAGGCAAAGCGCGTGGCCGGGCGCCTCGAAAACTGGCTGTTGAGCACCGAAAGTGGCGTGCGACCACAAAAGTGGTCTCCCGGGCCGTAGTGTCCCTCTAGATAGAGGAAACAAGGTGTGTTCCAAAAACCGTGCCAAACGGAGAATGTTGAGCGGTCTCGAACCGAGGCACACGGCCGACGGCTCCGAAAACCGAAAACCAGTTCTCCAAACGGGAACAGTGGCCTACGACCACGAAAAGTAGTCTATGACCCCTGAGAGATGGTCTACAAGACCTCTCTCTCCCTCCAGGAAGAGAAAACAAGACTTAGTCCGCAGACCGAGTCAAAGTAGAAAGGGTCCCGAGGTCCGGAGGTGAGGCTCTCAGCCAAGAACTCCGAATCCTCGAAACGAGCACAACATGTGCAATCACCGAGCGCTCAACCGATGACGTCTGAGTCTTAAGGTTGGTCAAAATGGGGTGTCTACAGTTGCCCCTCTTTGACAGAACTTGGAAGTCATAAGTGACGGGAGTGAATGTCAAAGCCCAGAGACGATCCATTTTTGACAAGGCCGAAGACTTAGACAAACAGACGAGATAATCAAAGAGATGTGCCCGCAAGTTGGGGCAAAATGCAAAGGACATGCACAATTCCGGACATAACCTACGATCATGTAAAGAAAACTGTAATGAAGCACATATACACAATAAATGCAACAATTTAAACAAGCGAATACAGACCAAACTACATCACATGCAGAAAGGATGTAAGAGAATTATACAATTCTCGTTACGTCTCACACGGAGAATACAATACCGTCCGGTTCGTCTGGTCGCGCCAGCTTCAAATGAACCGTACATACAATATCGTGCCTGCAAAAGAAGGAAACTTAACAGGTACAATATAGTTAGCAACACATGCTCAACGCCATATCAAACATGGACACATATGGCGCCGATGGAAAAGTCTATAGCAATGCAAGTGAAACGTGCGTAATGATGCATACAAAGTATGGGTGCATGGCAATGCTAGTGAAATGTGCACAACAATGCAAGTAGTGTGCATAACAATACGAAAGGGATGCATAACAATGCAACCTAAGTGTGCGCATAACAATGCGGTGCACCAACAAGTGCAAGTAAGGTGCGCAAGATAGCGCGAACAATGCAATGCACTGATAAGTGCAGGTAGGGTGCGCAAGATAGCGCAAATGATGCAATGCACTAACAAGTGCAGATACGGTGCGCAAGATAGCGCGATAAAATGCATGCACAATATAACAAAACAGTGGAAATGATATACAATGTAACGAAACAATGCAAATGATATGCAATGTATTTGAAATGATCAAACCACAAGCAGTACAAAACCACACAAATATCATAAAGGCAGTGGGCACGAGCCGAACGATGCCTAACACAGGCTAAGTGCCTACATCTTTAGTTCTGGCCTCAGCCCAGCATGGATGTTTACACATAACAGAACCGTGTTTCAACATGAAATGGGTGCGAGCACATGCAAAACTATGTGTTTCGCAGAGAGACCACAAAGTACAAGTAATTGGGTGGTATGATACAAGTGAGGAATGATCTGCTGAGGAAAGATTGTGATCCTACATACTGAATACGACAAACTAAAATATGATGCAATGGATGAAATAGATGAAGTGAATGAGGCGTGCGGCCAAACCATATTTTGCCTAGAAAAAGGCATAGACACAAAACAAACCACGTCTAACACAGAAATGGTGCCGTCACCCTCAAACCACAATTCCCTTAGTGGTGTGGGCGCGTACACATAACCACATAACCATGCTTTAATGCGAAAAGTATGGGCACATGCCAGACTAAGTTTAACATGGAAAGGATGCAGGCAATATAATGGATATGCAGTACAGGCATGCAACATATTCTATATGCAATGCAATAGACATACTAGATGATGTAGTAGTTAGGAAGCGAAGGTACCTTACAGGGGCAATTGGCAATGACCTACCTCATGCTGCTGGGGACCTTACCCTTCTTTTCGGTTGAATCGCAGGTACTACTTTTCTCCCTGACTATGGTCGCAGCTTTCCCTATTCTCCAACAGGGTGACAGACTAAGTTGGTTCAGTATCCAGAATTAAGGCGCATACAAATGTTATCTCAATCTATGGGGCTACCATACAGATTTCAAGCCGAGGATATACCCCTGGGTATTTAAACCAGACTTTAGTCTCGGAAATCCTGAACCTTTGCGTTCTAGGAATGAGCCATTCGAACTCTAGTTTCCACCGTCTCAGTTGGTCTCCTAGGAACTCACCGCAAACACAGGCAGGTGGCTATACCAGACCACCGAAAGTCGTTCGGGCATGACAAACACCAAAGAAATTGCACCTTTAGAGGATTTAAGGTCTCCTAGACTAGAGAGTGCACGAGACAGTGCGATGCAGATGGAATGCACAAAATAATGCGATACAGGTGCACAAGACAATGCGATGTAGGGTGGATGCACAAGACAGTGCGATGTAAGTGTGTGCAAAAGACAGTGCTAAGACAAAGGATACGCAAGACAGCACGAGTGATAAACTGCACAAAACAATGCGATGTGCAAGAAAGCGCGAGTGAAATACATGCACAATGTACGTAAGGTGCACAAAATAGTGCAATACGCAAAATAGCGCGATAAGCGCGATAAAATGCATGCACCATTCAAGACGTGGCACACAGCTTATGACATAGCATTCCATTCATTTAGCACACAGCTCACAACACAACACTTTGTTTGTTTGGCACGCGGCTCATAACACAAAATTCTGTTCTGTCGGCACGTAGCTCGAAACATAACACTCTGTTTATCTGGGCACACAGCTTATTTCGGGCACGCAGCTCATTTGGGGCACGCAGCTCATTTGGGCACGCAGCTCATTTTGGGCACCCAGATCGTTTTCGGGCACACAGCTCATTCTTTGGGCACGCAGCTCACTTTTCGGGCACACAGCTCATTCTTTGGGCATGCAGCTCATTTTTTCGAGCACACAACTCATTTGGGCACACAGCACATTTGGGGCACGCAGCACATTAGGGGGCACACAGCACATTTGGGCACATAGCTTATTTCGGGCACACAACTCATTCTTTGGGCACACAGCTCATTCTTCGGGCACGCAGCTCATTCTTCGGGCACACAACTCATTCTTCGGGCACACAGCTCACTTTTCAGGCACACGGTTCATTCTTTGGGCACGCAGCTCACTTTTCAGACACACAGCTCATTTTTCAGGCACACAGCACATTTGGGGCACACAGCACACTTGGGGCACACAGCTCATTTCGGGCACACAGCTCGTTTTCGGGCATACAGCTCATTCTTTGGAGACACAGCTCATTCTTCAGGCACGCAGCTCACTTTTCAGGCACACAGCTCATTCTTCGGGCACGCAGCTCACTTTTTGGGAACACAACTCATTCTTCGGGCACGCAGCTCACTTTTCGGGCACACAGCTCATTTTTCGGGCACATAGCTCATTTGGGCACACAACACATTTGGGCACACAGCACACTTGGGGCACACAGCTCATTTCGGGCACACAGCTCGTTTTCGGGCACACAGCTCATTCTTTAGGCACGCAGCTCACTTTTTCAGGTACACAGCTCATTCTTCGGGCACACAGCTTAATGTTCGGGCACGCAACTCATTCTTTGGGCACGCAGCTCACTTTTCGAGCACACAGCTCATTTAGGCACACAGCTCATAACACTGCCCAATCTAAATACACAGCCCATAACACAGCATTCTGATTTAGTCGGCACACAGCTCAAACTTTTCAATGTAAACACACAGCTCAAATTTTCATTGTGAACACGCAGCTCACGAATTTTTGAAATGAACATGCAGCTCACGAATTTGAAATTATGAACACGCAGCTCATATTTTGAAGTGAACACGCAGCTCACGAATATTTGAAATTATGAACACGCAGCTCACGAATTTGAAATTACGAACACGCAGCTCCTATTTTGAAATGAACACGCAGCTCATGAATTTTTGAAGTGAACATGCAGCTCACGAATTTTTGAAATTATGAACGTGCAGCTCATATTTTGAAGTGAACACGCAGCTCACGAATTTGAAATTATGAACACGCAACTCATATTTTGAAGTGAACACACAGCTCACGAATTTTTGAAATTATGAACACGCAGCTCACATTTTGAAGTGAACGCGTAGTTCACGAATCTGAAATTATGAACATGCAGCTCCTATTTTTTTGAAATTTTGAACACGCAGCTCAGACTGTTGATTCTGAACACACAACTCATTCATTTCACTTTGAACACACGGCTCATACATTTTATCTGTACACAGCTCACACATTTCACTTTGAACACGCAGCTCACACATTTCAATTTTGAACACGCAGCTCATAACACAACATCGCTCGATCTGAACACACGGCTCATAGCACAGTATTCTTTTAATTTTGAACACACAGCTCATTCTGAACACCAGGATGCGATGACGGAACTTGCAGAAGTTGAAACAAACTCAGATGCCCGACATTTTCCCTTTTTCCTTTTGCTTTGAAGTCTGGAACCCATATAGCTTCAGATAGGTCCTGGTTTTACTGTTCCCACATGACCCGGGTGGAACCCTGCGGTTTTTTAAAGAACAAAATCTTGTTTTGCACAAATGTGGAGAACGGCACGACATTTTGAGCACAAAACGATTTTTTGAAATTGAGAGTGAGAATAAGTTCTCAACTGGGTATTAAGCCTACGATTGAACACAGCACACCACAATTCAACAACAAAGAGAAAGACAAGGTAAGACAACCTAAACACATCTATAGACAATCGAAACAACTCAAAACAAGAATCGAGACAAACAAAACGACTGACACGACACACAGACGTGTTCCAATGGCAAGAGACCTCTCAGTGCACGAAGAGCCAGTTTCTCCGGGTATTGTTTCCCACCCCTTCTCATTTGTGATTCTCACATCACTCGGCCCTCAGGCTCTATTTTTCTGAAAAAGCCCTTTTCCTCACTTTTTTCTCTCAGCGCACATCTCTCTATTCTTCAATCTCTCATTTTTTTTATCTCTCCCCTGGGTCGTTGATGGATAAGCAGGAAGTTGTGGGTTCTTACCCCTGGTATTTTGCCAGATTCTCATTCTTGTTCACAACAGTAGGTTTCTTCCACAGAGGGGTTGTAATGCGACCAGACGTGCAGTAGATCCGTAATTGGCATCGATTGACGCTGCGCTGCCGGGGAGTTTGGACGTGATCAGATCAGTCCGGATGAGGGAGTGGAATACCTTGCTCCATTCCAGTTCGTGCTTCGCACTTGGCTTGATACCTCGCTGCTTAGAGGATATGAGAGCTTTCAGCCCTTTTCTGTTAGCTTCCGTTGTGCCCTTCTTGGCGAATAGGGTGCCCTTTCTGGCAAGTATGGTGTCTTTTCTGGCAAATGCATTGACAACGGGGGAAAGACAAGAAGCCTGACTCAACTGTGCCCCTAGTTCATCATTTTGACCAATTTTTTTGTTTTGGTTTTCTACTAAAACAATTTTGACCAACATGAGAGTTAGATTAAGATGCTTGTTCGATTTTCTGATTTAAAATCATGCACGTTAGGTTATGAGCACTGAAAAGTTTCCTTTTTGGGTCCAAGAAAATGGTCCAGTTTTGGAAAAATGGAATAATTTTTGAGAGAATTAGTCAACCTCAGTAAAAATTCTAAAAAACTATTTTTGCAAACGGCCACTGCTTGACCAACGTGGAATTGACACTTGAGACGCACAACCTCATACCCAAAAACAATGGAAAATTGCCCCTTGTCTGAAGGACACTGCACGGCAACAGAAAGTTACCCCTTGTTTGAATAGCACCGCAGCACACTGTATGGCAACGGAAAGTTGTCCCTTGTTTGAATAATACCGCAGCGTACTGTAACCAGTTCTCACGGTGAAGGTCACAACCGAACTCTTGGATACACGAATAACAAAGATGATCCGTTCAATCTCATAGACAGGACAGTTGAATTTGAAGTGTTTTATGGCTGGACTTCGGAATGAAGTTGCCTACGTATCCCAAACATGGGAATCAAGCCTTACGTAGTTCGGGTTAAGGTACACTCGGGTATTAACCTCTCCTTTTACTCTCTAACTTTTGCCAAGGCCGCCCTTCCGGGTTTTCGACCTTGCGAGCTATATTTTTCTTTTCTTTTCATTCTTCTCATTTCTTTTCTTCTTTTCTTCTTTTTCATCTTTTCTTTTAATTTTCTTCATTTTTCTTTTCTTTTTTTTTTTTGGGTCTTTTTCTTGTTTTTCTTGCTCTAACTTTTGCCTGGGTCGCCCTTCCGGGTTTTCGGCCCAGCGAGCCTCTCAACGGTAAAAGTTTAGCTTTGTCCATGTCGAATGGTTTGAGATCTCGGAGCCATCTGAATCCAAGAGAATGGCTGCTATTCGCTGATGATGTAGAAGTCCATCCAATGGAGGGTGAATTTGCCCCTAGTGTTGTGGATAGGAACTTGGTTGTCCTTCAGCAATACTTTCTTCTTTCCTCCCTTCTGGGATTTGGCATTTTTGCCGATCTTCGTTAGCTTGAGAAATGTCCCAATTTTGACTCTTCGAGCGCATCTGACATTTTTGTGCTCCTAGCTCGAGGGGTGCTTCTGATCTAGCTTCGCAAGCTTTCCTTTGATAACATATGATCTTCTTGATCTGACTTTCTTGCCCCTAGTGCGAGGGTTGCTTCTGATCTGGCCGCACAGGCCTCACATCGTGGTTGACCATTGAACATTCTGAATTAAGGTTTAAGGTTTGGAAGCAGAGGGGTCGAGTCTCAGGGCTGAGAGCGATCCCAGGCTGCACAATCTCAAGAGCGATTCTACACAGGTCTTCGCAGGACCGCGCAAAACATTTTTGGAAATCTTTTAAGAAAGCGACAAATCGCTCGCGCTGAAGACAATGTAGAACCAATCTGGATCAAGCCAGGATCCTTCTCAGTACTCACATTAACAAGCATGATTTCATTCATTAAGGGCTTAGCACGCCTCTCTTTCTCTCAATTGATCAAATTTTTGCAAATCCCGAGGAATTCCTCCCTCTTTGTTTTCAATACATTGTTCAAAAAGTTTTGAAAAACTTAGGTCAATGCAATGATTTAAAGGCACAGAAGAAGTAGGTGAAAATGCATTGCCATTTCATTCAAATTTTCTAGCACAGCTGGCTCAAGGCTGAAGCAAAGATAGAACATGAAAATTACTGTTGTTTCATTCATAATCTTCTGACATAACTGGCTCTATGGCAAAAACAAACTCAAAAAGAAAAGGAAAAGACAAACACAAAACAAAATAGTGACATCCGAGGTAATATCCTTGGAATCGCTCGACTCCTTTACAATAGGACTGACTCGATACAACAAGACAGACCTTAACAAAAAGACTGACTCAAAACAAAGAGACAGACTCAAAACAACACAACTGAGCTGACCTAAATACCCAAGTCAGAAACCATAAAAACTAGCATTCGCAAATGCTCAAAATAGTGCGTGCCATACGCCATACGCCATATTTGAAGTAAACCGAGCGCCGCCCGCATGTGGTTCAACCCCTGATTACATCACATTATCTTCCAGGTTCACAGATCCAGTGACGATGGACTTTGCTGAGCTCGGCAGGAGGATGACCCCGTTATCAAACAGATCCTGTACTTCATGGCGAAGACGGAAGCAGTTGTCGGTAGTATGGCCAGTTTGCTGGTGGTACGCACAGTACTGGGTAGCATCGTGACCAGATGGAAGATGGCTAGGGAGAAGCCGAGGCTCGAGGGGTTTGAGATGCCCCTTTTCAGTGAGAATTTGAAGAGCCTTAGACAAAGGCATATAGAGGGCATGGAATACCCTGCGACCTCGGGGTAGATACTTCGAGGTTTGTGAATTTTTGTAAGACGCACTAGCAAAGGGATCAGCAGGTGCTGGTTTGGTTTTCTGATCTTTTCCCTAGTACAGGAATAGGGTTGGGAGGAACGGCTCTAGTACGACAGCCCTCTTCCCGATTTTCCTTTTGGCTTGAACTGCCCTCATTCTGAAGGGGGAAGATGTCATCCACAGTCTTTGCAGCGACCGCGAACACTTGTTGTTTGTTCAATCCTCTGGCTTTTAAAGCCTCAACAGCCTGCTGAAGTTGTTCATAGGGATCGATGTCGGCCCCAACCTTGTTCTTACCACTCGCCTCAACTCGGTCAAAGGTTTGGGTTACTTGATCAAAGCGGAGCCTTGTTGTTGTTGACAGGTCATGGCCTAAACTTGGGATGGCTTCAGGTTAGCTGAGCTCAATTACAATTCGCCCTAATAGTGGGGGCTCTTCCGGTATGAAGTTCCCGGCATACGATGTGGTTGGTGGAGGAGCCGACATTCCATAGGACAGATCAGCCACAGATCTCTGAAGATCACCGATCATTCCCATCAACTTGAAAGTGGTGGGCTCACGGGCTTGAAATAACTGGGGTTCCCAGATGGGATGTGCGGCAGGTGACCTGGGTGGGTGCTACACTTCAACGTTGGTGTCACACTGCATGATGATTCCCTGGTTTAGTGCCGCTGTCATAACCACGATTTCCTCCGAATTCTGTGTCATCATAAATTCGCTGAATCGAACAAAGGTGATGCGATTGGTGACTAACGGATCTGATGAACCGGTGAGCCTTGACTGGCCTTTTTCCTGTTTTGCCTCGGCAAAGGAGAACACTGGTTGCTCTGAACTGAATCTCTGAACCTTGAAAGAGAAAACAGGGAGCATCTCAGCTCAATTTCATCAATACAGACATGAACATAGCTGAATAATTGTATTTGACCACTGATCACTGTTCCCCAAATTACTACCCCAAAACTGAATCTAATACCTGCAGATATAACCGATTCTCAAAATACTGATGCCCGCAGGCCTGATACCCAGACTTGCAAACTGATATATACAACCGGTCGAGACACACTCTAACAGCACATAGCAAGCAAATGAGATCCAAAACACCCCTATGTTGGGGTAGGGCTTCCCTATCCTATTTTTTCAGGAGCTAGGGTTTCACTACGCACGCAGCGGTTTCAAACAACCTATAATCGGGTGAGCAACCTGTCCTAGTGTGGGATAGTCACTTATGGATTCCGATATGCACTAGGTCGAATGGTCAAAAAGGGTGCCTCGGTAAAAATCGGGGTTTGTGTTCCCATCGTGGCAGAGCCCGTAACCGGTCAACCTTATGGCACGCTTCTCAAAGCGACCCTCCGGCAAACCGTTCAGGAATAGCAGATGGCAAACACGGTGTCCTAGGTGCACCAATCCAAATGCATTGCAAAGAAACACATAAGTGTAGTCAAAACAAGATATCATGAGTTCGAGTTAAGTTCTTTAAATCCCCAGCAGAGTTGCTAGAAACTGTAGACGCGCCCGAATGTCCCGGGAAAATCCCGTTTTGTTCATTGGGCTCACTACAGTTCGGACTCAATGTCACGGTTCTGAATCTAATCCCGCAAAGTGCAATGCGAGGCCGATAAATCACCAAAGAGTCCAAATCTGGCAAATCGTTTTGAAAAACTAATTTTTAGAAAGAAGTGCCAAACATGGACTGCTTTGCCAGATACAGAGTCGCCACCTAAATATTTTATTTTGGGGGAATTTTGGAAACCCTGACTCGTGCCTAAGGCCACGTGTCCGTCATCACCAAAGTTGCCTCGGCTTGGGAACATGGGTATGATTGGGGAAGGTCATGCAATGAGCACCCCCGCTCGCCCGATCAAAGATCGACCACTACTAAACATGATATCGAGTTTTTGAAAACACATGTGTTCTTATTCCGGTTTATTAGCCTAGGATTACTATGTGATGCACACAGCATACAAGTATAGACTAGATCGCCTGAGTTGGAAGAAAACATTTCATGTTTGTTTATTTGAAAATGGTTTGATGGTGCTACTCGCAAGTAGGCTAAGACGTGGATTTGCCACCCTCAAGTGGGCTTAGAAAACAGGGTGATTTGCCACTCTCAAGTGGGCTTAAAACTCGTAATTGATGAATTGTTCCAATTCAAGTAATCCAACCTTCACCCACAGGCATTCAGGCAGGTATATCACATAATCAGTTAGCCTCATGGCAAGCATGCTATCATGGCAGTCGTTCACACACGTGCAAAGATGCTAAAGCATTAACACTCACCGAGGGGTGCTGCACTTCAACGTTGGTATCACCCTGCAAGATCATTCCCTGGTTTAGTGCGGTTGTCATAACCACAATTTCCTCCAAATTCTGTGTCATCATAAATTCGGTGAATCGAACAGAGGTGATGTGACTGGTGACTAACGGATCTGATGAACTGGTGAGCCTTGACTGGCCTTTTTCCTATTTTGCCTCAGCAAAGGAGAAAACTGGTTACTCTGAACTGAATCTCTGAACCTTGAAAGAGAAAACAGGTAGCATCTCTGCTCAATTTCATCAATACAGACATGAACATAACTGAATAACTGTATTTGACCACTGATCACTGTTCCCCAAATTACTGCCCCAAAACTGAATCTGATACCCACAGATATAACCGATTCTCAAAATACTGATGCCCGCAGGCCTGATAACCAGACTTGCAAACTGATATATACAACCGGTAGAGACACACTCTGACAGCACATAGCAAGCAAATGAGATCCAAAACACCCCTATGTTGGGGTAGGGTTTCCCTGTCCTATTTTGTCAGGAGCTAGGGTTTCACTACGCACGCAGCGGTTTCAAACAACCTATAATCGGGGGAGCAACCTGTCCTAGTGTGGGATAGTCACTTATGGATTCCAATATGCACTAGGTCGAATGGTCAAAAAGGGTGCCTCGGTAAAAATCGGGGTTTGTGTTCCCATCGTGGCAAAGCCAGTAACCAGTCAGCCTTATGGCACGCTTCTCAAACCGAGCCTCCGGCAAACCGTTCAGGAATAGCAGATGGCAAACACGGTGTCCTAGGCGCACCAATGCAAATGCAATGCAAAGAAACACATAAGTGTAGTCAAAACAAGATATCATGAGTTCCAGTCAAGTTCTCTAAATCCCCAGCAGAGCCACCAGAAACTGTAGACACGCCCAAACGTCCCGTGAAAATCTCGTTTTGTTCATTGGGCTCACTACAGTTCAGACTCAATGTCACGGTTCTGAATCTAATCCCGCAAAGTGCAATGCGAGGCCGATAAATCACCAAAGAGTCCAAATCTGGCAAATCGTTTTGAAAAATTGATTTTTAGAAAGAAGTGCCAAACATGGACTGCTTTGCCAGATATAGAGTCGCCAACTAAATATTTTATTTTGGGAGAATTTGGGAAACCCTGACTTGTGCCTAAGGCCACGTGTCCGTCATCACCAAAGTTGCCTCGGCTTGGGAACTTGGGTACGATTGGGGAAGGTCATGCAATGAGCGCCCCCGCTCGCCCGATCAAAGATCGACCACTACTAAACATGATATCGAGTTTTTGAAAACACATGTGTTCTTATTGCGGTTTATTAGCCTAGGATTACTATGTGATGCACACAGCATACAAGTATAGACTAGATCGCCTGAGTTGGAACAAAACATTTCATGTTTGTTTATTTGAAAATGGTTTGATGGTGCTACTCGCAAGTAGGCTAAGACATGGATTTGCCACCCTCAAGTGGGCTTAGAAAACAGGGTGATTTGCCACTCTCAAGTGGGCTTAAAACTAGCAATTGATGAATTATTCCAATTCAAGTAATCCAACCTTCACCCACAGGCATTCAAGCAGGTATATCACATAATCTGTTAGCCTCATGGCAAGCATGCTATCATGGCAGTCGTTCACACACATGCAAGGATGCTAAAGCATTAACACAAGCTAATTAGAAATCATGCATGAATCCTAACTATGCTGAGATGCCTAATGCAACACATGCAGGATGCAACTAAGATAGGCTCGGCTATTCTAAAATGGCATATGAGATGTTACAGATAACATGTATTCAACTTGGAATTGAAATACCATACAGTTAGTATGATGCGCCGAGCCCAGTGCATACAAGACAGATGAATGGATGCAATCATGCGAGCATAAGGATGCTAATTGAAACATGCCCTAAAACTAACCATCACAAGCTGGTAAATAAAAGGGAGAAAGACGTGGGGTTGGAAGACATGCATCACAAACACGCACACTTATTACAACGGTTGGCCCTCTCGACGGACGGTCCGAATAAATAATACAACACCAACTAGTTAATCTAAGCTAATCTAATTAAGCTAGTTATTACACAACCAAAATGAATAATAAATTACAGCTAATTATTACACAACTCTAATTAATTAACAAACTAACTAAGTAAGCAATTAAACTAGCATGCAAACTACATGAATGTGGACTGCCTCAGCTCTGCCTTGAATGATAAAGGATGCATGCATGCTCGAGTAGCCTTGCCGGGAAATCCATCGTGATGCCCCAGCTTGCCTTTGTTTGCAATTGATTTCAGAAATTTGCACAAAGCTCCAGAGAGATGAAACTCCACCCCAGGAAACTGTGGGAAGGCTGCCGACCAGCTTATAGGCATGAGAGACCAACTACCAACCACCTTTTGTGGTGGAAACCAAAGAAGGTAGTCGGCCTGCCAGAAAACCTGGTCGGCCGCGCAGTTTCTTCTCCTGGATTCTGTTTTTCTGCAACAAAGGGAAAGAGAGAGGCACGACAAGGTATTTGCAACACATGTGTGCATGACCACTCTCCCCATCGTTGCATTAGCTCTAAGGAGTGTAGTCCTCAAACCTCGGGCCACCGGTCGTGCATCTCGATGCATGATGGCCGAGGAGTCGAATTGCACGACTCAATGTGAAATGAATGCACATACAAGCACCTAAAGCCAATAACTCTGTCATGGGTAGTCAAGAGCGTCGGCGACCGGGAATTAAGGCACGTTTCATCACTTGAAGTATGAAAAGTCCCTCGTTTCCCGTGTTTGGACTAACACCTATTCCAAACACAATGCAAGCAACCTGGAAAACATGCAATGTAACTACATGGCATACACAATGCTATGGACAATATGGCATACTCAATGCAATACGATGATGGCATGCTCAATGAAAACAATAACATAACATGCACAACGCATTATGACATGGCATACACAATGCAACAATGGACGGAAACCAAGATGGATAGGCCTCAGCCATGCCCAACTCAGTGGCCATACATGATGAAAACAAGACTCCAAAACTCATGCTAGCATACACAATGCAAGGACCTAAACCCAAGGGTACAAAATGCAACTCTACAAAAGCATTGAAAGGATGAAATATGGCATATAATGACACATGTTTCAGCTCTGAAATAACATACAAAATGGCTCCGAATCATGCAAACAACTCACGCAATGCATGTTGAAAGGCTCAAGTACAGAAGCTAGTGAAGCACATTACACTAGAGGCATGCAAGGCGATGCTTGAATGACAAAACCAACTCTAAATAGACCTCAAGTAGGCCCAAAACAGTGGCAAAATGAGCCAAGATGGTGGCTTGAAAGGCATAAGAATGAAGCTTAATGCAAAGCCCATAAATGGGGTATAATGATGCAACTCTCAAACATATTGAAAGAGTGACAAACATGAGAATATGGCCAAGAAATAAACTCTGAAATATCATGCTCAATGATGCTAAAACATGCAAACACCCCAAGTTAAGCATGTAAGGGGATTCAAAACTCAAGGCTAAACAAGCCTATTACACTACAACCATACATGGCAAGCATCATTCGACCAAGGGACCCCAAAACAGAGCTAAGGCAGCCCAAAATATGAACAAAATCAGTTTCGAGTATGGCCAAAATATGTTAGCATAGAGGGCCAAAACAACATGCATTATAAGCTAGTGAACATGATTTACACTACAAGCATGTGAAGCATATGAGAGGCTACCAAACCAGCCAAAAACAAAATCATGGCATGCCAAATGATGGCCAAAACCCCATTGAAACATGACCAATACATGCAAGAATGAGGTGTTACTTTGATAACCCATGAAAGGGATTACTCTACACATGCAAGAGGCAAACAAAAGGTGACCAAACCAGCCATAGACAGAGTCTAGGCAGGTCCTAAAAGTCACTAAAAAGGGCCTGAACCAAGGCTAGGATGTGTGGAAATATATGCTCCCTTGGAAAGCCAAAAATGCAAGCAAACAAGGCCAAAAGAGAGAGGGTCACCCCTCTCTAATTTTGGCCCTCAAAACCACATGCCAACCACTGAAAATCCACTAGATTTCAGTGCCTAAAGGGCCAAGCAAATCTCAATACAAAGGCCTGATGGCATGGCTCAAAACAAGGCTAAATAGAACATGCAAGAGAGTAGATGACCTCCAACCCCAAAAGAGTCTTAAACAAACATGAAAATCACTTAAACATGAACCTTTTTTCAGTTGACAACAAAGCTCAAATAAGCATGCAAATGAGGCTAAGAGAAGGATCAAAACAATGCTTAAAAAGAGGGAAAAGGAGTTACCCCTGAAGCTCAGCAAAACCAGCAACTTTTCTGAACCAAAACCCAAGTTTTGAGACCTCTCAAAACCCTCCAGCAACTCAGTAACAATGGTGGAGGTGTATGGTCATGAGGTGGTGTGCAATAGGCCAAGAACAAAGCACTTTCTAAGCCTAAAATATAGAGACAAAAAGAGAGATATAAGCTTTGCCTTAGAGCAATTTTTTTGAACCTGGTATATGGAGAGGGAGGGCCTCTCTTATAGAGTTTCAAAGCCAAAGCTTCTCCAAGAAGCTAAAAACTTGGTTGCAAATCCTTCATACACGTGTATGGAGGATCCAGTCTGTGCCTTCCAGCTGGCACAGCTGGCATGCACTCAGACAGACAAAACAGGAGGAAGTTGGCCGACCAGAAGAGGTGGTCGGCCGACCAGGGAAAGTGGTCTCCCACAAAACAAGGTGGTCGGCAGGCACAATAGGTGGTCTCCACACTGAAAGCAAGTCAGTGGTATGGTGGGAGACCAGCAAATGTGGCCCAAAGACCAAGAAAACCAGCTTCGCGACAAGAAAATCGGCTGACAGGAAGAAAGTGGGCTCCAAGGAGAAAAAGTGGTCTCCCACCCTTGTACCACCTCCCAAACAAGGAAAACAAGGTTCATGTCAAAAATGAACCAACACGGATGCAAAACAAGAGTTCGGGAGGCAAAGCGCGTGGTCGGGCGCCTCGAAAACTGGCTGTTGAGCACCAAAAGTGGCGTGCAACCACAAAAGTGGTTTCCCGGGCCACAGTGTCCCTCTAGATAGAGGAAACAAGGTGTGTTCCAAAAACCGTGCCAAACGGAGAATGTTGAGCGGTCCCGAACCGAGGCGCACGGTCGACGGCTCCGAAAACCGGAAACTAGTTCTCCAAACAGGAATAGTGGCCTACGACCACGAAAAGTAGTCTATGACCACTGAGAGATGGTCTACAAGACCTCTCCCTCCCTCCAGCAAGAGAAAACAAGACTTAGTCCGCAGACCGAGTCAAAGTAGAAAGGGTCCCGAGGTCCGGAGGTAAGGCTCCCAGCCAAGAACTCCGAAACCTCGAAACGAGCACAACATGTGCAATCACCGAGCGCTCAACCAATGACGTCTGAGTCTTAAGGTCGGTCAAAAATGAGGTGTCTACACCCCATTTTTTAGCCTCAATTTTATTACTCCGTTTTAGATTACCATCCATTCTTTAATAAATTGAGTCCAAGGGGTGAATTTAAGTCCTCTAATGGAAAGTGGCTTAAGCCAAGTGTTGTTTTAGGCATGAAAGAGACATCATACCATTGGTAATGAACCCCAAAGGGATTAAACCATTAGGCATGACAGCTCAATCTCATGCTTATACAATCAAGTTGTTTGAAACCACTTTCAAAGTAAAACAAAAGCCAAGAAATGAGGGAGGTTGCAGAGGTGATTAAGAGTGATCACAAGTATGGAAAGCCATAAATAAATGCAACCAATTCAAATAAGATGGTGTCCAAGGCCTAGAATACCAAACTCATAAGGATAATTACACTATAAGCATGCAAAACAAAGCTCAAATGCAACTATCAACCAAAAACAATGCTGAAACATTCTAAAAATAGTCCTAAAACATGCTGGAATTAAGACAAAAATAGCTAGATTTATATGCTAAAACATAGCACAAGCTAGGCTAGTAAGCAAGACACAAGGAGGGAGGCTAACCCCACAATTTTTTGACTTCAAAACATGATTTTAGCCACTGAAATAACTCTAAAAATCAGTCTTTAAAAGCTAAAAAAAAAAGATAGTGCAATGATGGGAAACACAACGGTAAAGGCCTTCAAAGCAAGGTGTAAAGAATGGTGAACCACCCCTCAACCTTTATTGGCCTTAAAACCCAAGTTTCAGCTCAAAAATATAGAGTTTTTACAGCCTAAAAATTGGAAAATTGTAAGAAAAAGAGTAGTTAAAGCAAGTAAAGAGGCAAAGCCTTCTAGCTCTTAAAGAGGAAATCAATTCCAAGTAATAAAACCAAGCAAACACACCCTCAAGAGCTCCAACAAAGCTCAAAGACACCTCAGCTCAAAGATGGAGAGGTTTGGTTAAAAGTTTATAGGCAAAGGTGAAAGATGTGTAAGCAAGAGTGTAAAAATTTAGAAGAGAGAGAGAATTGTAGAGAGAGAGGAAAAATTTTGCTCCAAAATTGTTCTAACCTTAAAATATGAGAGGGAGGTCATCTATATATAGAAAACATGAATTTCCCTTATAAACATCCAGCCATACACGTAGGAGCAGATGCATGCATCTTTGCAAACAGTTGGCACAAATATCTGCAAAAGACATTGGTGGCCGACTGGCCATCACTGGTGGTCGGCAGGCCACATCAGTGGCTGAAAACCAAAAGTGATGGCCAGCAACCCAAAACAGCGGCTGGCAGGCCACCAGGGGTTGCAGGCTTGAAAAACCAAAGTTTTGGCCCAAAACTGAGGCAATAGGGGTGAAAGGTTTGAAAGGCTCAAAGCTGTGGCATTCCGCTGAGGACTTCGAGCACTTGACAAGTATATAGACTCATCATTAGGTGTGCAAGCGATGACGTGCAAGTCGTAAGGGCTGTCAAAAATGGGATGTCCACACACCGGAAGACAAGGAGAAAACTACATTCATCACACCGTGGGGTATGTACTACTACCGAGTAATGCCCTTTGGGTTTAAAAATGCTGGGCTACCTATCAGAGGGCTGCAACCACTATTCTGCATGACATGATCCACAAAGAGGTTGAGCTGTATGTAGACAACATGATTGTCGAGTCCAAAGAGCGAGAAGGCCACTACACCGCACTCAAAAATTCTTTCAACAGATCAGGGAATACAGATTGAGGTTAAACCCATAGAAATGCACCATTAGGGTGACGGCAGGGAAAATGCTAGGATTTCTGATCATACAAAGGGGGATTGAAGTAGATGCTTCCAAAATTAAGGCCATCTTAGAAATGTCACCACCACGGACTAAAAAGGAGGTGAGCAACTTTCTGGGTGAAGTGCAATTCATAAGACGGTTTATTTCAAAATTAACCTTGACTTGTGAACCACTATTTGGTCTCCTAAAGAAAGGGAAGAAATTCCGATTGGATGATCGATGTCAGTTTGCTTTTGAGCAAGTCAAGCAGTATCTTCAGAATCCACCTGTGTTGTCACTGCTGGAGCCGGAGAAGGTTAGTCACCCATGGAGAAGGTGAAGAATGCCATAGGTGTGGAGAACTCCATCCTTAGAATCTTGGTTTCCTCTCTCTTGCCACTTGTGCCTGCGTTTGATATCTCAAGAATAAAACCCCTTTTTATCAAGGCTAGGTTATCCCTTTATGCACCCATAACTATTAAGGTTGGAATGGGCTTAAAAAAGAGTATAAAAATATATTTTTCATCACAAAGGCCCATATAACCTATACAGCACACAAACTCATTAAAATTGTTAAATAATAATTGATATGGAGTTAAGTAGTGCAATATAGGGGGCCTCAATGTATATATTTTGGCACGTATCAGTCATTGCCGAGGTCACTCGAAAGTTTTAACTCAATGAGTTGGAAAAGGTTCGTAATGATGCTTATGAGAGCGCCAAGATTTATAAAGCCAGGACTAAGGCATTTCATGATTGCCACATTCATCGCAAGTCCTTTGAGCCTAACCAACAAGTATGGCTCTTCAATTCACAATTACGCATCTTTCTTGGAAAGCTCCGATCTCAGTGGGATGGCCCTTTTGTGGTTGCACATGAATTTTCTCATGGCACCGTTGAAATTCATAATCCTCGTGATGGTAAATACTTTTAAGGTCAATGGTCAATGTTTGAAACCATACGTGGATGGTATTGTGAATGGCGAGTTAATCCATCAACTTGATAGATCCAATTTACTCCTTGTAAGTGTCTGTCTTCCGTCTGATTGAAGACGTAAAACTTAGCTCTTCATCGAAGGAAACCCATGTCATTGTCGGTTTTGAGTGGCACACTCAGTGTATGTGATTGAGTTCCTTGGAGTCTAAAAGACTTTAAATCCTCTAAAGGTGAAAGTATTTTGGTGTTTGTCGTGCCCAAATAGCCTTAGACGGTCTAGTATAGCCACCTACTCGTGTTTGTAATGAGTTCCTAGAAGACCAACTAAGACAGTGGAAGCTAGAATTCGAACGACAAAGCATAGAATGCAAAGGTTTGGAAATTCCAAGACAAAAGTCTGGTTTAAATACTCAGAGGTGTGGAGATTGCTTCAAAACATCCTTGGCTTAAAATATGTATGGCAGCCCTATAAGTTAAGGTAATTTTTAGCTCCCCAATTTAGGATATACTAAATCTACCTAATCTGTCACCCTGTTGGAGAATAGGGAAAGTTACAAACATGGCCAAGGAGAAAAATAGTACTCGTGATTTTCGCGTGAAGATTATACCTTTATGGAGCGTTTTTGGGACTTTGATGCAACATCAAGGTAGAAATTGGGTTGTTCTATTTCTAAGTTTGAGTGTGTGTTTAAAAAAAATCACACGAGTAGATTTCACGTCCCGTACAAGCAGTTTTCTGCCCAGATTTCCACACGAGGGGCGTGCATTTACGCACGACCAATTTTTCTTGGCTCGTTTGGGATGCTCTTTGACACGATCTGCTCAAGCGGTGCCCTTATTCTGCAAACATGTTGACCATTCAAAACCCTAGGGAACCACCACTAACCCATCACTTTCTCTTTTTGTTGTTTCACTCAATCTTTCATCTTTCTCTATTACATTCTCTCTCTCTCTCTCTCTCTCTCTCTCTCTCTCTCTTTCCTAACACCATCGTCCCCCACCCCACTGAACCACCGCCACCATCCTACTCTGCCACTGTCGCCATTGAATTGCCGTCACTCTGGCTCTCACCAGCCCTATGCCACCGGCATCACCATCACTAGCGCCACTGCTGTGCTGCTCCAGTGCCGTCACCGCCGACCGCCGCCTGCTCTGTTACCCGTCGTCGCTGATCTATTGTCGGCGATACTAATTTTCCCTTCTCCCCCCCCCCCCAACGCCAATCTCTCTCCCTCTATCCTCAGGGTTTTATTTTTATTTTTAACTATATTTTTTTTGTTTTTTGTTTTTTTTTCATTCTTTTTTCATTATGTATCATTATTTTTTTTTATTTCTGTTTATTAATTATTCTTATTCTTATTCTTATTCTTATTCTTATTCTTATTAGTTATTTCTTTATATATTTTTTTTCTTCTCTTTTTTTCATTATTAATACTTGTGTTGTTCTTCCTTTTCAAAGCCATTGTTTTGGCCTATAATAATATAAAAAAGACAGACACACACATAAAAATGGTTGCACATGTTGTTGTTGTTGTTCCCATAGCCTAAGTGGAACCTTCTTTGTGTGTTACTTGCATAGGAGACATGCTTATTATTGCATTATCTTACATCTTTCCTATGTGGCTTATTCATTTACTCCATGTGTTGGGATTGGTTGGCATATCTTGGAATATTTGTGGGAGTGATTGCATATTTTGGAGGTTGTTATATTCGTGTTGAATTGTTGCTGTTATGGGAGACAATTGGAGGGGAAGTGGGACCACAATATTTATTGTTACTTATTGTTTCATGAGTTATACTTGCTTGCTCTATCTTTTAGTGCCTATGTATAGACACCCCATTTTTGACCAGCTTTAAGACTCGGGCACTCTCGGGCACTCTACCCAAAGCTCGTGATGAAAATACCAAAGGTCACTCCAAGCAAAAAGTAAGGAATGGAGAGAGAACCAAACTTTTCCTACGCCCAATTTTGGCCAAATTGCTTTCTGAACCCTCAAACCTAATTTCAAAATGTTTGTAAGGCAATTGGCACATTTTCATTCATTTTGGCCCTTCTAGGCCGTGTATTTCCCAAAATGTAATTAATCTGCTTTTCAGAACAGTTAGCCTAGAAAGCCAGAATGAATGAGAAAGCAGGGGAAGCCTTTCAAGAAAATCATCCAGATAAGTTTTGGTCAGCCGAACAACCTTTCTGCAAACACGCTGAATGATTTTGGCTCATAGATGCATGCTTGGATCTTTTCTGCTCCACCGAACATTTTCCAGGAAATGCGCCAAACAACTTTAATCTGTGGACACGTCTTTGGCTCTCTTCTACCTTCACCGGAGCATTTTCTAAGGAAATAAGCAGGATTACTTCATTTCGACTGAACAAGTCTTATCTAGCACAAACTGGTTTGGCGTCAACCAAGCAACTTTCTTATGATGTGTCCCAAGGACCATGGAATATGCCATCCGGATCCATTGGATCTAGAGGCATATTCCAACCCCCAAATGCCTAAAAAATCACCCCCCTCTTGAGGGAAAAGGGTTCCAAAATTTAAATCAACCTCCTTAATCCCTAATTCTCTAATTATTCCCTCTAATACTTAATCAAATACACTAAAAGAGAGAGTTTGGTAAGAATTTTGGACTACTTTCTACATACCTTTCCTTGGATGATTTGGAGTTAAAAGACCTATATTGATCAGAGGGAGCTTGGATTAGAACTTGTGATCTATTTGGGCTCTATCTCTGCTTGTCTAGAGGTAATCCCTACTTTCATTCTAGCATTTTCATTATAAATCTATATACTCTCTTTCTCGATTCCATTTTAAAGATCTTTGGGATTGTTAATTGATTTGCTTCCTTTTTCTCCTCTTTCTGTAGTTAGTGGAGGCTTGCATAATGGCTCTACCCAAGCCTGAATTGTTTTCTTTTTGATTTTATGGCTTAGAAACCTAGGCACAGTTTATCTATAAGAGGGGATATACTCTCTCATCCTGAACCTATTTTACATGGATTTGAGCGGTTCACGCTCTTTTTCATGAGTAGGAGGATGATAATCTTACTCCTCTTATTAGAGTTTTTGCCCTTTTGCCCATTTTTGCTAATTTTGATGATGTAGAAGCCTGGATGTGGCTTCCTCTGAGAGAATAAGTTAGATCTCCCATCTTACCACCATTTCTCATGGATGTGGGTAGTTTATACTCATTCTCATGTAAGAGGGAGAGAACCTCCATATCCTCGTTAGAGTTTCCTTTATTTTTGTCTTATTATTTTCTCAGCTCAATTTACTGTTGTGTGCATTGGAATGGGTTTCTTTCTTCCTTACCTTAACTCATTACTCATTTACTCTTTAGCTTAAACTCGTTTTTACCACCATTATAATCGCATAATTAGTGTAGGAGCATGCATTTGTGCTTGGACCATTATTTTCAATTTAATTATGTGTTGTGAACTTTTGTTGTTTCTTAGGCCATCTTGATAACGTCCAAAACCCCTTTAGGACTCATCGTGTGTGGATTTTTGCATTAGATATGATATCTAGAATCATGCATTCTTTTACTTAGATTATTTTCCATTTTCACTTAGCTAGAGTACTTTATGAGCATTCCTAATCTCATTTAGTTTAGCATGTAGGATCATGCATTGTGTTCTGACCCTTTACGCTCTTAGCATGGTGTGAAATGTAGACACCTCAATTTTGACGGACCCTAAAACTTTGGGTGCTTGTAAGCTTCCCAATGATGAAATGGTAATTTCTTCTTCCTTAGAGACGCTTAAGGTTGGTAAGAGTTGTTGTGTAACCCTGTTTTGGCCAAAAATCATATTTTTGTAAAAATGACCATTTTATCCTTGAACCTGTTTTTATCCAAAATTAACTTTTTGGTTTCCACCAAGGAAGTAGAGGTCTGGTTGACTTTGATTGATAGATATTTTCAAAATATACTTATTTCACACAAAAACATCAATTGGAAGTGAAACAAAGCTACTTAGGAGAAAGGAGGGTCCAAATGCCTAGAACCACATACTTGTGCATTCATGCATGACCGGCATACATAGAGGACACATGCTCCCGTGTTTGGAGGCCACGCTGTATGACCATCTGCACAAGGATCACACGCCTGCACATTCTATGTGAGTAAGCTGCGCGGCTACACACACTGCCCAAACAGGCCATGTAGCCGCACATCCTATCAACAGTGCTGAGTGAGTTTTAGCTTTGATTTGATTAAGAGACGCAATGAGAAAGCGATGGGCAACCCTAGGGCGAACTAAGACATTCTAGAACCTTCTCCCTCAGCCTATATATACCCTCTCTTCCCCTTCTCTTTGGAGGAGACCAAGTTTTCCCAATACAATCCCATAGGTCACCACTTGTCAATCCTATATCTGCCAATAAAACTTTAAGCCACATAAGCTCACAAATGTCATTTGCCATAGCCTGCTATTCTGCTTCCGCACTTGACCTAGCTATAACTGTTTATTTCTTACTTCGTTAAGTCACCAAATTCCCTCATACAAAAGTACAATAACTTGAAATAGACCTCCTATCATTAACTGCACCAGCCCAATCTGCATCAGTGAAGGCTTCTAACTTCAAATGGTCATGATTAGAGAACAAGATGCCTTTTTCAGGGGCTGATTTGAAATACCTTATGATCTGATTAACTACATCTAAATGGCCTATTCGAGGGTTATGCATGAATTGGCTTACAATACTGACTACATATGCAATATTCGACCTAGTGTGAGAGATATATCAATCTCCCTACAAGCCTCTAATATCTCCCTTGTCCACAGGATCTCCATCACTACTACTAAGTTTGTGATTAGTTTCAATATTGGAATCTGCCAGTCTATATCAAAACACGCCTACCTCTTCTAGCAAATCTAAGACATACTTCCTTTGAGAGATAAAAATGACCTTATCTGATCTAGCAATCTCAATCCTAAGAAAGTAACGTAAAGGGCCAAGGTCTTTGATTTCAAATTCCTTGGAAAGCTGAGCTTTAATCTCAAAAAGTTATTATGTATTGTTACCAGTCACCACTATGTCATCCACATAGACAATAAGCATAGTGACTTTATCTCCACACCATTTGATGAACATTGTATAGTCTATATGACTTTGCTTATATCCGAATCTGAGCATGGCTTTAATAAACCTATCAAACCAAGTTCTAGGAGACTGTTTCAATCCATATAATGCCTTATTTAACCGACAAACCTTTCCATTAGTGATTAGAGAAGTGAACCCTAAAGGAACATCCATATACACCTCTTCTTCTCAATCACTATGAAGAAATGCATTCTTTACATCTAGCTATTGCAAAAGCCATCCAAGATTTGCTATACAAGAAAGGACACGAATGGAATTCATCTTAGCCACTGGAGTGAAGGCTTCCTGATAGTCAATGCCATAGGCCTGAGTGAACCCTTTAATAACTAGTCTCGCCTTATATCTCTCAATGATCCCATCAGCATTTTGCTTAATTATGAACACCCATTTGCACCCCATGGACTGCTTTCCCAATGGTAGAGAAACTAACTTCCAAAGTGCCATTCTTACTCAGTGCTCTCATCTCCTTTACCATGGCTACTTTCCACCGAGGATCATTAAGTACTTCCTTCCAACCCTGTGGAATAGACATAGAAGACAAAGAAGAAACAAAGCCACAGTATGATGGGGACAAGGAATCATAGGACACAAAATTACATATAGGATGTTGAGTACAACTTCTAACTCATTTCCTAATAGCAATAGGAAGATATGAATCATCAACTTGAGGATCACTAGTAGGAAGAGTAGGAGTAATAACCGAAGTATCATTACTTGAAGTCTCTATAGATGGATTAGGAAGTGAAGCCGGAGATGGTGATTGGTATGGTGGCACATAGGTTGACTGTTCGCCGCAAGTAGGTCTTAAGATCATACCTATTCAACCTACTAGACTTCCCTTCAACACACTCATTTGGCTCCCTTACACAACATATTTCCTCCCCCTCATGACATGTTTCCTTCCCCTCACGACAAATTGTAGGAACGAACACTTGATCTGTAGAAACCATCTCTTCCATAGGAAAAACCTCCTCTTGAAGAGATGAACCACAAAACAAAGACTTACTCACAAAAAGTGACATCCATAGTAACATAGACCTTGTGAGAGTGAGGATCATAGCACTTATAGCCTCTCTGAGTGAGGGAATAGCCTAAGAAAACACACCTTAAAGCCTTGGGATCCAACGTACTACAAGTCGGACAAGAAGAATGAACAAAACAGACATAGCCACACACTTTAGGAGAAAGAAATATGGAGTGAACAGAAGTGCAAGGAAGAAGATCAAGAGACCATTAAAACTAGAGGATGCTAAAAGGCATGCGATTAATAAGACATGCAGCAGTAAAAACTGCATCAGCCCAAAAAAGTTTAGAAACCTGCATAGTGAACATAAGAGTATGAGCAACCTCAAGAAGATGGCAATTTTTGTGTTCCGCAACACCATGTTGTTTAGGGGTACCAACATAATTAGTTTGGTAAAGAATACCATGTGCTTCAAAGTATGCTCGAAATTGACCATTAATATACTCAGTACCATTGTCGCTCCGTAAAACTTTAATGGGAGTGGCAAACTGAGTAAGCACCATTTTATGAAATGTCTGAAAGAAAGAAAAAATCTCACATTTGGTCCGAAGCAAGTAAACCCAAGTAACATGAGAATAACAATCAATAAAAGTGACAAACCAACGATAACCACACACAGACATAACACGGGAAGGACTCCATACATTAGAATAAATAACCATAAAAGGAAACATACTTCTTTTATTAACTGAAGGGTAACAAGAACGTTTATGTTTTGCAAATTCACATGCATCACAATGAAAATTATTTCGATGACAATCCTTCACTAAATTATGAAAAAGTTTTTCAAGAACAAAAATAGATAGATGTCCTAAACGTTGATGCCATTGATGTAGAAGGGAAAGCACTGAAGTTGCGGAAGTGCTAGTAGTCTGAAGTGCTTGACTAGAAAACACTGAGGAAGAAGGTCTATCATCCAAAAAAAGACAGGCCCCTATGTGCTCTACCACTGCTAATCATTCTCCCCGTACCCAATTTCTAAAAAACACAATGAGAAGGATAAAAAGTTATGGAACAATTTAAGGAATTGGTAAGACAACTAACAGAGGGTAAATTAGTAGAGAACTTGGAAACATGAAGAACAGAGGAAAGAGAAATAGGCGAGGAGCAATGAAGAGAGTCAGTCCCAAACACAAAGGACAATGACCCATCAACAACTTTTACTTTATCCTTGCCAAGGAAAGTAAGAGTCAAAAAGATTGGACAAACCTCCCGTCATATGATCGGTAGCACCAGAATCAAAACCGAAGGATGTGAAGAAGATGACGCACTCAGAGCAATAGTAGGAATACCTATGGAAGCAAAGTTGGAAGAAAGAGCAGAAGCTATGGTAAGAGAAGAATCAAGCTGAGTCATCAGATGCTGAAGAGTGTACTCATCTTGATAAAGAGTTGCTGGATCACCCGAAGTGCTAATAGAGGACTTGAAGATATTGGCATGAGAGCGAATGGAACCACCACGACTACCACAACCACTACCTCGCCCTCAATTAGGGCAACCATGTAATTCCAACAATTGTCCCAATCATCACGTTCTTTCCCACAATAATCACAGATAACTTGATCATAATCACCAGTAGAAACCATACCCCAGACTTGGATTAATGAAATTTGCCATCCTTGGAGGCAAAAAAAACAACTAGAGCAGATCGATCTTGAAGTGGTTGATAAACCATCGCACTACATCGACTCTCTTCTTGCTGAACACAAGCATATGTCTCTTGCACAGTAGGAAATGGATATAGGCCAAGAACTTGAAGCCGAATCTAATTATACTCAATGTTGAGGCCAATAAGGAAATCATACACCCGCTCTATAGACACTATCTACCAAAAAATAATGGCATCTTCAAAATAGACAGCTAGAAAATTCTGATAGTAATCAAGTTCCTGCCACAAACTACTCAACTCAACATAGTACTCGGCAAGAGACCTATTCTTCTGATCAAGCCCCCAAAATCTTTTTCCGCAAGTCATAGACTTGTGCATCATTATCCCTTCGAGAATACATCTAAGTAACAATATTCGAAATCTCATGAGTAGTATCCATCAAAACAAAAAATGACTAATGTTGGGATGTATGGAATTAATTAACAAAATCATGATAAGAGCTTCTCCGTATTCCATTTGTCATGGGCTGGTCCAGCTTCCAAGGGAGCCTTAGTAACTCTTTTAACATTACCCAACATGCCACGAGCAGTAATGGCCAACTGAAAAGTACGTGACCATACCAAATAATTAGTGTCATCTAACTTGACAAAAGTAAGGTGAAGAGAGGAGTTATCACCAAGAGGGACACTAGGACCCAAGTCTTTCACCTCATTGCCTACATGATTCTTTAACTACTTCAGCCATAAACTACAAACAGACAGCTATACCCAAAAACTAAGATAAAGTAGGAACAAACACAATCAATCAACATAAGTCCCAATATAAACAGACTTACAGAATCAAAAGTAACCCAAATATAGTTTTAAAAACAAAAAAAAAAAAAAAAACAAAACAAAACAAAACAAAACAAAACAAAAAACAACTAGTGCGATAGTTGAAAAACACACTATAGAACCTACACAACAGTAGCGTGAGACCAAAAAACAACTAATGACAAGCTAGGAGCAACAACTGAAGCCAATGGATACTCTAAAAGGCCTGGTCAGCTCCCATAGAAGGCAGCCCAAGCACTGAATCAAGGGAAAAACTGCCAAAACCAACCAATCGAAAAAATTTAAAAAAAAAAAAAACTACTTTTTTGAAAAATAAAGAAAAAATCGAAAAAGAAGCAAGGAATACCTCAAAAAAATTGAAATTGTTTCTAGAGATCCCCTTGCCCTATTCGAGCTTCATGGTGATTTTTTTTTTTTTTTACTTTATCATAAAATAAAGAAATAAATAAGACAATACCAGAACAATGAAGAATAGTAGTTCAACCGAATACCAGGGTAGCGGTCGTGTCTTTCAAGAACGGCCTAAACGATGACTGTTTGCTCCAGAAATCATTGGCAAAGACACTGCCAAGAAGTATGGAGGAGCTTATGGCCAGAATTGAGAAGTACGCAAGAGCCGAGGAAGACATGCCGGGGACAAAGGCGTCGAAACAAGAGAAAGGAAATGGCTTGCCGAAGCGAGGCCAAGGTAATTCTGGGTACAGCAATCAAGAGACAGGATTAAGGGCTACACAGGCAGTCACAACCGTATTCCGAATCCTGGTTTACAAAGTCTTGGAGAAAATTCGAAATCAGCCCTATTACAGAGCACCAGCAAGGATACGGGGTGAATTTATGGGAAGAAGCCTTGGCAAGCACTGTGCTTACCACAATGAAGCTAGACATCTAACTTAGGGGTGCAGCGCCCTGAAGACACATATGGAAGACCTGGTAAGATAGGGCCATTTAAGGGACCTAGTAGACAAGGCCAGGACAAGGGAAGAGCAAGCAAGACTGCCCCAGGCACCAGCAGCACCGCCACCCACATCACCGCAACCGTAGGCAGGCGGACCTCAAGTGATCAATGTGATACACTCAAAGGTCAATGAGAATGAAATGCGTGGGGAGACTCAAAAGGTAAAACACTTACAGTATGTGTACCAAGTCCATCAGAAAAGACCTAGGGCAGACGAGTACCAAGGACCAGTGGTGTCCTTTACCGAAGACGACCTAGAGATGGTGCAGCATCCACACAACAATGCCTTGGTAATATCCCTCCAGATTGGAGAGTGCCAAGTGAAGCGCATCTTAGTTGACTATGGCAGCTCTTGTGACATCATGTACGTCAGGTGTTGCAAGGAGCTTGGCCTTTACCAAGATGATCTGGAGCAATCCAATGGCCTAATGGTTGGGTTCAATGGCACGCCAACGTGGCCCCTGGGAGCGGTAAGTTTGGAGGTGCAGGCTGGCACCAAGAAGATAAAAATAGAGTTCACCATAATTAACACCCCCTCCCCTTACAATGCTATCCTGGAAAGGCCATGGTTGCATGCAATGGGGGCTGTTCCCTCAACATTGCATCAGTTATTGCGGTTCCCAACAGAGCATGGAATAAAGGAGGTCAAAGGAGATCAGGTGCAAGCAAAGAATTACTCCATGGCAACAATGAAATCTACCTGCAACATACGAGAAGCAGAAAAAACAGAGATAGAGGAAGAGGACATAGAGGTCCTAGAGGACGTCGGCAAAGAGCCAGCCGAGAAAAGTGAAGAAGCCTTAAAGAAAATCCTTGTCCAGCAAGGGGATGAAGAACGCTTCTTCCTTCTCGGCTCGGGCTTAGCCAAGGAAGAGGAAAGAGAGCTAGAGACGTTCCTGAGAGCAAACATTGAGGTGTTTGCCTGGACACCATACGAGATGCCTGGCATTGACCCCGAGGTCACTTGCCATAGACTAAATGTGGACAGATCGGCCAAACTTGTAATCCATCGAGCAAGGAGGCCGACATTGATGCACGTTGAGGCAGTAAAAGAGGAAGTGGGCAAACTTCTGGAGGCCAGAGCTATTCGAGAGGTAAACTACCCAACATGGCTATCAAACACGGTCGTCGTGAGAAAAAAATAATGGGAAGTGGAGGGTCTGTGTGGACTTCACTAGCTTGAACAAGGCTTGTCCCAAAGACAGTTTTTCGTTACCCAAGATTAACCAATTGGTGGATGCCACTTCAGGGTATGGAAGGATGAGCTTCTTGGATGCCTACAGGAGGTACCATCAGATAGCTATGTACCCCCCAGATGAGGAAAAGACTACATTTATCACCCTAAGAGGGCTGTATTGCTATAGAGTGATGCCTTTTGGATTGAAAAATGCAGGAGCAACTTACCAGAGACTGGTGACCAAGATGTTCAGACAACTAATTGGCAAAATAGTGGAGGTATACATAGATGACATGGTCATGAAGACCAAGGAACCTGAGGATCATCTGGAAGACTAAAAGGCAGTCTTTGACATCCTTAAAACATATTGGCTCCGACTCAATGCATCGAAGTGCGCATTTGGAGTTGGGTCTGCTAAGTTCTTGGGATACTTGGTAACCAGAAGGGGCATTGAGGCAAGCCCGGATCAGATCAAATCCATCCTAGAACTGAAGAGCCCAACATCAGCAAAACAGGTGCAGATGTTGACTGGAAGGGCTGCAGCCCTGAATAGATTCATAAGCATAAGCTCTGATAAATGTAAATATTTCTTCAGCTTAGTGAAGAAAGCCACAGACTTCTTATGGACCGAAGAGTGTGAAGTCGCCTTGGCCAACTTGAAGAAGTATTTGACAATAGGTCCAATTCTCTCAAATCCAGTACTAGGAGAAGAGCTATTCATATACTTGGCAGTTCCAGAACATGCAGTGAGTGCAATAGTAATCAGAGAAGAAAAAGGAGAGCAAAGGGCAGTTTATTATGTGAGTAAAATCCTGGCGGACGCTGAGACCAGATACCTTCCCTTGGAGAAACTGACACTGGCTTTAGTAATGGTTTCCAAGAAGCTGAATCATTACTTTCAAGCCCACAAAATTATGGTGTTAACTGAACATCCTTTGAGGTCCCTGTTATAGCAGGGAGATCTGACAGGCAGAATAGCCAGATGGGCAGTGGCCTTGGGCCAATATGACCTGGAATTCAGACCCAAAACAACAATTAAAGGCCAAGTCTTGGCCAACTTTGTGGCCGAGTTCACACCAGACGCCGTCATACATCGAGCTCTGTTGAGCCGAGGTATACGACGTCCAAGTGATCTAGGAGAAACCTAGCTGGGGATAGTAGAGCAAAGGAAAGAAGAGAAACTCAAGCCCTGCAGCATTTACATCGGCGACTCCTTTCAGTTGTTTGTTGATGGGAGTTCAAACGACAAGGAGCGGGGGCAAGAGTAGTACTATTATCGCCATATGGGTAGATACTGGAACAATCCATTCGTTTAGGGGTTAAGGCCTCAAACAGTGAAGCAGAGTATGAAGCACTGATCGCAGGATTAAAGCTGGTAGTAGCAATGGAAGTCGACGAGGTAATAGTCTTCTGTGACTCCCAGCTTATAGTCAACCAGGCAACAGGCGAATATACAGCCCGAGATGAAAGAATGTCGGCCTATGTAAAAGAGGTGGGCAGACTGATAGCCTTATTTCAAAATTGCCGACTAAAGCAGGTTAGCCGAGATGACAACAGCCATGCCGATGCTCAGGCCAACCAGGTGTAGACACCTCATTTTTTACCGTCCTTAAGACTTGGACGTCACTAATTGCTTACTTGGTGGTGAAAGGTGTACAGGGCAAAGGTTCAATTTCTTCGGCAAGGAGAGAGTCAAATCCCAACTTCATACCCCTTTTGCACCAAAACAATCTTCATCAAAAGATTTTAGACCTTGAAACCCTCTCTTTCAAAATGTTTTGCAAATAAAGTTCGTACGATGTTCCGACGCTCGTATTTCGTTAAATGTTGTGCTTTTCGGTAAACCGAGCAGGGACAAAGTGGAAATAAATGAAAGAGAGATGAAATCTTTGAAAAATATTTCAAAACACCTTGTTTAGGGGTTTGGAGTTGAAGAAAAGAGGAGAAGAGGGAAGAAACCTAGTTGAGGAAGAAGTTGGGCATGAATCGTTAAGAGAGAGACGAGCAGACCTCGCCAAATCGGGCTTATCATTTTGTATACTTGGATTTAAGCTATGAGGAAACCACCATTGGAAAGAAGACTTCTGGGGCTTCATTTTACACTCGCGAATCTCCTAAAGCCGAGTCCGGATGGGGGAGATATGATTGGTTGAAGTTGGGCATCATTCTGGTTGGACTGAAACAGAGCAGCTTCACCAAAAAAGGCATAACTTTTTGCATCGTTCGAATTTTGATGCAAGGCTGCCACCATTGGAAATCTTACTTCCGGGGCTTCAATTCAGACACAAGAATAACCTGAAAAGGAGTCCAGATGAAGGAGTTATGCCCATTTGAAGTTGGGCGTGGAAAGTAGACTTTTGTGGCCGATCGGCCAAAAAAGTAACAGATCGGCCATCACAAGTAGCAAATCGGCACAAAAGATGGCCGATCGGCCAAGAGTGACCCAAACTCAGATTTTTTTAAGATCTTTTCCCTCCAGCTGTTTCCAGCTTGTGCTAGCTATCCCAAATCAGATATTTTCGACCAAGCTTGATATTTTGCTATATAACGAAGCCTTGTATCTCACATTCAAGGGGTTAGAACATAAGAGAACATTGAAGCAATTTTGGGAGCCTCTCTCTCTAAAAACTCCTCTCTCCCTAGAATTTTTAGACCTAAATCTCTGCCTCTTTCTCTATAGTTCACTCTCTCTTCCCCTTTTGTACATAGAAGCGCATAGAAGTAAAGAAATACAACTAGTTTGCCTAGGCATCCTTCATCAAAGTTGCATATGTATGGGCTGAGGTCCCTTGAAACTTATTTTTGGGCTGTTGGAAGGTCATTTGAGCCAATAAAGTGGATGTTTTGCTGCTGTGCATCAAGAGGTATATCTCTCTCCCTTTTAGCTTATTTTGCATACTAGCTTTGCCATAGATTTCAACTACTTTGGGGCTGTTTTTGGGGTGGTGTTGAACTACAAAAACGTCTGTTTTTCCTTTGTTTTTTAGTCCTAAAAATGTTGGTTTAAGCCTTGTTTGGCTAGGGGGTGTTTCCTCCCTTTTGCTCCTTGGCTTGTAAGGCCTTTTGAGCCATCTCTCAAAGCTTTTCAAACAACCTCTTTTTGGACTTTTAACCGCTGAAATCCAGGGGATTTTCAGTAACAAAAAGCTTGTTTTGAGGTCCCAAATGGGAGGGGATGGGCTCCCCTCCTTCTCTCTCCATGCCATGCCTTGGTAGCACTATAAAGTAGCATCTTTTCGAGGCTTATGTTAGCTCTTTTCAAGCATGTTTTTGTGACTTTTAGGACCTTATATAACTCTTTTTTGGGCTGTCTTGGCCACTCCTTGCATGCTCCTTACACTTGTAGTGTAAACCTTGCTCGCTAGCTTTGTATGCTTGTTACTTTAGCCTATAATTCTAGCATGTTTTGGCTCCACTCCAGCACATTTTTGGCTTTGATTTAACATTCTTAAGGTCTGATTTAAGTGGTTTTGGTCATGCATGTTTGGTCTTGCATAGCTATAGTGTATTTGGCTTTGCTAGCCTTGCACTTTGGGACCCCTAGCATGCCATAGTTGAGCCTTTTGCATGGCATGACATCATTTGGTAGGTAATTTCAGACCATAAAATTCTGCCATACTCTCATGTTTATCACTCTTTCATTATGTTTAAGAGTTGTGCCCTTATGCCTTATTTGTGAGTTAATTCGGGAGCCTATCTTTCTTGCCATCTTTGTTGTGAGTCCAGCATGTTTTTGCTACCATTTTGACCTGCCTTAGGCCTTTTTTGAGTGCTTTAGGTCATTTGAGCATTGCTTTGTATGGTTGTACTGTAAAGCCCTTAACTAGCTTTGTATTTCAATCCCTTTTGCATGCTTTATTTGAGCTATTTGCATGATATGGCATCATTTGGTAGGTGATTTCAGAGCATATTTTATTGCCACACTCTCACGTTTGTCACCTCTTTAATTGTGTTTGAGAGTTGACCCTTATGCCTAGTTGATGAGCCATTACATGAGCATATGTTCTTTGCCTTTTTGTGCCTAAGTTTTGGTGTGTTGGCCACTATTTTGACATGGTTTAGGTCTGTCCATAATTGGTTTAAGTCCATTGAGCATTGTATTGCATGCCTCTTGTATGATGCTCTTTACTTACTTCGATGCTTTAGCCTCTAAACATGTCTTGCATGCATTTTCATATGATGGAACCTTGTGCATGCCACATTAACATTGATAAGTTGAGCATGTTGTATGTGTTGCATTGTATTTGGATCGGGTGTTAATCCAAACACGAGAAACGAGGGGCGTTTCATACTTGAAGTGATAAAACGCACCTCATTTCTCGGTCGCCGACCCTCTTAATCAAACAAGATAGAGGCGGAGGCTCTTATGTGTTAGTTGTGCATTCATTGACAATGACTTGTGCAACTTGGCCTCTTTGGCCATCATGCATTGAGATGCGTGATTGGTGGCCCGAGAGTCGAGTACCGCACTCCCTTGAGCTTGAGAAATGATAGGAAGGGTGGTTGTGCACACATTCCTTGCAAATACACTGCCATGCCTCTGTCAGTGTTCTGTTGCAGCAAAGGGAGAATTTGCAAGAAACAGTGGCCGACCGGCTATCCAAGGCTGCCGATTGGCTGTCAAAATTGGCTGATAGCCATAAACTCTGGCCGATGGCCACCCCTCTTGGCCGACCACCCCTCAGCATGGTCCTAAGGCGGATCAGAAGTACCTCGAAAGTTGGCACAATTTTCAAAAGTCCAGAAGTGTGCAAACAGAGGCATCATGATGCACGACAATGGATTTCCGAGCAAGGCAATCGAGCATGCATATCTCCCTCCCCTTGAGGCCATTTGAACTGCTTTGTTTAGCTAGTTAATTTGCTGATTTTGTAATTAATTAGTTAATGTATTTAGCTAATTTATTTCATCTTTGTAATATTCTAATTAGCTTAGTATAGCTAGTTTCAATTCAGTTTGTAATAGTTAGCTTAATTAGCATAGCTAGTTAGCTTTCATTTCATTCGGACCCTCCGTCGAGAGGGCACAATTTTGTAATAAGTGTGCGTGTGTGTGTGAATGTCTTCCAATCCCACGTCTTTCTCCTTTTTATTTACCAGCTTTTGATGGTTAGTTTTAGGGCATGTTTCAATTAGCATACTTATGCTTGCATGTTTGCATCATTCATTTTGTCTTCCATGCACCGGGCTCAGCGCATCATACAACCTGCATTGTATTTCAATAACAATTTAAATACATGTTATTAAGTTGCATTCACATGACATCTTAGAATTGCCGATTCTATCTTAGTTGCATTTTGCATGTGTTGCATTAAGCATCTTAACTTAGCTAGGATCATGCAATGATTTCTAATTAGCTTCTTTTTTGGCTCGGAGTATACTGTAAGTGTTTATACCTTAGCATCCTTGCATGCGTGTAAGTATTGCCATGTATAGCATGCTTGTCATGAGGCTATTTGCTTATTTGACAAACTGCATGAATGCCTGTGGATGAAGGCTTCATTGCTTGAATTGGAACAATTCATCAAAATGTGAGTTTTAAGCCCACTTGAAGTGGCAAAATCATGTTTTAAGCCCACTTGAGGGTGGCAAATCCGTGTCTTAGCCTACTTGCGAGTAGCACTTTCAAACCATTTTCAAAAAACAAACACGAGATGTTTTGTTCCAATTCTTGCGATTGAGTCTATACTTGTGTGCTGTGCGCATCACATAGTAATTCTAGATTAATAATCGAAATAAGAACGCATGTGTTTTCAAAAACAACATATCATGTTAGTAGAGGCTGATCCTTTGATCGGGCGAGCGGGGGTACTCATTTTAGGACCTTCCCCTCTCGTACCCAAGTTCCCGAGCCGAGGCAACTTTGGTGATGACGGACACGTGGCCTTAGGCACAAGTCAAGGTTTCCTAAATTTTCCCAAAACAAAATACTATAGGTGGCGACTCTGAAATCTGGCAAAGCAGTCCATGTTTGGCACTTTTGATTAAAATCGATTTTCCAAAATGATTTGCCGAATTTGGACTCTTTGGTGATTTATCAGTCTTATATTGCACTTTGTGAGATTAGATTCAGAACCGTGACAGGAGTCCGAACTGTAGTAGCTAGAACTACAATTTGCGCCTTTGCGCGCAGAGCGGAGTTCGGGGTGGTCTACAGTTTCTGGCGACTCCGTTGGGGATTTAGAGAACTTGACTCGAACTCATGATATCTTGTTTTGTCTACACTTATGTGTCTCCTTGCATTGCATTTGCATTGGTGCACCTAGAACACCGTGTTTGCCGTCTGCTATTCCTGAACAGTTTACAGGAGGCTGCGTGCCACAAGGCTAACCGGTTGCAGGCTCTGCCACGATGGGAACACAAACCTCAGTTTTCACCGAGGCACCCCTTTTGACCATTCGACCTAGTGCATATAGGAATCCATAGTGACCATTCCAAACTAGGATAGGTTGCTTACCCGATTGTAGGTTGTTTGAAACCGCTGCGTGCGTAGTGAAACCCTAGCTCCTGACAAGATAGGACAGGGAAACCTTACCCCACCATAGGGGTGTTTTGGCTTTTACTTGCGTGGTATGTGCTGTTAGGGTGTGTCTCTACAGGATGGTATGTATCAGTTGCAAGTCTGAGTATCGGCCTGAGGGTATCAGTTTACAGGCAGAATTTTTGGCAAAATTCAGTAAAGAGTGCAGTCATTCAGTTGTGCTCAGATCTGTTTTGGTGAAATCAGGCTGAGATGTTGTCTGTTTTCTCTTTTGCAAGGTAGTCTGGGAACCATAGCTTCAGAAGGCTCCAATATCGCCTGGGCACACCGAACTTGTGTTAATAGACTTTGTCAGGTCAGAGATTCAGTTCAAGGGCAACCAGTGTCTCCTTCGCTGAGGCAAGGCAAAGAGGGGCCAGTCAGGGCTCACCGGTTCAACCAATCCGATAGTCACCAGTCATATCATCTCTGTTCAACTCAGCAGACTCGTGATGACACAGGGTTCGAAAGAATTTGTGGCCATGATAGCCGCATTAAACTAGGGAATCGCCATGCAAGGTGAGGTCAATGCTGAAAAGCAATGCCCATCTGGGACACCTACAACACATCCAACCTCGGGACCCCAGCCGAACTTTGATCCACTTCCACCAGCTGAAGATTCACAAGGTCTGGATCCCCAAGAAGGGTTGGCTCAAGCTCAGGATTTCAGACCCCCAGTGCAGCCTAATGAGAGGCTTTATCCCCTTGATGTTAACGAGCTCAATCCGACTATAGTGAAAATTACGAACTTTGAGAAGCAATTCAAAAAGGCAAAAGCCCTTAACTCCATTCCCGACATTGAGGATGGGTACATCGAGGCTGCCGTACGGCTCCCAAACAGATTCAAAATGCCATATATTGACTGTTTCGACGGGTCTGGAGATCCTATGGTACATATCCGACTTTTCTTGGATGTTTTGAAGCCGATGGGTCTGACTAAGCCGCAGAAACTCTCTCTGTATGGAAGAACCCTGTCGGGTGTAGCAGCCACTTGGTACACCAAGTTGGAGGATACAATGAAGCAAAACTGGAAAGAGTTGGTGTAGACGTCCCCGAACGTCCCGGGAGGGAAATCTCGTTCTGTTCATTTGGGCTCACTATAGTTCAGGACTCAAAGTCACGGTCCTGTATCTAATCTCACAGAGTGCAATGCAAGACCGATGAATCATCAAAGAGTCCAAATCCGGCAAATCGTTTTTGAAGACAGATTTTTTGAAAGAAGTGCCAAACATGGACTACTTTGCCAGATACAGAGTCGCCACCTAAATATTTTATTTTGGGGAATTTAGGAAACCCTGACTCATTTGCCTAAGGCCACGTGTCCGTCATCACCAAAGTTGCCTCGGCTCGGGAACTTGGGTACGATTGGGGAAGGTCACTTCGTGGGCACCCCCGCTCGCCCGATCAAAGATCGGCCTCTTCTAACCATGATATCGAGTTTTGAAAACATTATGTGCTCTTATTCCGGTTAATTAGCCTAAAATTACTACGTGACGTGCACAGCAAAACAAGCATAGACTAGATCGCCTAATTTGGAACAAAACATTGCATATCCATTTGTTTGAAAATGGTTTGAGATTTGCTACTCGCAAGTAGGCTAAAATACGGATTTCAATGAATTATTCCAATTCAAACAATCCAACCTTCACCCACAGGCATTCAGGCAGTTATATCACATAAGCAATTAGCCTCATGGCAAACATGCTGTCATGGCAAACACTCACACGCATGCAAGGATGCTAAAGCATAAAAGCTTACCTAGTACTCCAAGCCAAAACAGAAACTAGCTAGTAATCAATGCATGATCCTCGTTCATGTTAAGATGGCTAATGCAACACAGGCAAAATTCAGGTAGAATAGGCTCGGCTAATCTAAGATGGCATATGAGATGCTACAAATAACATGTATTCAACTTGGAATTGAAATACAATGCAGTTAGTATGATGCGCCAAGCCCGGTGCATGCAAGACAAATGTATGGATGCATGCATGCATAGCATAAGGCATGCTAATTTAAATATGCCCTAATACTAACCATCAAAAGCAGGTAAGTAAAAGGGAGAAAGAAGTGGGGGTTGGAAGACATGCACACACGCACCCACACTTATTACAAATTCGCCCTTGCTCAGAGGGACCAAAAGAATAATACAAATCAATTAACCTACAAACTAATTAAATATTACAAACCACTTAACTAGTTAAGCAAATTAACTAAGCTAAGAAAGCAGTAAAAGGCCTCAGAAGAGGGTCCAGTGCACGCGTGCTCGGGTTTGCTCGAAAATCTGTCGCCATGCACAAGCTGCCTCTGTTTACCCTGCTCTGCTCCTCTGAGATTTGCACTAATCCCAAGAAACACTCTATGGGCACTGGGGAACACCACCGGCCAGGGGGAAACATCACCGGCCATGGTAGGATGGTCATCGACCATTAATTAAGCTCTCGGCCAAATATGTTTGGTCGGTCGACAATAGAGATGGCCGGCCGACCAATTCTTCCTGCAGAAACCTGTTTTGACAGCAGCAGAGGGCAAAACATGGCATGACAATGCATTTCAAGCAATGTTTGCATCAACCACACTCCTTACCATGTTTATAACTCAAAGGAGGATGGTCCTCGATCCTCGGGCCACCAATCATGCATTACAATGCGTAATGGCCCAAAGAAACCAAGTTGTGCATTTTGATTTCAAATGAAATGCAAACAAACACATAAGGCCCAACCTCTATCACTTGATCAAGAGACAAGGCATGCATGCTTAATGCAATGCAATCTAGGCATGTGAACTAAGCATGGAATATGAATATGAGGGCAAGCATGCAAACATGAACGTGGGGGAAGCATGCAACAAAATGCAATATGGCTAAGCATGTGTCAACAATGCAAGTAATGAGCATGCAAAACATTATGCAACCGAAGCATGCAAGCATGTAGCAATCTGACCACATTTGAACAACATGTGAAAGGTGGACTTAGACCAATATGGACAAGCCTCGGCCATGTCTAAATAGGAAGCCAAAATGCTATGGAATGGAGGCAAATATACACACAAACAATGCATGCAAACATGGCCCAACACTTAAGCATTAAAGAGCATCTTTTAAGCACACTTAAAAGAGGATAATCATGGACAAATGGCATGCACATCAAACTCTGAAAATCATGTTAAGATGATACCAAATCCACCTACCAATGCAAGCAAGACATGCAACCAAACCCAAGGACTTAAACTATGGTCATGTGACACATGAAGCAAATGACCAAAGTGAACTAAAACAATCCTAAATCATGCAAAAGTAAGTCCCAAGAACCACTTAGATGGCATCTAAATGACCTAATTCTAAAGGCATGCAAAAGGGCCAAACATGGAGCATAAGGCACCAACCTCTTAAAGCATTAAAGGAGCATCAAATATAAGCATACAAGCATGCCATAAGGACAGAAATGACATGGCAAGTGGTTCCAAACCACTGAAATAATGCAAATAGAGCATGCTAGAGGGTCCAACACTCAAGGCCTACAAGGGAGATTACATGGTAACTATACAAAGCAAATCATGGATGACCCAAACAACCAAAAACAGTCCTCAAGCACACTAAAACATGCATAAAAGCTTCACAGAGCTAAGCCAAAACAAGTAAGCATAGTGGTCTAAATGCTAGATACATGTTAAGGCAATTTCATGGCATTACATGACAAGTATGCAAAGCAAGCATGGTGTGTCTAAACCAAGTAAAAATAGTGCTATATCATGGCAAAATAAGCACAGATAACACTTAAGACATGGCCAACATGAACTTGAAAATGGTGCTCACACATGAGGCTAAAATGGCACAAATTGAAGGCAACAAGGAGAGGGGATGGCCCTCTCCTTCTTAGGACCTTAAACCACCACCCTCACCACTAAAATCCCTCAATATTTCAGTGGTGAGGAGGCCCAAACAAGGTGGTCCCGGAGCTCACCAAAAATGCACAAAAACGAGACCAAACAAGGCCTAAGAGGGGGTAAACGATCCCAAACACAAAAGTGACCTTAAACAAACTTCAAGAGGAGCTCAAAATAAGACTTTTTTCAGTTTATGACAAAGCCCAAATATGCTTACAAGTAAGGAAAAAATATGGAGCAAAAATGGGGAATAAAAAAGAGAGAAACTCACCCTTGAAGACCTTCTTCAAAACCAGCACTCCAGCAGGTTTTTCTGAGTCAAAACCAAGTCTTGAGTCCCCACAAGACCCTCCAAGAACCTTAGATAAGTGGTGGAGGTGTGTGCTTAGGAGTTGTGGTGCAAGGGGGCCAAGAACTATGGAGTTTGGAGCTTGGAATGTAGAGATATGGAGAGAAGTGTATGGTTTTTGCCTTAGACAAATTTCTTGGAATCCTTGCAATGGAAGAGGAGCTCTTCTTTTTATAGAGAAACCAAGGGGTCAAAGCTTCTCCAAGAAGCTAGAGCAAAAGGTTCAAGCTTCTTGGAGAAGCTAGAGCAAAAGGTGCAAGCTTCTTGGAGAAGCTAAAGCAAAAGGTGCAAGCTTCTTGGAGAAGCTAAAAATGGTCAAGCTTCTTGGAGAAGCTAAAAAAGGTTCAAGCTTCCTCAAGAAGCTAAAAAGGGTCAAGCTTCTTGGAGAAGCTAGAGCAAAGGTTCAAAAGGTTCAAGCTTCCTCAAGAAGCTAAAAACCGAGGGTTCAAAAGGTTCAAGCTTCCTCAAGAAGCTAAAACCGAGGGTTCAAAAGGTTCAAGCTTCCTCAAGAAGCTAAAACCAAGGTTCAAAAGCTTCACACCTCCCCAAGAAAAGGGTATCGGCCAGAAAAAGTGGCCGATTGACCAAAATCAGTGGCCGGCTGACCAAACACGATGCCGACCGGCCAACACCTTTGGCCGGTAGCAAGAAAACAGGGCCGGTGGCCTCCAGCCATGGCCGGTGAGGTGTGGGGATGGCCAACAAGCTATTTCCCACCCTCAGAAGCAAAACAACAAGTGTTTGGTGCAAAACCAAACACAAAACAAACAAGTCGAGAGGTCTTGAGGCAAGGTGCGCGGCCGAAACCTCCGAGAACTCAAGACAAACACGAACATGGATGATCATTGAGTGTTCAAATGATGACGTCCAAGTCTTGAGGACGGTCAAAAATGGGGTGTCTACAGTTGCCCCTCTTTGACAGAACTCGAAAGTCATAACAATGACGGGAGTGAGTGTCAAAGCCCAGAAGCGACCCATTTTTGACAAGGCCGAAGACTTAGACAAAGCATACAAGCTGCAAGCAAAGATATGCGCCCGAAGGCAGGGGCAAAATGCAACTGACAATGCAAGAAGCCGAACATAACTTATGATCATGCAAAGAAAAGCTGTAACGAAGCATAACAATGCAATAGTTTTAAGCAAGTAGAAACCAAGCTACATTACAATGCAAAAACGGGGTAAGAGAATTACTACAATTCTCACTGTGAATACAGTGTGCATGTGTGATAGATACACAAAGCGAACGTGTGATATATACACAAAGTGAGCATGTGTGGTAGATACACAAAGCGGATGTAGTGTGATGGATACACAAAAAGGGTGAACACAAAGTGTGATAGATGCACTAAGTGAACAATGTATGATAGATACACAAAGCGAGAGTGTGTGATTGATACACAAAGCGAGTGTGCTGAGCATAGTGTGATAGATACAAAGCGAGTGTGTGATAGATGCACTATATGAACAAAGTGTGATTGATACACTAAATGAATGAAGTGAGCAAAGTGTGATGGATACACAAAAGGTAAACACAAAGTGTGATAGATGCACTAAGTGAACAAGTGTGATGGATACACAATAGGTGAACACGAAGTGTGATCGATGCACTAAGTGAACAAGTGTGATGGATACACAAAAGGCAAACACAAAGTGTGATAGAAGCACTAAGTGAACAAGTGTGATGGATACACAATAGGTGAACACGAAGTGTGATCGATGCACTAAGTGAACAAGTGTGATGGATACACTAAAGGTGAACACAAAGTGTGATAGATGCACTTAGTGAACAAGTATGATGGATATACTAAATGTGAACACGAAGTGTGATAGATGCACTTAGTGAACAAGTATGATGGATATACTAAAGGTGAACATGAAGTGTGATAGATGCACTTAGTGAACAAGTATGATGGATGTACTAAAGGTGAACACGAAGTGTAATGGATGCACTTAGTGAACAAGTATGATGGATATACTAAAGGTGAACACGAAGTGTGATGGATGCACTTAGTGAACAAGTATGATTGATATACACGAAGTGTGATGGATGCACTTAGTGAACAAGTATGATTGATATACTAAATGTGAACACGAAGTGTGATAGATGCACTTAGTGAACAAGTATGATAGATATACTAAATCAATGAAGTGTGATTGATACAGTGAAAGTGTGATATAGAAAACGAGAATGTGTGTGATAGATACACAAAATGAGTGAAGTGTGATTGATACAGAAAATGAGAATGTGTGTGATAGATACACAAAATGAGTGAAGTGTGATTGATACAGAAAATGAGAATGTGTGTGATAGATACAGAAAATGAGAATGTGTGATTGATACACAAAATGAAAGAAGTGTGATTGATACACTAAGTGAAGAGAGTGGAATAGATACACAAAAGTGAATATGTGCGTGATAGATACACAAAGCGAGAATGTGTGTGATAGATACACAAAATGAAAGAAGCGTGATTGATACACAAACTGAGAATGTGTGTGATAAATACACAAAGCGAATGAAGCATGATTGATACACAAAATGAGAATGTGTGTGATAGATACACAAAGTGAATAAAGTGTGATTGATACACTAAGGCAAATGAAGTGTGTTAGATACACTGAGTGAAGCAAATGAAGTGTGATTGATACACTAAGTGAATGATCTTAAACGGAACTTCTTTGAATGCACCGTACGTACAATATCGTGCATGACTGAGAAAGAAGCTTGATAGGTACAATGCATTACAATGCATGATGCTTAAGGAAAGCAATAAATGGAAAAAGCGGTGCTTTAGAAAGCACCTCACGAGGTGAGTGGCGGTGAACCGCTCTTCTCCGACAGGGATCTCCCCTTGTGCTCTTCGAACACTTACCTTCAACTCACGGTACAAAGGTTCTGAAATGCTGACAAGGGTTCTTCACGTAGAACACTTTGGATGCTGCCTTTCTTCCTGATCATATTCACAACTTTCCCTATTCTCCAACGGGGTGACAGACTAGGTTGGTTCAGTATCCAGAATTGAGGTGCATACACGCTATCTCAACCTATGGGGCTTCCATACAGATTTCAAGCCGGGGATACACCCCTGGGCATTTGAACCAAACTTTAGTCTCGGAAATCCCGAACCTTTATGTTCTAGGCATCAGCCATTCGAACTCTAGTTTTCACCATCGCAGTTGGTCTCCTAGGAACTCATTGCAAACACGGCCAAGATGTCTTTGGCACGAAACGGTACTCGAGGAGAGCGCTTCTGATCGCCATTCCGGCTTGAAGCAAGCTTGATCTTGAGCTTGAGGTAGAGGCACACTCATACTTTAGAGCATTGGCAAGACCTGAAGAGGTACATCCAGAATACAATCTCGGAATTTGCAGAAGTTGGAACAATCTCAGATGCTCCAAATTTTCCCTCTTTTCTTTTGCTTTGCAGTCCGGAACCAATATAGCTTCAGATAGATCCTTATTTTACTCCTCTCATATGACCTGGGTTGAACCCTGCGGTTTTTGAAAGAACAAAATCATGTTTTTGCACAAATATGGAGAATGGCACAGCACTCTAAGCACAAAACGATTTTATTTCTAAATTTGAAATTAAGAAACGAGTTCTCGACTGGGTATTGAGCCTTCGACTGACCACAGCAAAAATGACTCAACAACGGAAAACAAAGGTAAACAACCTAAACACATCGAGTAACACTCGAAACGACTCAAAGCAAGAATTGAGACAAAATAAAAGACACGACACACAGATGCATTACAAAGATGAGAGACCTCTTAGTTCACGAGGAGCCAATTTCTCGGGTATTGTTTCCCACCCTTTCTCATTTGTGATTCTCACATCACTCGGCCCTCAAGCTCTGTTTTTCTGAAAAAGCCCTTTTCCTCACTTTTTCTCTCAGCGCACATCTCTCTATTCTTCAATCTCTCATTTTTTATCCCTTCCCTGGGTGGTCGATGGATAAACAAGAAATTGCGGGCTCTTGTCCCTAGCTTGCTACTAGATTCTTTTTCTTCCGCTCACAGCAGTGAGTTCCTCCTACAGAGGGGTTGCGCTACAACTGGGTGTGTAGCAAATCTGCAGCTGACATCGGTTGATGATGCTCTGCTGGGGAGTTTGGACGTGATTAGATCTATCCAGATGATAGAGTGGAATATCTTGCCCCATTCCAGTTTGTGCTTCACAGTTGGCTTGATACCTCGTTGCTTGGAGGATGTGAGAGCTTTCTGCCCTTTTGTGGTCAGCTTCAGTGGTGCCCTTCTTGGCAAGTATGTTGACAATGGGGGAAAAGACAGAACACCTGACTCAACTGTGCCCCTATTTCATCATTTTGACCATTTTTTATTTTTGAGTTTTCTACTAAAACAATTTTAATCAATATGAGAGTTAGATTAGCATGCTTGTTCGATTTTTGATTTGAAAATCATGCAAGTTAGGCTATGAGCACTAAAAATTTTCCTTTTTTGGGTCCAAGCAAAATGGTCCAGTTTTGGAAAATGGAATAATTTTTGAGAAAATTAGTCAACCTCAGTAAAAATTCTCAAAAATTATTTTTGCAAATGGCCACCGCTCAACGAGCACGGAACCTACTCTTGAGATGCGCAACCTCAGATCCATAACAATGGAAAATTGCCCCTTATCTGAAGGACACTGCATGGCAACAGAAAGTTGCCCCTTGTTTGAATAGCACCGCAGCACATTGTATGGCAATGGAAAGTTGCCGCTTGTTTGAATGGCACCGCAGCGCATTGTAGTTAGTCCTCAGAGTGACGAACACAACCGAACTCTCGAATACAGACAAGGCAAAGATGGTCAAAACCATTACATGGACACAATCAATTTGGAATGTTTTACGGCTGGACTTCGGAATGAAGTTGCCTACGTATCCCAAAGATGGGAATCAAGCCTTACGTAGTTCGGGGTTAAGGTACACTCGGGTATTAATCTCTCCTTTTGCACTCTAACTTTTGCCAAGGCCGCCCTTCCGAGTTTTCAACCTTGCGAGCTTTGTTCTTCTTTTCTTTTCATTTCTTTTCTTTTCTTTTTTCATCTTTTTCTTTCTTTTCATTCTTTGCATTTTTTCCTTTTTGTTCTTTTTCTTGCTCTAACTTTTGCCTGGGTTGCCCTTCTGGGTTTTCGGCCCAGCAAGCCATAAAGGGTAAAAGTGTAGCTTTGTCCATTTCAAATGGCTTTGAGATCCTCAAGTCATCTGAATCCAGGAGAATGGCTGCTGTTCACTCACGACGTAGAAGTCCATCCAATGGGGGCTGAATTTGCCCCTAGTGTGTGTGGATAGGAACTTGGTTATCCTTCAGCAATACTTTCTTCTTTCCTCCCTTCTGGGATTTGGCATCCTTGCCGATCTTCATTTTTGACTCTTCGAGCACATTTGAAATTCTTTTGCCCCTAGTTCGAGGGGTGCTTCTGATCTAGCTTCGCAAGCTTCCTTTGATCACATCTGATATTCTCGCCCCTAGTTCATGGGCTGCTTTTGATCTGGCCACACAGTCTTCATGTTGTAGTTGACCGTTGAACATTCTGAATCCAGGTTCAAGGTTTGAAAGCGAGGGGTTGAGTCTCGAGGCTGAGAGCGATCCTAAGCTGTACAATCTCAAGAGCAATTCCACACAGGCCTTCGCAGGACCACGCAAAACAGTTTTTGAAAATTTTTAAGAAAGCGACAAATTACTCACGCTGAAGACAGTGTGGAACCAATCTGGATCAAGCCAGGGTCCTTCTCAGTACTCACATTAACAAGCATGATTTCATTCATTAAGGGCTTAGCATGCCTCTCTTTCTCTCAGATTGATCAAATTTTTGCAAATCCCGAGGAATTCTTTCCTCTCCGTTTTCACCACAATGTTCAAAAAGTTTTGAAAAACATAGGTCATTACAATGACTTCAAAGCACAGAAAAGACAGAGTTCTTAGTCAAATACTGCCATCTCATTCAGAACTTCCGGCATAACTGGCACAAGGCAGAAGAAAACACAAGAGTGTGAAAAATCACTGCTGTTTCATTCAGATCTTCTGGTGTGACTGGCTCCAAGGCAGAAACAAACTCAAAAGAAAATGAAAAGACAAACAAAAATAAAATGGTAATGCCCGAGGTAACACCCCTGGAATCACCTGAACTTTGTACAATAGGACTGACTCGATATAACAAGACAGACCCTTAATCAAAAAGACTGACTCAAGACAATGAGACAGACGTAAAACAAAACTACAAAACTGACTCAACACCCAAGTCAGAAACTACAAAACTAGCATTCGCAAATGCTCAAAACAGTGCGTGCCAAACGCCACATCCAGAGTAAACTGAGCGCCATCCGCAGGTGGTTCATCCCCTGATCACATAATCACATTATCCCCCACAAGTTCACTAATCCAATGACGATAGACTTTGCTAGACTGGTGCGGCAATGACCTTGTTGTCAAACAAATCTTGTACATCATGGCGCAGACGAAAGCAGCTATTGGTCTCATGACCGGTTTGTTGATGGTACGCACAGTACTTAGTCTGGTCATGCTTTGGAGGGAGAGGATCAGGTAAAGGCCGTTGTTCCAATGGTTTTAGATGTCCTTTCTGGATTAAGGCCTCTAGAGCCTTTGACAAAGGCATATAAAGTGGTGTAAAAACCCTCTTGACTCGAGGTGGATATTTGGTTTTCTGTGAGCTACTTCCGGACGCACCGGTGAATGGGGTAGCTTTTTTTGATGCGGCGGTGGTGGCCATACCCACTTCAGAAGATCTTGCAGCTGCATCACCACTGGTGGTTGCATTTGTACTGCGGTTGAAGGTTCTCCTAGGCTGCTCTCTGTCATTGTCAATCAGGCCTTGCTTCAAAGCATCCTCAATCTGTACCCCCATCTCATGCAAATCTAAAAAGGTAGGGAAGGGGAGCACGATCATTTTCTGCATCAGTTTGGGTTGGAGGTTGCACACAACCATCCGTATTTGATCTTTGTCAGTGGGCCTAATGGTCATCATTGAGGCCTTGGCCCTCCAGCGGGCTACAAATTCAGAAAAGCTTTCCTTAGGCTCCTACCTTGTCGTCTCGAGATCACAGGTTGTAATCTCGATTTGTGTGTTATAGGAGTACTGTGCAATGAATGCCTCGGCCATCTTATCCCAGTTTCTCTTGACATCGTCTTCCAACTTTGCGTACCAGATAGCCGCTACCCTTGACAAGGTCCGGCCAAACAATGAAAGCTTCTGTATTCTGGTGAGGCCCATCGGCCTTAGCATATCTGAGAACAACCGAAGATGCACCATGGGATCCCCGGATCCATCAAAGCGGTCAATGTGCAACATCTTGAATCTGTCCGGCAGTGTCACAGCTGCGTCGGTATACCCATCCTCAATATCTGGGATGGACTTCACTCCCTGAGATTTTTTGAACATCTTCTCCAGCTTGCTAACCTTCAATCCTGTAGGGTCTATCTCGAACTCAAAAGGTGAATTCGGCAGGTTGATCAGCGCTTTAGATAGCAGGGGTAGGATCGGGGGCGAAGCCAGTCCTATTAGAATGTCCGTTTCTTCCTGGGCATTAGCCGTCACCTCGAGTGTTGGAACTCTAGGTGGGGGAGGAGCTTGATGCGAAGCAGATGCCCCATTTTGTTGTTGCAACCTGGTGATTAGCTCTGCCTGCTGGGCCATGATCGCAGCCTACTGTTTGGCAAATTCCGCTTGACGGGCAGCGTCTTGTTGCATGAGTTTCATACTTTCTTGGAGTTGACGCATCATTTCCTCCATCCTTGCCATCTTCTGCTATTCCAGCTAACTGACTGGTATATCTATCTCTGTGATAAAAACTGAGGCCTCAGCCTGACTGTTCACTAGTGGGGTGGATAAGGGCCACTGATCTGGGAACTGCTGAACTGCTGATTTGTGCCTGACTGACCCTTTTACCCTGCCTCGGGCAAAGGAACACTAATTGCCCTTGCATTGAATCACTGACCTGACAAAGTCTAGCAACACAAGTCCAATGTACCCGGGGGATATTGGAGCCTTCTGAAGCTATGATTCCCGGACTACCTAACAAAAGAGAAAACAGACAGCACCTTAGCTTGATTTCACCAAAACAGATATGAGCATAGTAGGATGACTGTGCCCTCTACTGAATTCTGCCCCAAAATTCTGCCTGTAAACCGATACCTTCAGGTAAACTGAATCCCAAAATACTGAACTGGTGCCCATAGGCCTGATACCCAGACTTGCAAACTGATACATGCATTCCTGTAGAGACGCACTCCAAAAGCACATAACAAGTAAATGAGAACCAATACACCCCTATGTTGGGGTAGGGTTTCCCTATCCTATTTTGTCTGGAGCTAGGTGTAGACACCCCATTTTTGACCGTCCTCAAGACTTGGACGTCACTGATTGAACACTCAGTGATCACCCTTATTCGTGTTCGTTTTGAGTTCCCGGAGGCCTCGGCTGCGCGCCTTGCCTCAGGATCTCTTAACTCGTTCGTTTAGTGTTTGGTTTTGCACCAAACACTTGTGTTTTTCCCTTGGAAGGCAAGGAATGGCTTTTTGGTCATCCCCACACTCCACCGGCCCTCCCTTTACATCACCGGCCATTGCTTGTTGCTACCGGTCGTGGTTTCCTGGTATCAATGGCCGGTCGGCACTATCTATGGCCGGCCAGCACTTTGTTTGGCTGGTGACCCATTTTTCCGACCGATGACCCTTCTGCACCCCTTCAGGCTTGGTGCATACCAGTTGTGCCAGCTGGAATACACCAACACCACTCCCCATGCACGGGGATAGCTGTTTTGAGCCCTTGCCCCCCCTAGTTCCTTCTAGAAGGATGAACCTTTGGCCAAGCTTTTTGGGGAAGCTTGGCCAGCTGTTTTAGCTTCCTCAGGAAGCCTTGACTCCTTTGCACCCTTTGCCCCTTTCATTTAGCTTCTTGGAGAAGCCTAGAACCATTTGCTTTGCCTATATAAGGAGCCCTCTTCTTCCATTGTTGGGGGTTAGTGATTTTGAACAACAAACCAGAGCTATATAGATATATACATCTGATATACACTCCCTCCCTCTATATTTCCCTCTCTCTCATCCTTAGTGTGTGTTTGGAGGCCTAGAAAGTGCATTTTGACCTTACTTTTGCACTAACACACACACCATTACACCTTGCCCCGAGATTGAGAGGCATTGAGGGTTGTTTGTTGAGGTTTTGGACTGATTTTGGTCAGTAGAGGGTGGCTGGACCAACTGTTCTCCAAGGATTCTTCAAGGGTAATCACTTTACTTTAGTTTCCCCAATCTTGCATTGGCTTTTGACCTATCTTGCTTTCTGTTTTAGACTTTGTGTATAACTGAAAAAAGCTTTGTATTTTCATGCTTAAGACATCTGATTGAGGTCATTTTGGCATTGGGGGTCGAACTCCCCCTCTTAGGCCTCTTTTGGTGCCTTTTCTTTAAGCCTTGTTGACTTTGTTGTATTGCTCTTTTCACCACTGAAATCCAGTGGATTTTCAGTGGTGAAGAAAATGGTTTGGGGTCTTTCATAGGGGAGGGACACCCCTCTCCCCTTTGTCTCTCTTTTATCCTTGTTTTTGGCTTAAAGGGCAACATGCATGCTTGACTGATTTTGGCCCTATTTCAGAGGTTTTTAGGTGTCTTTTGATCATAATATATCTCTATCTTTGGTTGGGTTTGTGGTCTTTTGCATGCATAATACCCTTGTTTTGTATCCCTCCCTTTTGCATAGAAATGCATCTTCTATTTAGGCTTCCAGGCTTGCATGATTTAGCTTAGCTTGTTGAAGCTTTCGGTCATGATTTGTCATGCTTAAGGTCTGTTGGCCACTGTTTTGGTCATGTTTGACATGCTTGATGTAGTTGCTTTGCATTTTGGCTTGTAGGCCTTGAGTATTTTGGCTTCTAGCATGCTTAACTTAGACTATCCTCATGATTTGGCATTATTTAAGATCATATTTCAGTCCATGTAAGGTGGTCTTATATTGTCATTTGTGTCCCTTCCCATGCTTTAAGGTGTTGTAGTTTTGTCCCTTGAAATGGGCATTGTGCATGCTTGTATGTTTAAGACATTTTGGGGTTGCCATATCAGCGGGTTTTTGGGTGTTTTTCTGCTGCATTGAACATCTGTTTTTGGTCGCTTAGTCCATGCCATGAGTGGTCATGATGGTTGTAGTAGAATGCCCCTTGTTTGTGCCTTAGCTTTGGGCCCCTTTGGCTTGCATGTTGGCATGAGTGCTTGTTCACCATTTTGGACACTTTTTGGTCACTGTTTTGGGATGGACTGAGGTCTGCCCTTCATGGTTTAGCACCACCATTGCATGATCATGTTGCATTGTTTTGGTCCTCATGCTTACATTGTATCATACTTGCATGTTGGCATGGCATTTATCTAGTTGCATCTCATATACATTGTACCATACTTGGCACACTTAGAATGCAATAACTTAGTTTGCATGTTTAGGTTGCATTACATTTGGCATGTTTTGCATTTTAACCTCATGTTGTGCATTTGAGCCAAGTTTGTATATATGCATTGCATTGCTTGGTTTGGGGTGTCAAACCGGGCATGGGGATTGAGGAGTGTTTGTACTTCAAGTGACAAAACACGCCTCAACCCTCGGTCGCCAATCCCCTTGACTCCAACATCATAGGGTGTTGGTATTCATGTGTTTTGTTTGCATGCATTTTACATTGAATTGCAACCTCGGCCTCTTAGGCCATCATGCATCAAAAATGCACAATTGATGGCCCGAAGGTCGAGGGTCACGCTCCCTTGAGTCTCTTGCATGATTGGGAGTGTGACCAAGCTCACATTTGCTCAAAATTCCATGCCATGTACTGCTTTGCCCTCTGCTGCTGTCAACTGCAGGTCCCAGCAGGAATTTGTGGCCGATCGGCAGTGTTTAGTGCCGACCGGCAAAGAATATGTGGCCGATAGACTTGAAAGCAGCCGATGGAAATTTCCCATGGCCGGTGGTTATTTCCCTTAGCCGATGGTGTTCTACAGTGTGCAGAGAACATATTCCAAGACTTTGGCAATTTTCGGAGGAGCAGGGCAGCATTAACAGAGGCAGCAGTGGCATGGTACGGGTTTCCGGGCAAGATGGATTGAGCATGCATCGTTCGCGCATCCCGAGGCAGGGCTCCGGCCATCTCTATTCTGCATTTAATTTGTTAAATTAGAGGGTCTGTAATAATTAATTAGCTAGGATAGGTAATTCATTATTCGGATTGTATTATTCTTTTGGTCCTTCCAAGCGAGGGCAAATTTGTAATAAGTGTGGGTGCGTATGTGCATGTCTTCCAATCCCACGTCTTTCTTCCCTTTTATTTACCTGCTTATGATAGTAGACTAGGGCATATTTAAATTAGCATAACAGCATGACAGCATGTTTGCATTCATTCATCTGTTTCGCATACACCGGGCTCGGCGCATCAAACTAACTGCATCGTATTTTCTATCCCAAATTGAGTACATGTTATTTGCAGCATTTCACATGCCATGTTTAGGATAGCCGAGCCTGTTTGGATTGCATCTTTGCATGTGTTGCATTAGCCATTTCAAAACATGAACTAGGATCATGCATGTGATTACTAACTGGTTTCTGTTTTAGCTTGGAGTACTAGGTGAGCTTTTATGCTTTAGCATACCTCATGCGTGTGAGTGTTGCCATAATTGCATGTTTACCATGAGGCTAGCTGCTTATGTGATATAACTGGTTGAATGCCTGTGGATGAAGGTCGAATTGCTTAAATTGGGATAATGCATTAAAAACCGTGAGTTTAAAGCCCACTAGATAGTGGCAAAATCATCTTTTCCAAAGCCCACTTGAGGGTGGCAAAACCTGCATTTTAGCCTACTTGCGAGTAGCAAACCATTTTCAAAACAAACATGAAATGTTTTGTTCCAATTTAGGCGATTTGGTCTATACTTGTTTGCTGTGCGCATAACATAGTAATTCTAGGCTAATAACCGGAATAAGGACATATAATGTTTTCAAAACAAGATATCACGGTTAGTAGAGGCCGATCTTCGGATCGGGCGAGAGGGGGTGCTCATAGCTGACCTTCCCCAATCGTACCCAAGTTCCCGAGCCGAGGCAACTTTGGTGATGACGGACACGTGGCCTTTGGCACCGAGTCAGGGTTTCCTAAATTCCCCCATTATAAAATATTTACGTGGCGACTCTGTATCTGGCAAAGCAGTCCATGTTTGGCACTTCTTTCAAAAATCTGTTTTCTCAAAACGATTTGCCGGATTTGGACTCTTTGGTTCAGATTAAGAACCGTGACATTTCAGTCCTGAGCTGTAGTGAGACCCGCAAAACCGAACGGAACAGGAGACTCATCCCTCCCGGGGCGTTCGGGGACGTCTACAGTTTCTGGCGACTCTGCTGGGGAGTTAGAGAACTTGACTCGAACTCATGATATCTTGTTTTGTTCACACTTATGTGTTTCTTTGCATTGCATTTGCATTGATGCGCCTAGGACACCGTGTTTGCCATCTGCTATTCCTGAACGGTTTGCCGGAGGCTTGTCTTGTCAAGGCATGACCATAAGGCTGACCGGTTGTGGGCTCTGCCAGTATGGGAACACAAACCCCGTTTTTACCGGGGCACCCTCTTCGACCATTCGACCTAGTGCATATTCGGAATCCGTAGTGACCATTCCAAACTAGGACAGGTTGCTTACCCGATGTAGGTTGATTGAAACTGCTGTGTGCGTAATGAAACCCTATCTCCTGACAAAAATAGGACAGGGAAACCCTACCCCAACATAGGGGTGTTTTGGCTCTTTTTACTTGCTATGTGCTTTCAGAGTACATTTCTACAGGAACACACATCAGTTTGCAAGTTTGAGTATCAGGCCTGCGGGCATCAGGGCATCAGTGTTTTAGGAATCAGTTATTTGCGGATATCTGATTCAGACTTAGGGGCAACGGTTCGAAGACAGTGATCAGTGTTTGAGGAACAGTGTACCCAATTTTTTTGGTCGTATATTATGATACCCGACTGTGTGTTGTGCATATTTATTTCACGCCGTTACGCTGTCTGATTGTCTGTTTATTTATACGTTTTATTTATCTTTTTATTACGTAGTTGAGCATGATTGCTTCTGACCCAATAGATATTCCCCAAGCACTTTGGATTAGAGGTCGCCGACTCCATCGATCCGAGGATCTGGTAGACGGACAACCAGTGTACCATTCTCTACCCCCGGTTACTAGACGGAGGGCTATTAGGCAGAGAATACCAGTTCAGCGATCAGTACAGAGGGCTCTGTCCACCCCACCTGAGTACAGTAGGGATCAGGATTCTGTTTCTCCCACAGAGAGGGAACATATACCGATAATTCAGTCAGAACAGAACGGTATGGCCAGTTTAGAGGAGATGGTGCGCCAACTCCAAGAGAGTATGAAGATGATGCAGCAGGATGCTGTCCGACAAGCAGAGTTCGCCAAGCAGCAGGCCATAGTTATGAATGAACAAGCAGAGTTAATCGTGAGGTTACAGCAGCAAGCCGGAGCGTCTGCTTCGCATCAAGCTCCTCCCCCGCCAGGAGTTCCAACCCTCGGGGAGACAACTAATGTTCAGAATGATACAGACGTTCCCACAGGACCACCTCCACCCCCGATTCTACCTCCAATCCTACCCCAGTTATCCAAAACACCCACCAACCTACCGGACTCTCCCTTTGAGTTCGAGACAGATCCCACAGCACTGAAGTTGAGCAAGCTTGAAAAGCTATTCAAGAGATCCCAGGGAGTCAAGACCATCCCTGACATCGAAGATGGATACACCGACGCAGTTGTGACGCTGCCTGACAGATTCAAAATGCCGCACATTGATCGATTCGATGGGTCCGGGAACCCCATGGTACACCTGAGGCTGTTTTCAGATATCCTGAGGCCAATGGGCCTCACCAAGCTGCAGAAGCTGTCTCTGTTTGGCCGGACCCTGTCGAGTGTGGCAGCCATATGGTATGCCAAATTAGAGGATGACATCAAGAGAAACTGGGACGAAATGGCTGAGGCCTTCATCTTGCAGTACTCATACAACACGCAAATCGAGATTACAACCCGTGATCTCAAGACAACAAGGCAAGAGCCCAAAGAGAGCTTCTCAGAATTTGTGACCAGATGGAGGGCCAAGGCTTCGATGATGACCTTGAGACCCACAGACAAAGACCAGATTCGGATGATTGTGCGCAATCTTCAGCCAAAATTGATGCAGAAGATGATTGTACTCCCCTTTCCTACTTTTGCTGACCTATATGAAATGGGGGTACAGATTGAGGATGCCTTGAAGCAAGGCTTAATTGATAATGACCGAGAGCAACCCCGAAGAACTTTCAATCGCAGCAGCGCTGCAGGCCCGAATGGCACTACAAGTACAAGAGCCTCCGAAGTGAGCATGGTCACCACCAACCCTCCTCCAAGAACCATGGCAGCTGCGCCATTCTCCGGCGCGTCCGGAAGCCATACCCAGACAGTCAAATACCCACCCAAAAACACAAGAACCTTCGCTCCGCTATACATGCCCCTATCTAAAGCTCTGGGGGTTTTGATCAAGAAAGGGCATCTGAAGCCCCTGGAGCCGCGGCCCTTACCAGAAAGACTTCCCCCTACCCACAACCCAGCCAAATATTGTGTATTTCACCAACAGCACGGTCATGACACCGATCTGTGCTTTCGATTACGCCATGAGATTCAAGATCTCATCGATAACGAGGTGATTCTGCCTCCCGAGAAACCCAATGTTACAACAAATCCTCTCCCCACACTTAACCAAGCTCCACCGCCCAAAAGGATCAACTTCATTCAAACTGGGGTCGTGCCTTATGATCCTAGTATCTATATCACTCCTTCCCACTTACCTAAGCTGAAGGTGTTCTTCCCTGATTGCACCGACTTGTGCATGATGGACATCTCCACAACCCAATCTAAGCCAATGGTGGTGACTACCGAGGACGGAAGAGAGGAGATTTCACAGGAAAAGAGGGTTGTTGAGCCAGAGTCTGCGGAATCTGGAAATTGTGTTGAGGAGACATATAGTCCGAGTGACTACATTTCGCCAATAGGCCAGGATGGGCTAGACGTAGAATTGACGGCAGGGGCGGAACTGTGTATGATCCAAGGGGATAATTTGGGACAGAGGATGGATGATTTGACAGCTGTGGAGGAAGACCTTGCCAATCTCCAGTTTTACAGTGACCAAGATCCAGGGGACGCAACCGTCAACTGGTATGTTTATGAGGAATCAGCAGAGGCTACCGGGTGGTTGGATGATCAACCGGATGTGGTAGAAGAGTTTCAGCCAGAACAGGGCCCGGCAAGGGCGAGGATGTCAGTAATGACCGGAAAGGGTCGGAGAACAGAATACATCACCGGAGAGCGCCGGTGTCAAGAATTTCGCTCGGGATTGGAGCATTTCGAATACAGGAATTACTGAACAGCCAGTTATGTTGATACAGTCGGAATAGGAAAGATTTGAAGATTCCGAGAGAATCAGAAAGGCAAAGGCCCATGTAGGAACTGAAACTGCTGTGTGCACAGGAATAGAGAATGCTGTGAATATATGGAAGGAAGGTACCGCGAGTACGAGAACAGTCATACCAGAGCCGGACAGGTGTCTGTCGGCTGCTGATGGAATGTGGTGGGAGGATGAGGACCTATGTCTTGCCCACACGAATGAGGATTGGGGGAGCAACCAACCCGATGACACCTGGTACCTTGGAGAAATCGATCACATGACTAGGAGTGGACGGTATTTTAAGCCTCCACACCTAGATCAACCAGAGGCATCCGGGAAAGACAGGGAGGCAGAGAAGCAAAAGGAAAAACAACTCGAGGATGAAGCCGTATTAAGACAGTTGAAAAAGATACAAGCAGACATCTCCATCTGGGGACTGCTTATGGCTTCTCGAGTGCATAGACAGGCTGTCCTTTCAGCCATGGACAAGGCTAAGCTTTCGATAGAAACCACGCCAGAACAGCTGGTAGGATTAGTCTTTCCGGGAGGAGCTACCCCGATGCTGACGTTTTCCGACAAAGAATTGCCACCCGAGGGGGCAGACCATAACAAGCCACTCTACATCTCTGTGGAGTGTAGGAATAAATGGATACCAGTGGTTCTTGTTGATACAGGATCCGCAATCAACGTCTGCCCAGCAAGGACAGCGTATGCGATCGGTTTAAAAATCGCGGACTTTGTACCAACAGCCCAGGTAATTCGGGCATACGACAACACGAGTAGGGAAGTCATGGGAACGGTGAAGATTCAAACTAAAGTGGGGCTGGGGCAGCATGAGATAGATTTCCATGTCTTAGAAGTTCCCGCAACCTTCAATCTGCTTTTGGGGCGGCCGTGGCTGCATCAGGTAAAGGCAGTGTCCTCCACCTTACATCAAATGGTGAAATACCCCTATGGGAAGGGAGTAGCCATTGTCTTTGGAAATTCATCGATTCATCCGCCACCGGAGGTGTCTACGCCTGTTCTAGAAATTGAACACGGCATGGAGGATGTGTTCATATCAGGCTTTTCTCTGGCTGAGGCGTAGATTGTACAAAATATCATGGCTGCTAACGAAGGGATATATGAATAAACTCCAACACATCCCCGGGATGGGATTAGGGAAGAGTGGCCGGAAGGGCGTCGCAGCATTGGCCAAAGTACCGCATAACCCTCATACCTTTGGTTTGGGTTATTTGCCCACCAAAGAGGATTGGATGCGAAAGGGGAAGGAAATGGCTGGGAGAGCCAAAGCGAAGAAGGCAGGGAAGCCTTTTGACTTAATGCACAGGCCCATTCAGGGTACCCTGAACGGACGCTTCGTCCGGGAGGGGGAGGACTTTCCGTTTTGTGGCTTCCCTGAGCCGTGGCTGAACGCGGAGAGGAAGCACATCCCAGGCTTCGAGATTTTCTTTGACCTCCAATTACTCGGGGAGGATGTTGCCGAAGAGCAGACGGACCCATCAGCTGAGATTGAGCAGTGTAAGGCAGTGGACTCCGAGGGCATTGAAATTGAAATGGGGGTAGCACTGGCATGTCTACTTTCAGATCCTCCGATCGACCAAAAGTGCTTGGGGGATAACTTTCCGGTTTCCATGATTGGGGATGAAACGGCTGCGAGCTTACCAGCAACTATTTTGGATGCATCTATCGCACCCTCTCTCACTTGGCAATATGAAGAGGGATTTTTGTCCAGCACCGGGTCAGGTAGTGAGCCAAAATCTGATTCCACCAAATCTTGTGAGTCGGAATCAGGTTCTAGCTCGACTGAGTCTGAGTCCGGTATTCCTGGGGGTGACAACCTGGATGCCACAATCCTGTCCAGGTCGTCTTTTTCTTTCTCTTTCGAGTCTGTTGTAACAGAAGAATTGGACGGTTTGGAAGCACTTAATGAGAATGAGGTGAATGTGGTTTCTGAGTATTTTTCTGTGCCTTTGATTTATTGCTTGAATCAGGACTTTCAAAATTTTGATAAAAATGACGAGGAAGAATTTCCTCCGGTTTTGCAACGTTTAATTAATCAAGAGCAGGAGAGATTTGTTAAACCCTTAATGGATGAAGTCACTACCGTGAACATTGGTACTGAGAAGGACCCGCGGCTGGTCCAGATCGGGTCCACGTTGTCTTCGGAGGAACGCGAGCGCTTAGTCGCTTTATTAAAAGATTTCAAAGATGTTTTTGCGTGGTCCTACGAAGACATGCCTGGAATTGATCCTGAGATTGTACAGCACCGGATCCCTCTCGACCCCGAGGTCCGACCCGTCAAACAGAAACTCAGGAGGACCGGCCCAAACTAGGCTCTCAAGATTAAGGAAGAGGTCACCAAGCAAATCGACACAGGCTTCCTGCTGGTATCAGAGTACCCGACTTGGTTGGCCAATATCGTTCCGGTGCCAAAGAAGGATGGCACGATCCGAGTATGCGTAGACTTTAGGGATTTGAACAGAGCTAGTCCAAAAGACGACTTTCCCTTACCGCATATTGATGAGTTGGTGGATTTCACAGCAGGGCACGCGTTGCTTTCATTTATGGATGGCTTCTCAGGCTACAACTAGATAGTGATGGCACCAGAAGACCGAGAAAAGACTGCGTTCACTACCCCATGGGGGACATACTGCTACAGAGTGATGCCGTTTGGGTTAAAGAATCCTGGGGCTACTTATCAACGGGCCGCGACCACAATATTGCATGATATGATCCACAAGGAGGTTGAGGTGTACGTGGACGACATGATTGTCAAATCCAAAGATAGAGAGGGCCATTACACCGCCTTACAAAAGTTCTTTCAAAGGATCAAAGAGTTTCGGTTGCGGCTGAATCCTCAGAAATGTTCGTTCGGCGTTACAGCGGGAAAAATGCTGGGGTTTCTGATTACACAAAGGGGCATCGAAGTCGACCCTTCCAAAATCAAGGCCATCTTAGAAATGCCACCACCAATGACTGAAAAGGAGGTGCGAGGCTTTCTGGGTAAATTGCAATTCATAAGACGGTTTATCTCAAAATTAACCTTGACTTGTGAACCACTTTTCGGTCTCCTGAAGAAAGGAAAGAAGTTCCAATGGGACGGCCAATGCCAAGCTGCGTTTGAACAGATCAAGGAATATCTACAGAACCCGCCCGTGTTGTCACCGCCAGAGCCGGGGAAACCATTGATATTGTACCTTTCAGTGACTGAAACCACAATAGGCTGTATGCTCGCACAAGAGTCAGAGGACAAAGTGGAAAGGGCCATCTACTATCTGAGCAAGAAGATGCTGAATTATGAGACCCGCTACACTCCGCTGGAGAAGGCTTGCTTAGCTTTGGTATGGGCTACCAGGAAGCTACGGCACTACCTGTTAGCTCACTCTGTAATGTTGGTTTCACGACTCGATCTCATCAAATATCTTTTCGAGAAACCAGCACTTACGGGTAGGCTAGCTCGTTGGTTGCTGTTGCTCTCCAAATTTGATCTGAAATATGTGACGCGTAAGTCAGTAAAAGGAAGAACGGTAGCAGAGTTCCTTGCCGACCATCCGGTTGAAGGGGATGAAGCAGTTGAGTACCTATTCTCAGATGAAGCCATTTTGTATATCGACGATGAAACTTGGACGATGTACTTCGACGGAGCGTCAAATCAACACGGGTATGGGATAGGAGTGTTGCTGATAGCACCCGACAAATCCCGTATCCCTCTAGCCTTCAAACTCTGATTCAAAGTTTCGAATAACGAAGCAGAATATGAGGCATGTATTGCCGGTCTAGAAGTAGCCCTAGAACTAGGGGCAAGGCGGTTGGACGTTATTGGGGACTCGAACCTTAATGTGTCTCAAGCAAAAGGGGACTGGAAAGTCAAGGAAGAAAAGATGATACTTTACCACCAAACCTTGGATTTGTTAATCCCTCGGTTCGAGAAGCTAAATTTCACTCATCTAGTGAGAGAGAACAACAGGTTCGCAGATTCTTTAGCAACTCTATCTTCCATGATAGACATCCCGTGTGGAGTCCGGATGCATCCAGTCATCATTGACCAGAAATTTGTACCTGCCTACGAGTCGATTGCTGCTATAGATGAAGTCCAAGACGAAAACCCCTGGTATTACGACATTTGGAATTTCCTGGAGAAGGAAGCGTACCCGTCAGGGGTAAATGGCAAGGATAAAAGGGCGATCAGAAGAATGGCCGTTCAGTTCATCATCTGTGGGGGGGAAGCTGTATAAAAGAGGTCATCTGGGAATGCATAAGCTGTGTGTCGACGCCGAAGAGTCGAAGCGTCTAATGGAAGCCATCCATGGAGGGGAATGCGGTGCGCACATAAATGGAGTAATGCTAGCACAGAAGATCCTTAGACAGGGTTACTACTGGTCCACCATGGAGGAGGATTGTATCGGTTTTGTCCGGCGATGCCACAAGTGTCAGATTCACGCAAATCGCATGAACATTCCGCCGTCGAAGCTGTACAATATGACTTCACCATGGCCATTCTCAGTCTGGGGAATTGATGTGATCGGGGCTGTCACTCCGAAGGGGTCGAATGGGCATCAGTTCATCCTGGTCGCGATAGATTATTTTACCAAGTGGGTTGAGGCCCAATCTTATGCGGTGTTGAAGGCTTCACATGTCGCGAAGTTTATCAGAAACAACATCATCTGTCACTACGGGGTCCGAAACGAGATAATTTCAGATAACGGTTCCCACTTCAAGAAGGAAGTGATTGACTTGTTGGAAAAATACAACGTGGCTTTTCATAAGTCATCCACATACCGACCGCAAACCAATGGAGCGGTTCAGGCCGCCAACAAGAATATCAAGCACATATTGCAGAAGATGGTGGAAACCTACCGGGACTGGCCAGATAAGCTGCCGTTTGCTCTGTGGGGCTACCGAACTTCAATCAGAACTTCTACTGGGGCGACTCTGTATTCATTGGTTTATGGGATGGAGGCCGTTCTACCTATTGAGATTGAGGTTCCGTCATTACGAGTATTGGCTGAGTGTCAAATAGCTGAAGCAGATTGGCAGCAGAGCAGATTCGAGGAACTCATGCTCTTTGATGAGAGAAGACTGAAGGCACTGTACCATGTCTAAGGTTATCAACGCAGAATTGCCCGGGCTTTTAACAAGAAAGTTAAGTCCAGGAATCTAAAGCAAGGAGATTTGGTGCTCAAGGACAACCGAGCTCCCATCCACGACCCAAGGGGCAAGTTCAGACCCAATTGGACTGGTCCCTATATCATCAAATCTATCTGGTCAGGTGGAGCTATGGTTCTGATGGATCTAGATGGCTTGGAGTTCTCACAACCGATCAATATGGACAAATTGAAGAAATATCACCCTTGAGAGGCTCGCTAGGCCGAAAACCCGAAAAGGCGACCTAGGCAAAACTCAGAGCACAAAAAATTTGAAATTATAAAAATTGAGCTCGCAAGGCTGAAAACCCGCAAAGGGCGGCCTTGGCAAAAGTTAGAGCACAAAAGGAGAGTGAAAATACCTGAGCGAACCTAAGCCTGAACTACGTAAGGCTTGATTCCCATCCTTGGGATACGTAGGCAACTTCATCCTGAAGTTCAGCCATAAACTTTTCCCCGATCAATTTTGTCCATCTCGATCATCTCAGTCATCTTTGTCTATCAACATTCATCGTAATCTCCGGTGCAGTGCTTCTCAGACTAGGGGCAACTTTCCGTTGTTGTGTCGTGCCGCGGTGCTATGCAGACTAGGGGCAACTCTCCAGTTGCTAGGATCCGGGGTTGTGCATCTCGATGACAGATCTCAGGCGTGTCCAGTTCTGATCCATATCAAAATGGTTTTGAAAAGTTTTAATAAAAGTTGACTTTGTTCAAATTAATCTTTTTACAACTAAGACCATTTCTCGACCAAAACGGGAAATTTTCAGTACCACAACCTTCAATTTCATTGATTTCAACACAAAGTCCTCCTGCTCTTGCATACAAATTGAAGTTGCTTGCTTTTTTTATTACATGCATAAAGAAAACTTGAAAGTACTAATAAAGCAATAAACCCGAGGCATAGTCAATTCAGGTGTTCCTGCGCCCCCTCCCAGAGCTAGTCGAAGCCTCCGATGCCAAGCTAGGCCCAATCTGTGCCTCTTCATTGAGCCAATCCCGGCACTCATCAGACAAAGTACAACTGAATGTGGGAGCGGGGGCCAGGAGTTCTCTCGTTCTCCATGCCATAGCATACTGAGCAAGCTGTGCGCCTCGAACCGGAAATGCAGCCGGGTACTCTATCCCCTCTGGTGGGCAAGTCTGATCATGGCCAAACTGGCGCTGGAACCGGAACAGGAAGTAAAACACGCAGTGAGTCAAGCCAATCAGCTGAACCCCAGGTTGGCGAGTCATGCTATAGCCCATTGCCGGGAGATTGAGCCAAGGGCAGTGCCAAGCAATGCGATCTGCAGACAAATTGCACATCCAGTCGAACCACCATCCCTCATCAAGGGCATCGACTAGGCGTTGACGAAAGAAGTAGCTGCGAGCTGAGTAGGCCGGGCAAGAGTCCACAACCTGCAATTTATCCATCAACCATACCTGGGGAGGGATGAAAAATGAGAGAATAAAGAATAGAGAGATGTATGATGAGAGAAAAGTAAGTAAAGGGTTTTGTGAGAAAAACCGAGCCTGAGGGCCGAGTGATGTGAGCAATATATATGTGAGATTGGGTGGGAAACATTACCTGCAGTAGTAGTGGACTCCCCGCAAATCTAGCCGTCTCCTGACGATAGAAAACGTCCAAGCCCATCAGTGTTTCGGCCAATGCCATGGCAATACAGCTCCTTCATTCTTTCAAACCTTGGGCAACTTCAATCAATCGGATGCTAGATCCTCCAGAACCCAAGGCAAGTAAGAAACGCGACAGCATGCATAAGCAAAGTGCATGTCGTCGAAAACCCTGCCAATGACGGTTGCCACGGTCGCCGACATCAGAAAAAGGGCAAATCAAGCTTGGAATATTCAGGATTCCGTCGCAAATCAAAGATCGAGCGTCGGATATTGAGAACCCATACATTTGTCCTAAGGCTTGGGCATGGCCAAAACAAAGTTGGGGCAGGATCTCCTCATTGCGCTCGGACTCCATTAAAGCTTGAAAATCTTCGAAGGTAGGACATACCTCTTGCCCGCCGAAGCTAAAAACATGTGTCACCGGGTTCCAAAACCTTGCCGCGGCATGGAGGAACGGAAAGTGCAGCGGGGTACGACTCAAGGTGTATAGTGCATTTATGCCGAAGCTCCGGAAATTCAGCTTTTCCGAGCCATCCAAGTTGTCAATCCAAGTTGCGAGATTTTGGGCAAGGAACGCTTCCATTTGGGACAAATCAGTGTTAAATTGTGAAGAACCACGAAGCTGAGACCCTTTTGTAGAAGATAAGGTTGAGTGGGGGACAGATGTCAGCATTCTGCTGGGTCTGACAATTTATGGCCGGCCGGCCAAATATAGTGCCGATCGGCCACCACTTTTGGCCGGTGAATCAAACCTTCTGGCCGGTGACCATTTCTCACGGCCGACGGCCTTTATCTCTGGCTGGTGGTCTCCCTCCTTGTCCTCTGAGCTGTTTATGCTAAGGATTGGGGGAATTCCACCACCTCCAATGCCCTCCGGTGATCAATTCCTGCAGAGTCACACATATTTGCTTATCGAGTTGTTGTATATTTGCTTATTGAGTTGTATGTCACTCTCTTCAAGTCTCTTATTTGCTTATCGAGTTGTACTCGCGCTTGGTTGGTTATGTCAAGTTTTGTTTTGCTTATCGAGTTGTAAGTTGGCTCACTACCTGATTATTACGATGCAAATACTCTATTTTCAAACAATTTTCATTCACATTGTTATGTGATGACGTGCGATGCAATGCATAAGATGTACAAATGCAACACATTTTGAACAAAAAGGCAGTTTCATTTCCATCATGTGTTTTGCGAACATATCCAGTTTCTCTTAAAATAAAATCTGCCTGAGGGAGTGCAATGTGCTTAAACTACCAATAAAAAAGGAAAGTAAAGCAAAAAGAAGGAACAAGGCAGCAAAGTATCAGGGTTGGAACCAATAGCCCCTCCCTCGTGGTCAATACATCTCTCGCGTTCTTATCTGATCAATTGTATGGTTTGGCACCTTCATTTCCTGGGGCAGTGCAAGGAAGTACGCCGTCAGAACATTCATAGACCCCCTGAGTTGACCTCAAGAGGTGTCTACTACGAGCGATGCTCCATATGTACGAGGAATCCCCCCCTCCCGTATCCTTTTCGTATCTTGCGAACTCCACAAATCACTTCAATTACGCTGCGTTGTAGGGCTTTGCGTTTCAACATCGGTGAATAACTTATCTTTACCATATTTCGATTCCTTGTTTATATACACATTGCGTGCATGCGTGCATTGCTTTACTTATATGTGTTCAATTCCTTTTTATATACACATTGCGTGCATACGTGCATTGCTTTACTTGTATGTGTTCAATTCCTTTTTATATACACATTGCGTGCATGCGTGCATTGCTTTACTTGTATGTGTTCAATTCCTTTTTTATATACACATTGCGTGCATGCGTGCATTGCTTTACTTATATGTGTTCAATTCCTTTTTATATACACATTGCGTGCATACGTGCATTGCTTTACTTGTATGTGTTCAATTCCTTTTTATATACACATTGCGTGCATGCGTGCATTGCTTTACTTGTATGTGTTCAATTCCTTTTTTATATACACATTGCGTGCATGCGTGCATTGCTTTACTCATATGTGTTCAATTCCTTTTTTATATACACATTGCGTGCATGCGTGCATTGCTTTACTTATAGGTGTTCAATTCCTTTTTATATACACATTGCGTGCATGCGTGCATTGCTTTACTCATATGTGTTCAATTCCTTTTTATATACACATTGCGTGCATGCGTGCATTGCTTTACTTATATGTGTTCAATTCCTTTTTATATACACATTGCGTGCATGCGTGCATTGCTTTACTCATATGTGTTCAATTCCTTTTTTTTATATACACATTGCGTGCATGCGTGCATTGCTTTACTCATATGTGTTCAATTCCTTTTATACACATTGCGTGCATACGTGCATTGCTTCACTTGCATGTGCTCAAATTCCTTCACACACATTGTGCACGTTGTCACATGCTCTTTACTTACGTAAATTAGTGCCTCCCCAGCATTGTTATGTTTCCCACTTACTTTGCGTTGTCACGCACTTCCAATTACATTATCATGCATGTTGCTAACAATATTGTACATGTTAAGTTTGTTTTCTTTGCAGGCACGATATTGTATGTACGGTTCATTTAAAGCTGGTGCAACCAGACGAACCAGACAGATATCGTATTCTCCGAGTGAGACATAATGAGAATTGCATAATTCTCTTACATCCTTTCTGCATTTTAGTGTAGTTCGGTGTATGCCAGCTTAAAACCGTTGCATGTGTGCTTCGTTACAGCTTTCTTTTCATCATCATAAGTTACGTTCGGCTTCGTGCGTTATCTTGCATGTCGCCCCTGCCTTCGGGCGCATGCCTTTATTATCTTGCATGTTTGTCTAAGTCTTCGGCCTTGTCAAAAATGGGTCGTCTCTGGGCTTTGACATTCACTCCCGTCATTGTTATGACTTTCGAGTTCTGTCAAAGAGGGGCAACTGTAGACACCCCATTTTTGACTGTCCTCAAGACTTGGACGTCACTGATTGAACACTCAGTGATCACCCTTATTCGTGTTTGTTTTGAGTTCCCGGAGGCCTCAGCTGCGCACCTTGCCTCAGGATCTCTTAACTCGTTCGTTTAGTGTTTGGTTTTACACCAAACACTTGTGTTTTTGCCTTGGAAGGCAGGGAATGGCTTTTTGGTCATCCCCACACTCCACCGGCCCTCCCTTTACATCACCGGCCATTCCTTGTTGCTACCGGTCGTGGTTTCCTGGTATCAATGGCCGGTCGGCACTATCTGTGGCCGGCCGGCACTTTGTTTGGCCGGTGACCCATTTTTCCGGCCGGTGACCCTTCTGCACCCCTTCAGGCTTGGTGCATGCCAGCTGTGCCAGCTGGAATACACCAACACCACTCCCCATGCACGGGGATGGCTGTTTTGAGCCCTTGCCCCCCCTAGTTCCTTCTAGAAGGATGAACCTTTGGCCAAGCTTCTTGGGGAAGCTTGGCCAGCTGTTTTAGCTTCCTCAGGAAGCCTTGACTCCTTTGCACCCTTTGCCCCTTTCATTTAGCTTCTTGGAGAAGCCTAGAACCATTTGCTTTGCCTATATAAGGAGCCCTCTTCTTCCATTGTTGGGGGTTAGTGATTTTGAACAACAAACCAGAGCTATATAGATATATACATCTGATATACACTCCCTCCCTCTATATTTCCCTCTCTCTCATCCTTAGTGTGTGTTTGGAGGCCTAGAAAGTGCATTTTGACCTTACTTTTGCACTAACACACACACCATTACACCTTGCCCCGAGATTGAGAGGCATTGAGGGTTGTTTGTTGAGGTTTTGGACTGATTTTGGTCAGTAGAGGGTGGCTGGACCAACTGTTCTCCAAGGATTCTTCAAGGGTAATCACTTTACTTTAGTTTCCCCAATCTTGCATTGGCTTTTGACCTATCTTGCTTTCTGTTTTAGACTTTGTGTATAACTGAAAAAAGCTTTGTATTTTCATGCTTAAGACATCTGATTGAGGTCATTTTGGCATTGGGGGTCGAACTCCCCCTCTTAGGCCTCTTTTGGTGCCTTTTCTTTAAGCCTTGTTGACTTTGTTGTATTGCTCTTTTCACCACTGAAATCCAGTGGATTTTCAGTGGTGAAGAAAATGGTTTGGGGTCTTTCATAGGGGAGGGACACCCCTCTCCCCTTTGTCTCTCTTTTATCCTTGTTTTTGGCTTAAAGGGCAACATGCATGCTTGACTGATTTTGGCCCTATTTCAGAGGTTTTTAGGTGTCTTTTGATCATAATATATCTCTATCTTTGGTTGGGTTTGTGGTCTTTTGCATGCATAATACCCTTGTTTTGTATCCCTCCCTTTTGCATAGAAATGCATCTTCTATTTAGGCTTCCAGGCTTGCATGATTTAGCTTAGCTTGTTGAAGCTTTCGGTCATGATTTGTCATGCTTAAGGTCTGTTGGCCACTGTTTTGGTCATGTTTGACATGCTTGATGTAGTTGCTTTGCATTTTGGCTTGTAGGCCTTGAGTATTTTGGCTTCTAGCATGCTTAACTTAGACTATCCTCATGATTTGGCATTATTTAAGATCATATTTCAGTCCATGTAAGGTGGTCTTATATTGTCATTTGTGTCCCTTCCCATGCTTTAAGGTGTTATAGTTTTGTGCCTTGAAATGGGCATTGTGCATGCTTGTATGTTTAAGACATTTTGGGGCTGCCATATCAGCGGGTTTTTGGGTGTTTTTTTGCTGCATTGAACATCTGTTTTTGGTCGCTTAGTCCATGCCATGAGTGGTCATGATGGTTGTAGTAGAATGCCCCTTGTTTGTGCCTTAGCTTTGGGCCCCTTTGGCTTGCATGTTGGCATGAGTGCTTGTTCACCATTTTGGACACTTTTTGGTCACTGTTTTGGGATGGACTGAGGTCTGCCCTTCATGGTTTAGCACCACCATTGCATGATCATGTTGCATTGTTTTGGTCCTCATGCTTACATTGTATCATACTTGCATGTTGGCATGGCATTTATCTAGTTGCATCTCATATACATTGTACCATACTTGGCACACTTAGAATGCACTAACTTAGTTTGAATGTTTAGGTTGCATTACATTTGGCATGTTTTGCATTTTAACCTCATGTTGTGCATTTGAGCCAAGTTTGTATATATGCATTGCATTGCTTGGTTTGGGGTGTCAAACCGGGCATGGGGATTGAGGAGTGTTTGTACTTCAAGTGACAAAACACGCCTCAACCCTCGGTCGCCAATCCCCTTGACTCCAACATGATAGGGTGTTGGTATTCATGTGTTTTGTTTGCATGCATTTTACATTGAATTGCAACCTCGGCCTCTTAGGCCATCATGCATCAAAAATGCACAATTGATGGCCCGAAGGTCGAGGGTCACGCTCCCTTGAGTCTCTTGCATGATTGGGAGTGTGACCAAGCTCACATTTGCTCAAAATTCCATGCCATGTACTGCTTTGCCCTCTGCTGCTGTCAACTGCAGGTCCCAGCAGGAATTTGTGGCCGATCGGCAGTGTTTAGTGCCGACCGGCAAAGAATATGTGGCCGATAGACTTGAAAGCAGCCGATGGAAATTTCCCATGGCCGGTGGTTATTTCCCTTAGCCGATGGTGTTCTACAGTGTGCAGAGAACATATTCCAAGACTTTGGCAATTTTCGGAGGAGCAGGGCAGCATTAACAGAGGCAGCAGTGGCATGGTACGGGTTTCCGGGCAAGATGGATCGAGCATGCATCGTTCGCGCATCCCGAGGCAGGGCTGCGGCCATCTCTATTCTGCATTTAATTTGTTAAATTAGAGGGTCTGTAATAATTAATTAGCTAGGATAGGTAATTCATTATTCGGATTGTATTATTCTTTTGGTCCCTCCGAGCGAGGACAAATTTGTAATAAGTGTGGGTGCGTGTGTGCATGTCTTCCAATCCCACGTCTTTCTTCCCTTTTATTTACCTGCTTATGATGGTAGACTAGGGCATATTTAAATTAGCATAACAGCATGACAACATGTTTGCATTCATTCATCTGTTTCCCATACACCGGGCTCGGTGCATCATACTAACTGCATCGTATTTTCAATCCCAAATTGAGTACATGTTATTTGCAGCATTTCACATGCCACGTTTAGGATAGCCGAGCCTGTTTGGATTGCATCTTTGCATGTGTTGCATTAACCATTTCAAAACATGAACTAGGATCATGCATGTGATTACTAACTGGTTTCTGTTTTAGCTTGGAGTACTAGGTGAGCTTTTATGCTTTAGCATACCGCATGTGTGTGAGTGTTGCCATAATTGCATGTTTACCATGAGGCTAGCTACTTATGTGATATAACTGGTTGAATGCCTGTGGATGAAGGTCGAATTGCTTAAATTGGGATAATGCATTAAAAACCGTGAGTTTAAAGCCCACTAGATAGTGGCAAAATCATCTTTTCCAAAGCCCACTTGAGGGTGGCAAAACCTGCATTTTAGCCTACTTGCGAGTAGCAAACCATTTTCAAAACAAACATGAAATGTTTTGTTCCAATTTAGGCGATTTGGTCTATACTTGTTTGCAGTGCGCATAACATAGTAATTCTAGGCTAATAACCGGAATAAGGACATATAATGTTTTCAAAACAAGATATCACGGTTAGTTGAGGCCGATCTTCGGATCGGGCGAGAGGGGGTGCTCATAGTTGACCTTCCCCAATCGTACCCAAGTTCCCGAGCCGAGGCAACTTTGGTGATGACGGACACGTGGCCTTTGGCACCGAGTCAGGGTTTCCTAAATTCCCCCATTATAAAATATTTACATGGCGACTCTGTATCTGGCAAAGCAGTCCATGTTTGGCACTTCTTTCAAAAATCTGTTTTCTCAAAACGATTTGCCGGATTTGGACTCTTTGGTTCAGATTAAGAACCATGGCATTTTAGTCCTAAGCTGTAGTGAGACCCGCAAAACCGAACGGAACGGGAGACTCATCCCTCCCGGGGCGTTCGGGGACGTCTACACTAGGGTTTCACTACGCACGCAGCGGTTTCAAACAACCTATAATCGGGTAAGCAACCTGTCCTAATTTGGAATGGTCACTATGGATTCGAATATGCACTAGGTCGAATGGTCAAAAGGGTGCCCCAGTAAAACCGGGGTTTCTGTTCCCACACTGGCAGAGCCCGTAACCGGTAAGCTTTATGGCACGCAGCCTCTGGGAAACCGCTCAGGAATAGCAGATGGCCAATACGGTGTCCTAGGCGCACCAATGCACGTGCAATGCAAAGAAACACATAAGTGTAGTCAAAACAAGATATCATGAGTTCGAGTCAAGATCTCTAATCTCCCCAGCAGAGTCGCCAGAAACTGTAGACGTCCCCGAACGTCCCGGGAGGAAAATCCCGTTTTGTTCATTTGGGCTCACTACAGTTCAGCACTCAAATTCACGGTCCTGTATCTAACCTCACAGAGTGCAATGCAAGACCGATGAATCATCAAAGAGTCCAAATCCGGCAAATCATTTTTTAAGACAGATTTTTTGAAAGAAGTGCCAAACATGGACTGCTTTGCCAGATACAGAGTCGCCACCTAAATATTTTATTTTAGGGAATTTAGGAAACCCTGACTCGTTTCCCTAAGGCCACGTGTCCGTCATCACCAAAGTTGCCTCGGCTTGGGAACTTGGATACGATTGGGGAAGGTCAGTTCGTGAGCACCCCCGCTCGCCCGATCAAAGATCGGCCTCTTCTAACCATGATATCGAGTTTTGAAAACATTATGTGCTCTTATTCCGGTTAATTAGCCTAAAATTACTACGTGATGTGCACAGCAAAACAAGTATAGACTAGATCGCCTAATTTGAAACAAAGCATTGCATATCCATTTGTTTCAAAATGGTTTGAGATTTGCTACTCGTAAGTAGGCTAAAATACGAATTTCAATGAATTATTCCAATTCAAACAATCCAACCTTCACCCACAGGCATTCAGGCAGTTATATCACATAAGCAATTAGCCTCATGGCAAGCATGCTGTCATGGCAAACACTCACACGCATGCAAGGATGCTAAAGCATAAAAACTTACTTAGTACTCCAAGCCAAAACAGAAACTAGTTAGTAATCAATGCATGATCCTAGTTCATGTTAAGATGGCTAATGCAACACAGGCAAAATGCAGGTAGAATAGGCTCGGCTAATCTAAGATGGCATATGAGATGCTACAAATAACATGTATTCAACTTGGAATTGAAATACAATGCAGTTAGTATGATGCGCCGAGCCCGGTGCATGCAAGACAAATGTATGGATGCATGCATGCATAGCATAAGGCATGCTAATTTAAATATGCCCTAATACTAACCATCAAAAGCAGGTAAGTAAAAGGGAGAAAGAAGTGGGGGTTGGAAGACATACACACACGCACCCACACTTATTACAAATTCGCCCTTGCTCAAAGGGACCAAAAGAATAATACAAATCAATTAACCTACAAGCTAATTAAATATTGCAGACCACTTAACTAGTTAAGCAAATTAACTAAGCTAAGAAAGCAGTAAAAGGCCTCGGAAGAGGGTCCAATGCACGCGTGCTTGGGTTTGCTCAGAAATCCGTCGCCATGCACAAGCTGCCTCTGTTTACCCTGCTCTGCTCCTCTGAGATTTGCACAAATCCCAAGAAACACTCTATGGGCACTGGGGAATACCACCGGCTAGGGGGAAACATCACCGGCCATGGTAGGATGGTCATCGACCATTAATTGAGCTCTTGGCCAAATATGTTTGGTCGGTCGACAATAGAGATGGTCGGCCGACCAATTCTTCCTGCAGAAACCTATTTTGACAGCAGCAGAGGGCAAAACATGGCATGGCAATGCATTTCAAGCAATGGTTGCATCAACCACACTCCTTACCATGTTTATAACTCAAAGAAGGATGGTCCTCGATCCTTGGGCCACCAATCGTGCTTTTCAATGCGTGATGGCCTAAAGAAACCAAGTTGTGCATTTTGATTTCAAATGAAATGCAAACAAACACATAAGGCCCAACCTCTATCACTTGATCAAGAGACAAGGCATGCAGGCTTAATGCAATGCAACCTAGGCATGTGAACTAAGCATGCAATATGAACATGAGGGCAAGCATGCAAACATGAACGTGGGGGAAGCATGCAACAAAATGCAATATGGCTAAGCATGTGTCAACAATGCAAGTAATGAGCATGCAAAACATTATGCAACCGAAGCATGCAAGCATGTAGCAATGTGACCACATTTGAACAACATGCGAAAGGTGGACTTAGACCAATGTGGACAAGCCTCGGCCATGTCTAAATAGGAAGCCAAAATGCTATGGAATGGAGGCAAATACACACACAAACAATGCATGCAAACATGGCACAACACTTAAGCATTAAAGAGCATCTTTTAAGCACACTTAAAAGAGGATAATCATGGACAAATGGCATGCCCATCAAACTCTGAAAATCATGTTAAGATGATACCAAATCCATCTACCAATGCAAGCAAGGCGTGCAACCAAACCCAAGGACTTAAACTATGGTCATGTGACACATGAAGCAAATGACCAAAGTGAACTAAAACAATCCTAAATCATGCAAAAGGAAGTCCCAAGAACCACTTAGATGGCATCTAAATGACCTAATTCTAAAGGCATCCAAATGGGGCAAACATGGAGCATAAGGCACCAACCTCTTAAAGCATTAAAGGAGCATCAAATACAAGCATACAAGCATGCCATAAGGACTAAAATGACATGGCAAGTGGTTCCAAACCACTAAAATAATGCAAATAGAGCATGCTAGAGGGCCCAACACTCAAGGCCTACAAGGGAGATTACATGGTAGCTATACAAAGCAAATCATGGATGAGCCAAACAACCAAAAACAGTCCTCAAGCACACTAAAATATGCATAAAAGCTTCACAAAGCTAAGCCAAAACATGTAAGCATAGTGGTCTAAATGCTAGATACATGTTAAGGCAATTTCATGGCATTACAAGAAAAGTATGCAAAGCAAGCATGGTGTGTCTAAAGCAAGTAAAAAAAATGCTATATCATGGCAAAATAAGCACAGATAACACTTAAGACATGGCCAACATGAACTTGAAAATGGTGCTCACACATGAGGCTAAAATGGCACATATTGAAGGCAACAAGGAGAGGTGATGGCCCTCTCCTTCTTAGGACCTCAAACCACCACCCTCACCACTGAAATCCCTCAAGATTTCAGTGGTGAGGAGGCCCAAACAAGGTGGTCCCAGAGCTCACCAAAAATGCGCAAAAATGAGACCAAACAAGGCCTAAGAGGGGGTAAACGACCCCAAACACAAAAGTGACCTTAAACAAACTTCAAGAGGAGCTCAAAATAAGACTTTTTTCAGTTTATGACAAAGCCCAAATATGCTTACAAGTAAGGCAAAAATATGGAGCAAAAATGGGGAATAAAAAAGAGAGAAACTCACCCTTGAAGACATTCTTCAAAACCAGCACTCCAGCAGGTTTTTCTGAGTCAAAACCAAGTCTTGAGTCCCCAAAAGACCCTCCAAGAACCTTAGATAAGTGGTGGAGGTGTGTGCTTAGGAGTTGTGGTGCAAGGGGGCCAAGAACTATGGAGTTTGGAGCTTGGAATGTAGAGATATGGAGGGAAGTGTATGGTTTTTGCCTTAGACAAATTTCTTGGAACCCTTGCAATGGAAGAGGAGCACTTCTTTTTAAAGAGAAACCAAGGGGTCAAAGCTTCTCCAAGAAGCAAGAGCAAAAGGTTGAAGTTTCTTGGAGAAGCTAGAGCAAAAGGTGCAAGCTTCTTGGAGAAGCTAAAAAAGGTTCAAGCTTCCTCAAGAAGCTAAAAAGGGTCAAGCTTCTTGGAGAAGCTAAAGCAAAGGTTCAAAAGGTTCAAGCTTCCTCAAGAAGCTAAAAACCAAGGGTTCAAAAGGTTCAAGCTTCCTCAAGAAGCTAAAACCGAGGGTTCAAAAGGTTCAAGCTTCCTCAAGAAGCTAAAACCAAGGTTCAAAAGCTTCAAACCTCTCCAAGAAAAGGGTCTCGGCCAGAAAAAGTGGCCGATTGACCAAAATCAGTGGCCAGCTGACCAAACACGATGCCGACCGGCCAACACCTTTGGCCGGTAGCAAGAAAACAAGGCGGGTGGCCTCAAGCCATGGCCGGTGAGGTGTGGGGATGGCCAACAAGCTATTTCCCACCCTCAGAAGCAAAACAAGAAGTGTTTGGTGCAAAACCAAACACAAAACAAACAAGTCGAGAGATCTTGAGGCAAGGTGCGCGGCCGAAACCTCCGAGAACTCAAGACAAACACGAACATGGATGATCATCGAGTGTTCAAACGATGACGTCCAAGTCTTGAGGACGGTCAAAAATGGGGGTGTCTACAGTTGCCCCTCTTTGACAGAACTCGAAAGTCATAACAATGACGGGAGTGAGTGTCAAAGCCCAGAGACGACCCATTTTTGACAAGGCCGAAGACTTAGACAAAGCATACAAGCTGCAAGCAAAGATATGCGCCTGAAGGCAGGGGCAAAATGCAACTGACAATGCAAGAAGCCGAACATAACTTATGATCATGCAAAGAAAAGCTGTAACGAAGCATAACAATGCAACAGTTTTAAGCAAGTAGAAACCAAGCTATATTACAATGCAAAAACGGGGTAAGAGAATTACTACAATTCTCACTGTGAATACAGTGTGCATGTGTGATAGATACACAAAGCGAACGTGTGATAGATACACAAAGTGAGCATGTGTGGTAGATACACAAAGCGGATGTAGTGTGATGGATACACAAAAAGGGTGAACACAAAGTGTGATAGATGCACTAAGTGAACAATGTATGATAGATACACAAAGCGAGAGTGTGTGATTGATACACAAAGCGAGTGTAATGAGCATAGTGTGATAGATACAAAGCGAGTGTGTGATAGATGCACTATATGAACAAAGTGTGATTGATACACTAAATGAATGAAGTGAGCAAAGTGTGATGGATACACAAAAGGCAAACACAAAGTGTGATAGATGCACTAAGTGAACAAGTGTGATGGATACACAATAGGTGAACACGAAGTGTGATCGATGCACTAAGTGAACAAGTGTGATGGATACACAAAAGGCAAACACAAAGTGTGATAGATGCACTAAGTGAACAAGTGTGATGGATACACAATAGGTGAACACGAAGTGTGATCGATGCACTAAGTGAACAAGTGTGATGGATACACTAAAGGTGAACACAAAGTGTGATAGAATGCACTTAGTGAACAAGTATGATGGATATACTAAATGTGAGCACGAAGTGTGATAGATGCACTTAGTGAACAAGTATGATGGATATACTAAAGGTGAACACGAAGTGTGATAGATGCACTTAGTGAACAAGTATGATGGATGTACTAAAGGTGAACACGAAGTGTGATGGATGCACTTAGTGAACAAGTATGATGGATATACTAAAGGTGAACACGAAGTGTGATAGATGCACTTAGTGAACAAGTATGATTGATATACACGAAGTGTGATGGATGCACTTAGTGAACAAGTATGATTGATATACTAAATGTGAACATGAAGTGTGATAGATGCACTTAGTGAACAAGTATGATAGATATACTAAATCAATGAAGTGTGATTGATACAGTGAAAGTGTGATACAGAAAACGAGAATGTGTGTGATAGATACACAAAATGAGTGAAGTGTGATTGATACAGAAAATGAGAATGTGTGTGATAGATACACAAAATGAGTGAAGTGTGATTGATACAGAAAATGAGAATGTGTGTGATAGATACACAAAATGAGTGAAGTGTGATTGATACAGAAAATGAGAATGTGTGTGATAGATACAGAAAATGAGAATGTGTGATTGATACACAAAATGAAAGAAGTGTGATTGATACACTAAGTGAAGAGAGTGGAATAGATACACAAAAGTGAATATGTGCGTGATAGATACACAAAGCGAGAATGTGTGTCATAGATGCACAAAATGAAAGAAGCGTGATTGATACACAAACTGAGAATGTGTGTGATAAATACACAAAGCGAATGAAGCATGATTGATACACAAAATGAGAATGTGTGTGATAGATACACAAAGTGAATGAAGTGTGATTGATACACTAAGGCAAATGAAGTGTGATTGATACACTAAGTGAATGATCTTAAACGGAACTTCTTTGAATGCACCGTACGTACAATATCGTGCATGACTAAGAAAGAAGCTTGATAGGTACAATGCATTACAATGCATGATGCTTAAGGAAAACAATAAATGGAAAAAGCGGCGCTTTAGAAAGCACCTCACGAGGTGAGTGGCGGTGAACCGCTCTTCTCCGACAGGGATCTCCCCTTGTGCTCTTCGAACACTTACCTTCAACTCACAGTACAAAGGTTCTGAAATGCTGACAAGGGTTCTTCACGTAGAACACTTTGGATGCTGCCTTTCTTCCTGATCATATTCACAACTTTCCCTATTCTCCAACGGGGTGACAGACTAGGTTGGTTCAGTATCCAGAATTGAGGTGCATACACGCTATCTCAACCTATGGGGCTTCCATACAGATTTCAAGCCGGGGATACACCCCTGGGCATTTGAACCAAACTTTAGTCTCAGAAATCCCGAACCTTTATGTTCTAGGCATCAGCCATTCGAACTCTAGTTTCCACCATCGCAGTTGGTCTCCTAGGAACTCATTGAAAACACGGCCAAGATGTCTTTGGCACGAAACGGTACTCGAGGAGAGCACTTCTGATCGCCATTCCGGCTTGAAGCAAGCTTGATCTTGAGCTTGAGGTAGAGGCACACTCATACTTTGGAGCATTGGCAAGACTTGAAGAGGTACATCCAGAATACAATCTCGGAATTTGCAGAAGTTGGAACAATCTCAAATGCTCCAAATTTTCCCTCTTTTCTTTTGCTTTGCAGTCCGGAACCAATATAGCTTCAGATAGATCCTTGTTTTACTACTCTCATATGACCTGGGTTGAACCCTGCGGTTTTTGAAAGAACAAAATCATGTTTTCGCACAAATATGGAGAATGGCACAGCACTCTAAGCACAAAACGATTTTATTTCTGAATTTGAAATTAAGAAACGAGTTCTCGACTGGGTATTGAGCCTTCGACTGACCACAGCAAAAATGACTCAACAACGGAAAACAAAGGTAAACAACCTAAACACATCGAGTAACACTCGAAACGACTCAAAGCAAGAATTGAGACAAAATAAAAGACACGACACACAGACGCATTACAAAGATAAGAGACCTCTTAGTTCGCGAGGAGCCAGTTTCTCGGGTATTGTTTCCCACCATTTCTCATTTGTGATTCTCACATCACTCGGCCCTCCAGCTCTATTTTTCTGAAAAAGCCCTTTTCCTCACTTTTTCTCTCAGCGCACATCTCTCTATTCTTCAATCTCTCATTTTTTATCCCTCCCCTAGGTGGTTCATGGATAAACAAGAAATTGCGGGCTCTTGTCCCTAGCTTGCTGCTAGATTCTTTTTCTTCCGCTCACAGCCAGTGAGTTCCTCCTACAGAGGGGTTGCGCTACAACTGGGTGTGTAGTAAATCTACAGCTGACATCGGTTGATGATGCTCTGCTGGGGAGTTTGGACGTGATTAGATCTATCCAGATGATGGAGTGGAATATCTTGCCCTATTCCAGTTTGTGCTTCACAGTTGGCTTGATACCTCGTTGCTTGGAGGATGTGAGAGCTTTCTGCCCTTTTGTGGTCAGCTTCAGTGGTGCCCTTTTCTGGTGAATATGGTGCCCTTCTTGGCAAGTATGTTGACAATGGGGGAAAAGACAGAACACCTGACTCAACTGTGCCCCTAGTTCATCATTTTGACCATTTTTTATTTTTGAGTTTTCTACTAAAACAATTTTAATCAATATGAGAGTTAGATTAGCATGCTTGTTCGATTCTTGATTTGAAAATCATGCAAGTTAGGCTATGAGCACTGAAAATTTTCCTTTTTTGGGTCCAAGAAAAATGGTCCAGTTTTGGAAAATGGAATAATTTTTGAGAAAATTAGTCAACGTCAGTAAAAATTCTCAAAAATTATTTTTGCAAATGGCCACCGCTCGACGAGCACGGAACCTACTCTTGAGATGCGCAACCTCAGATCCATAACAATGGAAAATTGCCCCTTATCTGAAGGACACGGCATGGCAACAGAAAGTTGCCCCTTGTTTGAATAGCACCGCAGCACATTGTATGGCAACGGAAAGTTGCCCCTTGTTTGAATGGCACCGCAGCGCATTGTAGTTAGTCCTCAGAGTGACGAACACAACCGAACTCTCGGATACAGACAAGGCAAAGATGGTCAAAACCATTACATGGACACAATCAATTTGGAATGTTTTACGGCTGGACTTCAGAATGAAGTTGCCTACGTATCCCAAAGATGGGAATCAAGCCTTACGTAGTTCGAGGGTTAAGGTACACTCGGGTATTAATCTCTCCTTTTGCACTCTAACTTTTGCCAAGGCCGCCCTTCCGGGTTTTCAACCTTGCGAGCTTTGTTCTTCTTTTCTTTTCATTTCTTTCTTTTCTTTTCTTTTCTTTTCTATTTTCATCTTTTTCTTTCTTTTCATTCTTTGCATTTTTTCCTTTTTGTTCTTTTTCTTGCTCTAACTTTTGCCTGGGTTGCCCTTCCGGGTTTTCGGCCCAACGAGCCTCTCAAGGGTAAAAGTGTAGCTTTGTCCATGTCAAATGGTTTTGAGATCCTGAAGTCATCTGAATCCAGGAGAATGGCTGTTGTTCGCTGACAACGTAGAAGTCCATCCAATGGGGGCTGAATTTGCCCCTAGTGTTGTGGATAGGAACTTGGTTATCCTTCAGCAATACTTTCTTCTTTCCTCCCTTCTGGGATTTGGCATCCTTGCCGATCTTCATTTTTTACTCTTCGAGCACATTTGAAATTCTTTTGCCCCTAGTTCGAGGGGTGCTTCTGATCTAGCTTCGCAAGCTTCCTTTGATCACATCTGATATTCTCGCCCCTAGTTCATGGGCTGCTTCTGATCTGGCCACACAGGCTTCATGTTGTAGTTGACCGTTGAACATTCTGAATCCAGGTTCAAGGTTTGAAAGCGAGGGGTCGAGTCTCGAGGCTGAGAGCGATCCTAAGTTGTAAAAATCTCAAGAGCGATTCCACACAGGCCTTCGCAGGACCACGCAAAACAGTTTTTGAAAATTTTTAAGAAAGCGACAAATTGCTCGCGCTGAAGACAGTGTGGAACCACTCTGGATCAAGCCAGGGTCCTTCTCAGTACTCACGTTAACAAGCATGATTTCATTCATTAAGGGCTTAGCATGCCTCTCTTTCTCTCAGATTGATCAAATTTTTGCAAATCCCGAGGAATTCCTTCCTCTCCATTTTCACCACAGTGTTCAAAAAGTTTTGAAAAACTTAGGTCATTACAATGACTTCAAAGCACAGAAAAGACAGAGTTCTTAGTCAAATGCTGCCATCTCATTCAGAACTTCCGGCATAACTGGCACAAGGCAGAAGCAAACACAAGAGTGTGAAAAATCACTACTGTTTCATTCAGATCTTCTGGTGTGACTGGCTCCAAGGCAGAAACAAACTAAAAAGAAAGCGAAAAGACAAACAAAAATAAAATGGTAATGCCCGAGGTAACACCCCTGGAATCACCTGACCTTTGTACAACAGGACTGACTCGATATAACAAGACAGACCCTTAATCAAAAAGACTAACTCAAGACAATGAGACAGACGCAAAACAAAACTACAGAACTGACTCAACACCCAAGTCAGAAACTACAAAACTAGAATTCGCAAATGCTCAAAACAGTGCGTGCCAAACGCCACATCCAGAGTAAACTGAGCGCCATCCGCAGGTGGTTTATCCCCTGATCACATAATCACATTATCCCCCACAAGTTCACTGATCTAATGACGATAGACTTTGCTAGACTGGTGTGGCAATGACCTTGTTGTCAAACAAATCTTGTACATCATGGCGCAGACGAAAGCAGTTATCGGTCTCATGACCGGTTTGTTGATGGTACGCACAGTACTTAGTCTGGTCATGCTTTGGAGAGAAAGGATCAGGTAAAGGCCGTTGTTCCAATGGTTTTAGATGTCCTTTCTGGATTAAGGCCTCTAGAGCCTTTGACAAAGGCATATAAAGTGGTGTAAAACCCTCTTGACTCGAGGTGGATATTTGGTTTTCTGTGAGCTACTTCCGGACGCACTGGTGAATGGGGTAGCTTTTTTTGATGCGGCGGTGGTGGCCATACCCACTTCAGAAGATCTTGCAGCTGCATCACCACTAGTGGTTGCATTTGTACTGTGGTTGAAGGTTCTCCTAGGCGGCTCTCTGTCATTGTCAATCAGGCCTTGCTTCAAAGCATCCTCAATCTGTACCCCCATCTCATGCAAATCTAAAAAGGTAGGGAAGGGGAGCACGATCATTTTCTGCATCAGTTTGGGTTGGAGGTTGCACACAACCATCCGTATTTGATCTTTGTCAATGGGCCTAATGGTCATCATTGAGGCCTTGGCCCTCCAGCGGGCTACGAATTCAGAAAAGCTTTCCTTAGGCTCCTACCTTGTCGTCTCGAGATCACGGGTTGTAATCTCAATTTGTGTGTTATAGGAGTATTGTGCAATGAATGCCTCGGCCATCTCATCCCAGTTTCTCATGACATCGTCTTCCAACTTTGCGTACCAGATGGCCGCTACCCTTCACAAGGTCCGGCCAAACAATGAAAGCTTCTGTAGTCTAGTGAGGCCCATCGGCCTTAGTATATCTGAGAACAACCGAAGATGCACCATGGGATCCCCAGATCCATCAAAGCGGTCAATGTGCAGCATCTTGAATCTGTCCAGCAGCGTCACAGCTGCGTCGGTATACCCATCCTCAATATCTGGGATGGACTTCACGCCCTGAGATTTTTTGAACATCTTCTCCAGCTTGCTGACCTTCAATGTTGTAGGGTCTATCTCGAACTCAAAAGGTGAATCCGGCAGGTTGATCAGCGCTTTAGATAGCTAGGGTAGGATCGGAGGCGGAGCCGGTCCTATTGGAATGTCCGTTTCTTCCTGGGCATTAGCCGTCTCCCCGAGTGTTGGAACTCTAGGTGGGGGAGGAGCTTGATGCGAAGCAGATGCCCCATTTTGTTGTTGCAACCTGGTGATTAGCTCTGCCTGCTGGGCCATGATCGCAGCCTACTGTTTGGCAAATTCCGCTTGACGGGCAGCGTCTTGTTGCATGAGTTTCATACTTTCTTGGAGTTGACGCATCATTTCCTCCATCCTTGCCATGTTCTGCTATTCCGGCTAACTGACTGGTATATCTATCTCTGTGATAAAAACTGAGGCCTCAGCCTGACTGTTCACTGGTGGGGTGGATAAGGGCCACTGATCTGGGAACTGCTGAACTGGTGATTTGTGCCTGACTGACCCTTTTACCCTGCCTCTGGCAAAGGAACACTAATTGCCCTTGAATTGAATCACTGACCTGACAAAGTCTAGTAACACGAGTCCAATGTACCCGGGGGATATTGGAGCCTTCTGAAGCTATGGTTCAGAGACTACCTAACAAAAGAGAAAACAGACAGCACCTTAGCTTGATTTCACCAAAACAGATATGAGCATAGTAGGATGACTGTGCCCTCTACTGAATTCTACCCCATAATTCTGCCTGTAAACCGATACCCTCAGGTAAACTGAATCCCAAAATACTGAACTGGTGCCCGCAGGCCTGATACCCAGACTTGCAAACTGATACATGCATTCCTGTAGAGACGCACTCCAAAAGCACATAACAAGTAAATGAGAACCAATACACCCCTATGTTGGGGTAGGGTTTCCCTATCCTATTTTGTCTGGAGCTAGGGTTTCACTACGCACGCAGCGGTTTCAAACAACCTATAATCGGGTAAGCAACCTGTCCTAGTTTGGAATGGTCACTATGGATTCGAATATGCACTAGGTCGAATGGTCAAAAGGGTGCCTCGGTAAAACCGGGGTTTCTGTTCCCACACTGGCAGAGCCCGTCACCGGTAAGCTTTATGGCACGCAGCCTCTGGCAAACCGCTCAGGAATAGCAGATGGCCGACACGGTGTCCTAGGCGCACCAATGCACGTGCAATGCAAAGAAACACATAAGTGTAGTCAAAACAAGATATCATGAGTTCGAGTCAAGCTCTCTAATCTCCCCAGCAGAGTCGCCAGAAACTGTAGACGTCCCCGAATGTCCTGGGAGGGAAATCCCGTTTTGTTCATTTGGGCTCACTACAGTTCAGCACTCAAATTCACGGTCCTGTATCTAACCTCACAGAGTGCAATGCAAGACCGATGAATCATCAAAGAGTCCAAATCCGGCAAATCGTTTTTGAAGACAGATTTTTTGAAAGAAGTGCCAAACATGGACTACTTTGCCAGATACAGAGTCGCCACCTAAATATTTTATTTTGGGGAATTTAGGAAACCCTGACTCGTTTCCCTAAGGCCACGTGTCCGTCATCACCAAAGTTGCCTCGGCTTGGGAACTTGGATACAATTGGGGAAGGTCAGTTCGTGAGCACCCCCACTCGCCCGATCAAAGATCGGCCTCTTCTAACCATGATATCGAGTTTTGAAAACATTATGTGCTCTTATTCCGGTTAATTAGCCTAAAATTACTACGTGATGTGCACAGCAAAACAAGTATAGACTAGATCGCCTAATTTGAAACAAAGCATTGCATATCCATTTGTTTCAAAATGGTTTGAGATTTGCTACTCGTAAGTAGGCTAAAATACGAATTTCAATGAATTATTCCAATTCAAACAATCCAACCTTCACCCACAGGCATTCAGGCAGTTATATCACATAAGCAATTAGCCTCATGGCAAGCATGCTGTCATGGCAAACACTCACACGCATGCAAGGATGCTAAAGCATAAAAGCTTACTTAGTACTCCAAGCCAAAATAGAAACTAGTTAGTAATCAATGCATGATCCTAGTTCATGTTAAGATGGCTAATGCAACACAGGCAAAATGCAGGTAGAATAGGCTCGGCTAATCTAAGATGGCATATGAGATGCTACAAATAACATGTATTCAACTTGGAATTGAAATACAATGCAGTTAGTATGATGCGCCGAGCCCGGTGCATGCAAGACAAATGTATGGATGCATGCATGCATAGCATAAGGCATGCTAATTTAAATATGCCCTAATACTAACCATCAAAAGCAGGTAAGTAAAAGGGAGAAAGAAGTGGGGGTTGGAAGACATGCACACACGCACCCACACTTATTACAAATTCGCCCTTGCTCAGAGGGACCAAAAGAATAATACAAATCAATTAACCTACAAGCTAATTAAATATTACAGACCACTTAACTAGTTAAGCAAATTAACTAAGCTAAGAAAGCAGCAAAAGGCCTCGGAAGAGGGCCCAATGCACGCGTGCTCGGGTTTGCTCAGAAATCCGTCGCCATGAACAAGCTGCCTCTGTTTACCATGCTCTGCTCCTCTGAGATTTGCACAAATCCCAAGAAACACTCTATGGGCACTGGGGAACACCACCGGCCAGGGGGAAACATCACCGGCCATGGTAGGATGGTCATCGACCATTAATTGAGCTCTCGGCCAAATATGTTTGGTCGGTCGACAATAGAGATGGTCGGCCGACCAATTCTTCCTGCAGAAACCTATTTTGACAGCAGCAGAGGGCAAAACATGGCATGGCAATGCATTTCAAGCAATGTTTGCATCAACCACACTCCTTACCATGTTTATAACTCAAAGAAGGATGGTCCTCGATCCTCGGGCCACCAATCGTGCATTTCAATGCGTGATGGCCTAAAGAAACCAAGTTGTGCATTTTGATTTCAAATGAAATGCAAACAAACACATAAGGCCCAACCTCTATCACTTGATCAAGAGACAAGGCATGCAGGCTTAATGCAATGCAACCTAGGCATGTGAACTAAGCATGCAATATGAACATGAGGGCAAGCATGCAAACATGAACGTGGGGGAAGCATGCAACAAAATGCAATATGGCTAAGCATGTGTCAACAATGCAAGTAATGAGCATGCAAAACATTATGCAACCGAAGCATGCAAGCATGTAGCAATGTGACCACATTTGAACAACATGCGAAAGGTGGACTTAGACCAATATGGACAAGCCTCGGCCATGTCTAAATAGGAAGCCAAAATGCTATGGAATGGAGGCAAATACACACAAACAATGCATGCAAACATGGCCCAACACTTAAGCATTAAAGAGCATCTTTTAAGCACACTTAAAAGAAGATAATCATGGACAAGTGGCATGCACATCAAACTCTGAAAATCATGTTAAGATGATACCAAATCCATCTACCAATGCAAGCAAGGCGTGCAACCAAACCCAAGGACTTAAACTATGGTCATGTGACACATGAAGCAAATGACCAAAGTGAACTAAAACAATCCTAAATCATGCAAAAGTAAGTCCCAAGAACCACTTAGATGGCATCTAAATGACCTAATTCTAAAGGCATGCAAAAGGGGCCAAACATGGAGCATAAGGCACCAACCTCTTAACGCATTAAAGGAGCATCAAATACACACATACAAGCATGCCATAAGGACTGAAATGACATGGCAAGTGGTTCCAAACCACTGAAATAATGCAAATAGAGCATGCTAGAGGGTCCAACACTCAAGGCCTACAAGGGAGATTACATGGTAGCTATACAAAGCAAATCATGGATGAGCCAAACAACCAAAAACAGTCCTCAAGCACACTAAAACATGCATAAAAGCTTCACAAAGCTAAGCCAAAACAAGTAAGCATAGTGGTCTAAATGCTAGATACATGTTAAGGCAATTTCATGGCATTACAAGACAAGTATGCAAAGCAAGCATGGTGTGTCTAAACCAAGTAAAAATAGTGCTATATCATGGCAAAATAAGCACAGATAACACTTAATACATGGCCAACATGAACTTGAAAATGGTGCTCACACATGAGGCTAAAATGACACATATTGAAGGCAACAAGGAGAGAGGATGGCCCTCTCCTTCTTAGGACCTCAAACCACCATCCTCACCACTGAAATCCCTCAAGATTTCGGTGGTGAGGAGGCCCAAACAAGGTGGTCCCGGAGCTCACCAAAAATGCACAAAAATGAGACCAAACAAGGCCTAAGATGGGGTAAACGACCCCAAACATAAAAGTGACCTTAAACAAACTTCAAGAGGAGCTCAAAATAAGACTTTTTTAAGTTTATGACAAAGCCCAAATATGCTTACAAGTAAGGCTAAAATATGGAGCAAAAACGGGGAATAAAAGAGGGAGAAACTCACCCTTGAAGAGCTTCTTCAAAACCAGTACTCCAGCTGGTTTTTTGGGTCAAAACCGAGTCTTGAGTCCCCACAAGACCCTCCAAGAACCTTAGATAAGTGGTGGAGGTGTGTGCTTAGGAGTTATGGTGCAAGGGGGCCAAGAACTATGGAGTTTGGAGCTTGGAATGTAGAGATATGGAGGGAAATGTATGGTTTTTGCCTTAGACAAATTTCTTGGAACCCTTGCAATGGAAGAGGAGCTCTTCTTTTTATAGGGGAACCAAGGGGTCAAAGCTTCTTCAAGAAGCTAGAGCAAAAGGTTCAAGCTTCTTGGAGAAGCTAGAGCAAAAGGTGCAAGCTTCTTGGAGAAGGTAGAGCAAAAGGTGCAAGCTTCTTGGAGAAGCTAAAGCAAAAGGTGCATGCTTCTTGGAGAAGCTAAAAAGGGTTAAGCTTCTTGGAGAAGCTAAAAAAGATTCAAGCTTCATCAAGAAGCTAAAAAGGGTCAAGCTTCTTGGAGAAGCTAGAGCAAAGGTTCAAAAGGTTCAAGCTTCCTCAAGAAGCTAAAAACCAAGGGTTCAAAAGGTTCAAGCTTCCTCAAGAAGCTAAAACCGAGGGTTCAAAAGGTTCAAGCTTCCTCAAGTAACTAAAACCAAGGTTCAAAAGGTTTAAACCTCCCCAAAAAAGGGCTCTCGGCCAGAAAAAGTGGCCGATTGGCCAAAATCAATGGCCGGCCGACCGAACACAATGCTGATCGGCCAACACCTTTGGCCGGTAGCAAGAAAACAGAGCCGGTGGCCTCAAGCCATGGCCGGTGAGGTGTGGGGATGGCCAACAAGCTATTTTCCACCCTCAGAAGCAAAACAACAAGTGTTTGGTGCAAAACCAAACACAAAACAAATAAGTCGAGAGGTGTTGAGGCATGGCGCGCGTCTGAAACCTCCGAGAACTCAATACGAACACGAACATGGATGATCATCGAGTGTTCAAACGATGACGTCCAAGTCTTGAGGACGGTCAAAAATGGGGTGTCTACAGTTGGCTGAGGCCTTTGTCGATCAGTATTCTTACAATACCCAAGTTGAAATGACCACTCAAGAGCTAGAAGCTACCCACCAGAATCCTACAGAGCCTTTTGTGGAATTTGTTGCGAGGTGGAGAGCAAAGGCAACACATATGACAGATCGCCCTTCTAAGAGGGATCAAGTGCGGATAGTGGTGCGAAACCTCAAGCATGATATGTTGCAAAAGTCGATAGTCGCTCCACTATTCACTTTCAAAAGTTTGCATGAACTGGGGGTTCAGGTCGAGAATGTGTTCAACAGTTGGATTATTCCCAGAACAAATGAACCTATGAGGAGGGTTTTTGTAGGGAGTACCAATGTTGGTAGTAGCACTATTCCCGAACCCACTAGAATCAATACAGTCGCCATAGCTGACCCTTTTGCCAAACCAAGCCTATAAACAGCCGGCCCGACCAAAGCTCAGGGTAGAACTTTCACCCCTCTCTATATGAGCCTAACCAGCGCACTAAAAGTCTTGATGGAAAGAGGGTATCTCAAACCCCTCGATCCTCAACCTCTGCCTGACCCACTCCCTGCCAGACATAACCCCTCCAAATACTACGTGTATCATCAATAGCGCAGTTATGGCACTGATCGTTGCTACCGCCTTCGTCATGAGGTCCAGAATCTCATCGATAACCGGACAATAGCTCCGCCTCAAGACCCCAATGACCAAATATCTCCTGCCTACCTCAACCTCATCCATATATTGCCATCTGCCTACAACTCGAGCATATACATCACCCCGGCCCATCTACCCAAGCCTGAGGTGTTTATCCAGAAAGCATGGACTTATGCATGATGAATGCACTCAAACCGCAATCATCCCAAACCCATGAACCCACTACTTCTGAGCTGATGCGAATGATCGAAGATCTTCAAAGAACTATGGCAGATTTAGCCTTTGAAATTTTGGCTCCGTCATCGACCACATCGCATGCCAGAAATTTCATGCCAAAAGGTTCTCCAATCTTGGGGCAGGTTGCAATTGAAAATGGTCGACTTGAAGCCATCTCAGATTTGGGTGGTGGCGTGTCAACAACAACAGGGCCCCGCTCTGATATAGCGGCCCAATCCCTTGGCAAAGTGGAGGCGAGTGGAAAGAACAAGGTAGGGGCAGGCATTGATTCCCATGAATACCTTCTATGGGTTGTTGAGGCTTCGAAAGCCGAAGGGCTGAACAAACAGCAAGTGATTGCAGTTGTTGCAAAGACTGGAGATGGCACTTTTGCCAGTCAGGATGAGGGCAGCTTGAATCAAGGGGTGAGCCAAGAGAAGGGCCATCGTACCAGAAACGTTCCTTTCAGCTCTAATCCTGTACTCGGAAGAGATCAGCAAACCCAATCAGTGCCTACCAATCCCTTTGCTGGTGTATCCAACAAAACTCCACAAACCTCGAAGTACCCACCCCGAGGCCAGAGGGTCTTCAATCCCCTCTACATGACTTTGTCCAAAGCTTTCCAAATCCTTATAGGACAAGTCCATCTCAAGCCCTTGGAGCCTCGGCCTCTCCCGAATAAACTTCCTCTCTCCCATGATCCGGTCAAGTACTATGCCTTCCATCAACAAGCCGGCCATGACACTGACATGTGTTTTCGTCTTCGCCACGAAATACAAGATCTGATTGATAACAAGGTCATCGTCACGCCGAGTCCTGCAAAGTCTATCAGTGAACTTGGGGGATAATGTGATTATGTGATCAGGGGATGAACCACTTGTGGACGGCACTCAGTTTACTCCAGATATAGGAATGGCAAGCACTGTTTTGAGCATTTGCGAATGCTGTTTATTTTATTTTCTGACTTGGGTATTGGGTCTGTCTTGTTGTATTGAGTCAATCTTTTTGTACTAAGTCAGTTGGGTCTGTCTTGTTGTATCGAGTCAGTCCTGTGGTGTTAGAATCAAGTGATCTCGAGGGTGTTACCCCTGGCATCACTTTCTTGTTTTGTGTTTGTCTTTTACACCCTTTCTTTTGAGTCTGTTTCTGCCTTGGAGCCAGTTGCCCCAGAAGACCTGAATGAAATAGCAGTGATTTTCACACTTTTGAGTTTGTTTCTGCCTTGAGCCAATTCTGCCAGCAAATTTGAATAAAGCGGTAGTGCTTTTCACCTACTTTTCTGTCCCTTAAAATCATTACATTGACCTAAGTTTTTCAAAACTTTTTTTTCTAACACTGTGGTGAAAACAAAGAGGAAGGAATTCCTCAGGATTTGCAAAAATTTGATCAACTGAGGGAAAAAGAGGCATGCTAAGCCCTTAATGAATGAGATCATGTTTGTTAATATGAGTACTGACAAGGATCCTGGCTTGATCCAGATTGGTTCTACATTGTCTTCAGCACGAGCGACTAGTCACTTTCTTAAAAGATTTCAAAAAAAATGTTTTGCGTGGTTCTACGAAGACCTGTATGGAATCGCTCTTGAGATTGTGCAGCATAGGATCGCTCTCAACCTCGAGACTCAACCCCTTTTTCTTTTAAACCTTGAACTTGGATTTAGAATGTTCAAAGGTCATCCACAATGTGAGGCTTGTATGGCCAGATCAAAAGCAACGCTTGGACTAGGGGCAAGAAGGTCAGACGTCGTCAAGAGAAGCTTGCAAAGCTCGATCAGAAGTAGCCCTTGAACTAGGGGCAAAAATATCAAATGTGCTCGAAGAGCCAAAGATGGATCATTCTGCAAACCAATGAAGACTGGCAAAACTGCCAAATCCCAAAATGGAGAAAAGAAGAAAGTTTTTGTTGAAAGACAATCGAGTTCCTATCTGCAACACTAGGGGCAAATTCAGCCCCCATTGGATGGACTCCTACATCATCATCGAACAACAGCCATTCTCCTAGATTCAGATGGCTTCGAGATCTCAAACCGATCAACATGGACAAAGCTACACTTTTACCCTTGAGAGGCTCGCTGGGCCGAAAACCCAGAAGAGCTACCCAGGCAAAAGTTAGAGCAAGAAAAAGAAGAAGAATGAAAAGAAAAGCAAAAAAAACAAAAAAGAAATGAAGAAAAAGGAAAGAAAAGAATGAAAAGAAAAGAAAAACAAAGCTCGCAAGGTTGAAAACCAGGAAGGGCGACCTTGGCAAAAGTTAGAGTGCAAAAGGAGAGTTTAATACCTGAGTGTACCTTAACCCGGAACTACGTCAGGCTTGATTCCCATCTTTGGGATACGTAGGCAACTTCATTCTAAAGTCCAGCCATAAACAATTCCAAATCGACTGTGTCCATGTAATGGTTCTGATCATCTTTGTCTTCTCTGTATCTGAGTGTTCGATGGTGATTGTCACTATGAGAACTGGTTACAGTGTGCTGCGGTGTTATTCAAACAAGGGGCAACTTTCCATTGCCATACAGTGTGTTGCGGTGCTATTCAAATAAGGGGCAACTTTCCGTTGCTGTGCGATGTCATTTAGACAAGGGGCAATTTTCCATTGTTTTGGATCTGAGGTTGTCCATCTCAAGAGTAAATTCTCTGTTGGTTGAGCAATGGCCATATGTAAAAACAAGTTTTGAGAATTTTTAATGAAGTTGACTAATTTTCTCAAAACTTTGCTCCATTTTTCCAAAACTAGACCATTTCTTGGACCCAAAAAAGGAAAATTTTCAGTGCTCACAACCTGACTTACATGATTTTGAATCAGGAAGTTGAACAAGCATGTTAATCTAACTTTCATGTTGGTCAAAATTGTTTTAGTAGAAAGCAAAAAACAAAAAATGGTCAAAATGATGAACTAGGGGCACAATTGAGTTAGGTTTTTTGTCTTTTCCCCTTTATCAACGCACTTGCCAGAAAGGGCACCCTACTTACCAGAAAAGGCACCATACTTGCCAGAAAGGGCACCATATTAGCCAAGAAGGGCACAACTGAAGTTAACAGCAAAAGGCCAAAAGCTCTCTCATCCTCCAAGCAGTGAGGTATCAAGCCAAGTGCGAAACACAAACTGGAATGGATCAAGATATTCCACTCTCTCATCTGGACAGGTCTGATCACATCCGAGCTGGCCAAGCGCATCGTCAACCGATGTCAGTTGCTGATCTGCTACACATCCAGTCGCACCACAACCCCTCTGTAGGAGAAGCTCACTATTGTGAGCGGAAGAAGGAGCATCTAGCATAATGCTAGGGGCAAGAGCCCGCAACTTCCTACTTATCCACTAACCACCCAGGGAAGGGATAAAAAAGAAGAGAGATTGAAGAATAGAGAAATGTGCGTGGAGAGAAAGGTGAGAACAGGGCTTTTAAGAGGAAAAGAGATTGAGTGCCAGAGTGATGTGAGAATCACAAATGAGAAAGGGTGGGAAACAATACCCGGAGAAACAGGCTCCCTGTGCACATTTGAGTCTTGTGTTTTGTTATGTTTTTGTTTGTTTCGATTCTTGTTTTGAGTCGTTTTGAGTGTCAATAGATGTGTTTAGGTTGTTTACCTTGTCTTTCCTCTTTGTTGAGTCGTTTTGGCTGTGGTCTGTCGTAGGCTCAATACCCGCTCAAGAACTCATTTCTCAATTTCAAATCGTTTTGTGCTCAGAGTGCTGTGCCATTCTCCACATTTGTACAAAACAAGATTCTTTCTTTCATAAACCGCAGGGTTCAACCCAGGTCATGTGAGAACAGTAAAACAAGGACCTATCCGAAGCTATATAGGTTCCAGACTGCAAAGCAAAAGAAAAGAGGGAAAATTTGGAGCATCTTAGTGTGTTTCAACTTTAGCAAATCCCGAGGCTGCATTCCAGGTGCACCTTCTCAGGCCTTACCATTTCTCTGGAGTATGAGTGTATCTCGACCCCAAGTGTAAGCCTGTTTCAAGTCAGAATGGCAGTTCGACCCGCACCTGTGGTTTTCGCATGCAGATATTATCTCTCGCCAATATGAACAGGGTGTCCCCTTTTCGAGCTGAGCATGTTGCAAAATCCTCTGAGAGGTAAATCGGAGGCACCAAAGTACATATTTAAAGCCCCTCTATTGAATAGAATGTGCATTTTCATATACATTTTTGTTACATGCGTGCCGCGCATCGTTATGATTCATGCATAGAATATGCTTGCTTTCGATTCCGCATAAAATATGCTTTGCTTTCAATCATGCATAGAATATGCTTTCAATGTTGCATAGAATATGCTTGTCTCATGCATAGAATATGTTTTCAATATTGCATAGAATATGCTTTCCATGTTGCATAGAAAATGCACTCTTCCATACTTGCATAGAAAATGCTCGAATCCTTTACATGGAAAATGCAGCTCATTTGCATAGAACATGCATTTCATCACACTTTTTTTGTGCACCTTATTTGCATAGAACATGCATTTTATCGCACTTTTTTGTGCACCTTACTTGCATAGAAGATGCATTTTACCGCACTGCTTTTGTGCACCTTCCTCGCACTGTCTTGTGCACTTACACTTTGTATATCACTCACGTTGTTTAGCGTATCACACTGTTTAGCGCATTTCAAATCACTCGCGCTGTTTAGTGTATCACACTGTTTAGTGCATTTCAAATCATTCGGGCTTTTTTGCACATCGCACTGTATTGTGCAGTTTACACTTGTGCCTTCTTGCGTATCGCACTGTTTTGTGCAGTTTACACTCGCGCTTTCTTGCACATCGCACTATCTTGTGCATTTCATTACATGCTCTCATCTTGCATAGAAAATGCTCGTATCCTTTGCATAGAACTTGTTCGCGCTTTCTTGCGCGCCTCACCTGCACTTGTTAGTGCATTGCTCGCGCTTTCTTGCGCACTTCACCTGCACTTGTTAGTGCATTGTTCGCGCTTTCTTGCGCACCTTACCTGCACTTGTTAGTACATTGCATCGCGCTATCTTGCGCACCTTACTTGTACTTGTTAGTGCATTGCATCGCACTGTTTTGTGCATTTAATCCACATCGCACTGTCTTGTGCACCTGTATAGCACTGTTTTGTGCATTCACTCTTACATCGCACTGTTTTGTACATCTTGTTAGCACTGTCTTGTGCATTTCAACCTGCATCGTACTGTTTTGTGCATCTTCTTCGCACTGTTTTGTGCATTCACTCTGCATCGCACTGTCTTGTGCACTCACCTGATCTGGGAGACCTTAAATCCTCTGGTCTAGGAGACCTTAAATCCTGCATCTCCACTCGCACTGTCTTGTGCACTCTCTGGTCTAGGAGACCTTAAATCCTTTGAAGGTGCAAATCCTTTGGTGTTTGTCGTGCCCGAACGACTTCCGGTGGTCTGGTAAAGCCACATGCCTGTGTTTGCATTGAGTTCCTAAGAGATCAACTGAGACGGTGGAAACTAGAGTTCGAACGGCCAATGCCTAGAACGCAAAGGTTCGGGATTTCCGAGACTAAAGTCTGGTTTAAATACCCAGGGGTGTATCCCCGGCTTGAAATCTGTATGGCAGCCCCATAGGTTGAGGTAGCGGGTATGCGCCTCAATTCTGGATACTGAACCAACCTAGTATGTCACCCTGTTGGAGAATAGGGAAAGTTGTGACCATAGCCAGGGAGAAAAATAGTACCTGCGGTTCAACCGAGAAGAAGGGGAAGGTCCCCAACAGCATGAGGTAGATCATTGCCAATTGCCTCTGTAAGGTACCTTCACTTCCTAACTACTACATCATCTAATATGTCTATTGCATTGCATATAGAATCTATCGCATTCATTTACTGCATTGTCCGTTGCATCATGCATCATTTCCATGTTAAGCTTAGTCTGGCATGTGCCCATACTTTTCGCATTAAAGTATGGTTCTATGATTATGTGTACACACCTATTCCACTAAGAGAATTGTGGTCTGAGTGTGTCTATGCCTTTGCAAGGCAAGATGTGGTTTGGCCGCGCGCCTTATTCACCGTATCCATTGCATCCATTGCATTGTACTTTTTTTTGTTGCGTCCAGCATGTAGGATCATGATCTTTCCTCAGCAGATCATTCCTTGCTTATATCATGCCACCCAATTATTTGTATTCTTTCTGTGAAACACATAGTTCTGTCTGTGCATGCACCTATTCCACTAAGAGAATTGTGGTTACAGCGCTCCGGCACCTTTTCTATGTTACACGTAGTTTGATTTTGCATCTCCATCCCTTTATGATATTTGTGTGGTTTTGTACTGCTTGTGGTTTGATGAGTCAAATACATTGTATGTTATTACATTGTTTTGTTGCATTGTGTATCATGTTGCATCCTGCCCCTAAACTACGCTGGTTTGATTCCTTGCAAAGGGATACGTAGGGAGCCTGCGGGCGCAACCATTTATTTATCTGTATTTTGTTTGTTTGTCCAAGTCTTCGGCCTTGTCAAAAATGGGTCATCTCTAGGCTTTGACATTCACTCACATCATTTCATGACTTTCGAGCTCTGTCAAAGAGGGGCAACTGTAGACACCCCATTTTTCACCATTCTTAAGACTTGGACGTCACTAATTGCTTACTTGGTGGTGAAAGGTGTGCAGGGGAAAGGTTCAATTTCTTCGGCAAGGAGAGTGTTAAATCCCAACTTCATACCCCTTTTGGACCAAAACAATCTTGATCAAAAGATTTTAGACCTTGAAACCCTCTCTTTCAAAATGTTTTGGAAATAAAGTTCGTACGATGTTCCGACGCTCGCATTTCGTTAAATGTTGTGCTTTTCGGTAAACTGAGCGGGGACAAAGTGGAAATAAATGAAAGAGAGATGAAATCTTTGAAAAATATTTCAAAACACCTTGTTTAGGGGTTTGGAGTTGAAGAAAAGAGGAGAAGAGGGAAGAAACCTAGTTGAGGAAGAAGTTGGGCATGAATTGTTAAGAGAGAGACGAGCAGACCTCGCCAAATCGGGCCTATCATTTTGTATACTTGGATTTAAGCTATGAGGCAACCACCATTGGAAATAAGACTTCTGGGGCTTCATTTTACACTCAAGAATCTCCTAAAGCCGAGTCCGGATGGGGGAGATATAATTGGTTGAAGTTGGGCATCATTCTGGTTGGACTGAAACTGAGCAGCTTCACCAAAAAAGGCATAACTTTTTGCACAGTTCGAATTTTGATGCAAGGCAGCCACCATTGGAAATCTTACTTCTGGGGCTTCAATTCAGACACAAGAATAACCTAAAAAGGAGTCCAAATGAAGGAGTTATGCCCATTTGAAGTTGGGCCTGGAAAGTAGACTTTTGTAGCCAATCGGCCAAAAAAGTAACAGATCGGCCATCACAAGTAGCAAATCAGCACAAAAGATAGCTGATCGGCCAAGAGTGACCCAAACTCAAATTTTTTGAAGATCTTTTCCCTCCAGCTATTTCCAGCTTGTGCTAGCTATCCCAAATCAGATATTTTCGACCAAGCTTGATATTTTGCTATATAACGAAGCCTTATATCTCACATTCAAGGGGTTAGAACATAAGAGAACATTGAAGCAATTTTGGGAGCCTCTCTCTGTAAAAACTCCTCTCTCTCTAGAATTTTTAGACCTAAATCTCTGCCTCTTTCTCTATAGTTCACTCTCTCTTCCCCTTTTGTGCATAGAAGCGCATAGAAGTAGAGAAATACAACTAGTTTGCCTAGGCATCCTTCATCAAAGTTGCATATCTATGGGCTGAGGTCCCTTGGAACTTATTTTTGTGCTGTTGGAAGGTCATTTGAGCCAATAAAGTGGCTGTTTTGCTGCTGTGCATCAAGAGGTATATCTCTCTCCCTTTTAGCTTATTTTGCATACTAGCTTTGCCATAGATTTCAACTACTTTGGGGCTGTTTTTGGGGTGGTGTTGAACTACAAAAACGTCTGTTTTTCCTTTGTTTTTCAGTCCTAAAAATGTTGGTTTAAGCCTTGTTTTGCTAGGGGGTGTTTCCTCCCTTTTGCTCCTTGGCTTATAAGGCCTTTGAGCCATCTCTCAAAGCTTTTCAAACAACCTCTTTTTGGCCTTTTAACCACTGAAATCTAGGAGATTTTCAGTAATAAAAAGCTTTTTTTGAGGTCCCAAATGGGAGGGGATAGGCTCCCCTCCTTGTCTCTCCATGCCATGCCTTGGTAGCACTATAAAATAGCATCTTTTTGAGGCTTATGTTAGCTCTTTTCAAGCATGTTTTTGTGACTTTTAGGACCTTATATAACTCTTTTTTGGGCTGTCTTGGCCACTCCTTGCATGCTCCTTACACTTGTAGTGTAAACCTTGCTCACTAGCTTTGTATGCTTGTTACTTTAGCCTATAATTCTAGCATGTTTTGGCTCCACTCCAACACATTTTTGGCTTTGATTTAACATTCTTAAGGTCTGATTTAAGTGGTTTTGGTCATGCATGTTTGGTCTTGCATAGCTATAGTGTATTTGGCTTTGCTAGCCTTGCACTTTGGGACCCCTAGCATGCCATATTTGAGCCTTTTGCATGGCATGACATCATTTGGTAGGTAATTTTAGACCATAAAATTCTACCATACTCTCATGTTTATCACTCTTTCATTATGTTTAAGAGTTGTGCCCTTATGCCTTGTTTGTGAGCTAATTCGAGAACCTATCTTTCTTGCTATCTTTGTTGTGAGTCCAGCATGTTTTTGCTACCATTTTGACCTACCTTAGGTCTTTTCTAAGTGCTTTAGGTCATTTGAGCATTGCTTGGTATGGTTGTACTGTAAAGCCCTTGACTAGCTTTGTATTTCAAGCCCTTTTGCATGCTTTATTTGAGCTATTTGCATGATATAGCATCATTTGGTAGGTGATTTCAAAGCATATTTCATTGCCACACTCTCACATTTGTCAACTCTTTAATTGTGTTTGAGAGTTGACCCTTATGCCTAGTTGATGAGCCATTACATGAGCATATGTTCTTTGCCTTTTTGTGCCTAAGTTTTGGTGTGTTGGCCACTGTTTTGACATGGTTTAGGTCTATCCATAATTGGTTTAAGTCCATTGAGCATTGTATTGCATGCCTCTTGTATGATGCTCTTTACTTGCTTTGATGCTTTAGCCTCTAAACATGTCTTGCATGCATTGTTCAAGTGATGGAACCTTGTGCATGTCACATTAACATTGATAGGTTGAGCATGTTGTATGTGTTGCATTGTATTTGGATCGGGTGTTAATCCAAACACGAGAAACGAGGGGCGTTTCATACTTGAAATGATGAAACACACCTCATTTCTCGGTCGTCGACCCTCTTGATCAAACATGATAGAAACGGAGGCTCTTATGTGTTAGTTGTGCATTCATTGACATTGACTTGTGCAACTTGGCCTCTTTGGCCATCATGCATTGAGATACGTGATTGGTGGCCCGAGAGTCGAGTACCGCACTCCCTTGAGATTGCGAAATGATAGGGAGGGTGGTTGTGCACACATTCCTTGCAAATACACTGCCATGCCTCTGTTAGTGCTCTGTTGCAGCAAAAGGAGAATTTGCAAGAAACAGTGGCTGACCGGCCAACCAAGGCTGCCGATCGGCTATCAAAATTGGCCAATAGCCATAAACTCTGGCCGATGGCCACCCCTCTTGGCCGACCACCCCTCAGCATGGTCCTAAGGTGGATCAGAAGTACCTCGGAAGTTGGCACAATTTTTAGAAGTCCAGAAGTGTGCAAACAGAGGCGTCATGAGGCACAACAATGGATTTCCGAGCAAGGCAATCGAGCATGCATATCTCCCTCCCCTCGAGGCCATTTTAACTACTTTGTTTAGCTAGTTAATTTGTTGATTTTGTAATTAATTAGTTAATGTATTTAGCTAATTTATTTCATCTTTGTAATATTCTAATTAGCTTAGTATACCTAGTTTCAATTTAGTTTGTAATAGTTAGCTTAATTAGTGTAGCTAGTTAGCTTTCATTTCATTCGGACCCTCCGTCGAGAGGGCACAACTTTGTAATAAGTGTGCGTGTGTGTGTGAATGTCTTCCAATCCCACGTCTTTCTCCCTTTTATTTACCAGCTTTTGATGGTTAGTTTTAGGGCATGTTTCAATTAGCATACTTATGCTTGCATGTTTGCATCATTCATTTTGTCTTGCATGCACCGGGCTCGGCGCATCATACAAACTGCATTGTATTTCAATAACAATTTGAATACATGTTATCAAGTTGCATTCACATGACATCTTAGAATAGCCGAGCCTATCTTAGTTGCATTTTGCATGTGTTGCGTTAGGCATCTTAACTTAGCTAGGATCATGCAATGATTTCTAATTAGCTTCTTTTTTGGCTCGGAGTACACTGTAAGTGTTTATGCCTTAGCATCCTTACGTGCGTGTAAGTATTGCCATGTATAGCATGCTTGCCACGAGGCTATTTGCTTATTTGATAAACTGCATGAATGCCTGTGGATGAAGGCTTCATTGCTTGAATTGGAACAATTCATCAAAATGTGAGTTTTAAGCCCACTTGAAGTGGCAAAATCATGTTTTAAGCCCACTTAAGGGTGGCAAATCCACATCTTAGCCTACTTGCGAGTAGCACTTTCAAACCATTTTCGAAAAACAAACACGAGATGTTTTGTTCCAATTCTTGCGATTGAGTCTATACTTGTGTGTTGTGCGCATCACATAGTAATTCTAGATTAATAATCGGAATAAGAACGCATGTGTTTTCAAAAACAATATATCATGTTAGTAGAGGCCGATCCTTTGATCGGGCGATCGGGGGTACTCATTTCAGGACCTTCCCCTCTCGTACCCAAGTTCCCGAGCCGAAGCAACTTTGGTGATGATGGACACGTGGCCTTAGGTACGAGTCAGGGTTTCCTAAATTTCTCCAAAACAAAATATTTAGGTGGCGACTCTAAAATTTGGCAAAACAGTCCATGTTTAGCACTTTTGATTAAAATCGATTTTCCAAAACAATTTGCCGGATTTGGACTCTTTGGTGATTTATCAGTCTTAGATTGCACTTTGTGAGATTAGATTCAAAACCGTGACAGGAGTCCGAACTGTAGTAGCTAGAACTATAATTCGCGCCTTCGCGCGCGAAGTAAAGTTCGGGGCGGTCTACACTTGGCTAGTGCAATGAAGCCTGGAGAGACAAGGATGATAATGGTTAACTACTTGCCAGGTCCAAGCATAGAACCATTCAACACCGAGCATGAAGCAATGTGTGTGGAGTTGGGACCAAGTTGGATGGATGCGATAATAGCATTCCTTAAAGATAGGAAACTGCCAGATGATCACAAAGAGGCGCACAAGATCAAACTAAAGTTGGCAAGGTTCAATCTAACAGCAGAGGGACATCTCTACATAAGATCTTTTACTAGACCCCTTTTGAGATGTGTGCATCCCTCACAAGTTGAAGACTTTCTGTATGAAATACATGAAAGAATACATAGAAGCCACGCTGGGGGCAAGTCACTTGCTCATAGGGCCATCACTCAGGGGTACTGGTGGCCCTATATGCAGAAAGACGCTGAAACTTATGTTAAGAAGTGTGAAAAGTGCCAGAGGTTTGCACCTTTGATACATCAACCAGCAGCAGACTTGAACCCAGTGTCCAACCCTTGGCCATTTGCCCAATAGGGCATGGATCTTGTTGGACAACTGCCTCATGCAACTGAACAAAAGAAGTACCTGCTGGTGGCAACAGATTACTTCACCAAGTCGGTAGAAGCTGAACCCTTTGCAAAAATTCAGGACGTTGATGTGAAAAACTTCATATGGAAGAACATCATCACCAAGTTTGAGATCCCAAGGGCAATAATAGCAAACAACGGTACATAGTTTGACAGTAAGCTAATCAAGAGCTTCTGTGCAAAGTACAAGATCAAGAATTATTACTCTATCCCAAGCTTTCCTCAGAGTAATGGTCAAGCAGAAGCCTCCAAGAAGGTTATCTTGGATCGGATCAAGAAAAGGCTGGAAACTGCAAAGGGAAAGTGGGTGGAAGAGTTGCCCAATGTACTTTGGGCATATCGGACTACACCGAGAAGATCGATTGGGGAGTCCCCATTTGCCATGGCTTATGGCACAGAAGCAGTCATTCCACTGGAGGTCGGCATCCCAGGCATCAGAACCCAGGGAGTAGAAAATGGGACCAATGAGGCATTCCTGGCCCGAGATCTAGATCTACTAGAAGAAAGAAGGGAGAAAGCAGCAATTCAGCTGGGGGCATACCAGCAGCAGTTTGCCAAGGCTTATAATAGAAAGGTCAACCCACAAGAGTTTCAAGTTGATGACCTCGTCCTGAGAAAGGTTGTTGGCAACAAGAAGGATCCCAGAGAGGGCAAGCTTGGCCCGAATTGGGAGGGACCCTATAGAGTCATCTCGGTCTTGGGCAACGGGGCATATCGGCTTGAAGACAGTGAAGGCAAAGAGCTGCCAAGACCTTGGAATACTTGTAATCTGAAGTTTTTCTATCATTAGATTTTCTTGTTTCTTAAGTTTTTTGTTATTAGCCGAAGTAATAATAAAGTTTTAGCTTGATTTTTTAATTTGTGTAGTATGACTAACCAGTAAATTGGCGATGTTTCTGATTGAAACATGACGAATAACTTAGACGTATTATATGGTAGAGTTTCTACTTGCATGTAATAGAGTTGAACTAAGTTGGCGATGTTTCTGATTGAAACATGACGAATAACTTAAACTTATTATATGGCAAAGTTTCTACTTGCATATAATAGAGTTGAACTAAGTTGGCGATGTTTCTAATTGAAACATGACGAATAACTTAGACTTATTATATGGCAGAGTTTAATTATACTTGCATATAATAGAGTTGAACTAAGTTGAATCAACTTGAACTTGCCATATCGACAGAGTCAAACACAGATTAAAACTAAGTACATTTTTATAAGATTAACAGAAGAGCCAAGGTTGGTAACCTCGGTCAGTCTCTGTTTGAATCTTATCTCGGCGACGAGGTCAAAACGACATGCTTAATGAGAACCCTAGTGGAACTTAAGTTCACATTAGGGGGCAGAGAGTTGGAGAATAATTTACATGCTAAAATTGGTTTAACACTTGTTGAAATTTTAAGAAGAATTTACAAGTTGAAGTTAAGCCGAGGTCATGTTGAAAGGAAATTGGTTTAACACTTGTTGAAATTTTAAGAAAGAATTTACAAGTTGAAGCTAAGCCGAGGTTGTGCTAAAGGAAGATTGGTTTAACACTTGTTGAAACTTTTAAGAAAAGTTTACAAGTTAAACCAAGGCTGTATTGAAAGAAGTACTTCCATACTTGCCGAGATTACCATTTTGCCAAGACATGGAAGATATTGGAAGACAGGAGTCTTGATAAGAAAGAGTGAAGTGGCAAGTTGTAAATAACACTTGTGAAAATATTATAAAAAATATTTTCAAGTGTTAGGCTAAAGACGAGATAAATTGTTAGTTGGTATAACCGAAGTATTCCACACCAAGAAGACTATACAATTAAGGTGTACGTTTAAGACGTGCAAATTTTTCTAAGTATAGAATCATACAAGAATAAAAGGAAGACAAGCATGCAATCACAATGAAAGAAGAAATTTAAAGCTGCATAAGGAAAGAAAGCACTTCGGCCAGACATTGAAGAGTAATTGTTCAGACTACAAAAATGGCACGTCGGCCAAATTAAAGCTTACATTGTTTCAAAAGTAAGAAAAAAGTACAAGGTACAGAAAATAGAGAAAAGCGTCAAAATAAACTACTCGGCGTCAGCGGGGGGTTGTGTCTCGGCCCCAGAAGATAGTTGGAAAGACTTCTCGACAACCTTCTCAGCCACGAGCTCGGCATCGATCTCTTGAAGAGTCTGGTCGATGCTCCTCTCGGCGATAGGCACGTCAGATGTTGTCTTCTCAGGGGTAGCATCTTTGGAGACCTCATCCTCCTCATCCTGAGACAAGTCCACGACTTGCTCATTCAGAGTAGGGCACTTGGCCCTAGCAGCTTCTTTTTTCTTCTCGGCCTTAGCTCTCTCCTCAGACTCAGCCTTGTCCTCGGATTGGCTTGGAGTAAGGGGGAATGGCAGGATGAGGTTGCTAGCATTTTTGAGGGAAGAGTCATCAAGGACAGCCAACTTCTTCAGAGCAACCATCCAACCAAGGGTGAAACCCTTGTTGCATGCCCGCTTCACTTGTCTCTTGTAATCTTCTTTGATGTCGGCTGCCCCCTCGGCATACGCATTCTCATCAGCCTCCTTGATCTCGGCTTCTTTTGTGGCCAAGGCAACTCAGAGCTCGGCCTGGGCTTCGGCAGTTTTCACTTGGGCCTCTCTTTTTTTAGCTCAAGGACCTTGGCAATGGCCTCTGCAGCATCTGCCTTTTCCTCGGCCTCGTCCTAAGCTTTCTTAGCTACCTCGGCCTGATCTATCAAAGTCTTGATCTTGGCCTCAGCCTTGTTAATGGCCCTCTGCAAGCTAGTAGCCTCCTTGGTCTTGTTAGTCAACTCCTTCTTAATGTTAAAGGCTTGCATTGCGAAGGAGTGGCCATGCTAGATCGCCTAGAAGAAATGAAAAAAAAAACAAATGTTAGGAAAATTCTCTAAGTATGGAAAAACAAAGAATGGAGAGTACCAAGTGATGGGGGCTTACCTGCACGGAGTGCTGCAACATCAAAGCAAAATTTTTGTACTCGCTCATCTCAGCATTGCGGTCGAGGTCTTTGGGAAGGAGCAAGGTTGTAGAGAGGGCAACACCGACTTCAATGTCGTCGGCGCTGTCGCCAGCCCTGACCGGCTTGTCCTCAATTGTAATTGGAGGAGCCTAGGGGGCATCAGACTTAAGAGAACCCGAGGTTGTTGCCGACTCGGACCTCGGTTTCTTTGACCTTGTTGATTCAGAGGGTGCGGCCTCGGCGGGCCTCTTCTCGGCAGCAGAGGAGCTCTTCTCCTCCTCGGCCAATTTTGAGATCGGCAAGGTGTCCTCAGTGTCGATCTGAGTCATCGTTGCTTTGGTTAGGCTCTCTTTAGCCTTTTTTGCTTTGGCTTTGGCTGTGACTGGGATCGTGATGGTTGTGCGGTGACAGTGTTAGGGATGTCAGCTAGAAGGTCGTCTGCTACAACCTTCTTAGGACCCATCTCGGCGGAGGTTACAGTTCGACGTCGGTGTTTGCGTTGGGAAGGTGGGATTAGTTGTAGAGCCGAGGTTGATGGCTGTTCCACAGGACCAGATGTTGATCCTTGGTCAGGCCTTGATGATTCGGCTTGGGGAGTTCTAGCTGATGGAGGAGACTTGCTTTTGCTTTTTCTTGGGACGTCGGGAAGTACAGATTTGTAAGTCGGGATAAAATTCAGGAGCAGAGGAGCCTTGCACTGATCGATTGGCAATTTCAACAGCTTTTTGAAGTCCTTGCTGGGAAAGAAGGACTTGTGAAAATCCTTTGGTGGTTGAGGGAGAGCTACAAGAAAAAACAAACATTAGCACATATATAGAAGGAACAAAGTGTTAAAGACTTGAGAGCAAGTAAAGTGACTCATGGCTCTTACCATCACCCTCTTTAAAAACTGATCGGCTGAAGGGATAGAGTTGGAGGTCCTCATCTAGTGAGAATTCCCAGTTGCTCGAGACAATGAAATAATCGTCCCCGACACCCTTGTTGGAATCAGGGAGGTCGGCGATGAGTTTGTATTGCGTCGACCTCGGCTTAAGATAGTAGATGTAGCATTTTTTTGACTTAAGGCCACACATGGTGTAGCAGTACTGGATGTCGGCAAGAGTAACCCTAGCGTTCTCTTTTTTGGCTAGGGCAATTATACCGTTGATAACTCGATAAGAGTTAATGGCAAGCTGCATTGGGTTTAATTTGTAGTAATGGAGGACTTCTCGGAAAAGGGTGTCAAGTGGAAACCTCAGTCCACGTTCTGTAAAGGCTACGACAGGGAAAGGCATGAGGTTTTCGTCAGGCATGATGGAGTCTTCCTCCCCTGCCAACCTCAAGTGAACGTCGGTAGGAATGACAAACTCCTGCCTAAAATATTCTAACTTAGGTGGGGTGTCTACCCTATACCTCCACATACCCATGACGTCGGATTAGGGAGAAGGTGTTGGATTTCAGAAGGAAGTGTTTTGTGAAGGTTTGAGGGACCTCGGCAAAACCTAGACGAATGCTGGGGCAAGAGTTTTTGAGGATCTAGGTGAAGTTTGTTTCAGTTTTTCCTAAAAAATCGTGAGTTCTTCAACAAATTCCAAACCTAAGACTATGGAAACAAGAATTGAAGGCAAGAATATGGGAAAAAAACATAGAAAACAGAAACAAGAACAATGATTCAGAATCAAGAAAAGTGATGGACTATCAAGAACACTGTGATAGAGTGTGTACAAGGGTGCGAGGCCAAAAACAGTGGCAAAGTAAACAAGTGTGTGAACAGTGCATGTATACTCAAGAATGGATGGGGCAAAAGCAAAGTCATAGGATAAACATGCTTAAATACATGATTGAATCCATATGCACAGATTTATAATCAAGAACGTGAATAGGATGGCAATGGCAACAAGCAATGCAGTGAATTTTTTCAAGAAAAATACAAACTGATAAAAGAGGAAATAATGACTCGTCGAAGAAAAATGGGGCCGGTGTAAAGTACGCCGGGGTCAAATGGTGGCCGTAAGCGGAGAAAAGCAGCAAAAACTTCGCCGAAGGAGGTGAACGGAGTAGTTGCAGAGCTTGAGAGCTTGAAACAATGGAGAATTTGAGAAAGTTAGAGAGAGAGAGTTTGAACGAAAATGATGGTGAAAGGACAGAGAGAGGGATGATTTTTGATCAAACACACGGAATGGCGGCAGAAATGCAATCAATGTGCCTAGGACGACGTGCTTGTCAGACGGTGCACGCAAGGGCGATGCGATTTAATGGCGCGTGTCAGGTACAGCTCAGTAGAGAAAAGAGGCGTGGCAGAAACGGTTAAAATACTGTGCGTGACAGCTCATACGCGTGTTGAAACTCGTAGAGTTCATGATTCAATGAAGCAGGACCTCAGCTAGGAGGGCGATCTCAGCTTGGAAACTTAGAACCAATAACCAAGTTTGGTTCTATTTTTAGCCGACGAGTTATGACCTCGGAAACGAAGGATAAAGCGAGCTTAGCCGATGTATTAAGTGAAAGAAATGATATAGGTTCCATCACCTCAGGATGCCAAGGTAATAGAACCTAGGGGGCAGTTGTGGGGACATAATTTTTGAATGACAACACGTGGCCAAGGTGGCACCGAAATGTCAGCTGAGGTGCCACGTGTCCTGGTCATGATGCCGAGGTAATCTCGGCTAGGCCGAGGTTATCTGCGAAAATACCAGAATCCGGAATAATCGAATAAGGGACAAGAGTCCTAGAATTGGAGAGGACTTCAGTTTGAATAAAGATAGGACTCTTAGAGAGTTTATCCCAATCTAACAGGGAGTTCAGATTAGCATTGAGAACAGAATCCATTGGAGTTAGGCTTCTATTGGGATTAGGTCAGTGTTGGCTATAAAAGAGAGGCCCCCTCATGGGTCTAAGGTACGCTTTTTGTATTCTGAATAGTGAGTTACGCACTCTTGCTATCTTTGAGAGATAACTGACTTGATCGTCGAAGTGCCCCCGAGTGGACGAACCATCGCCGGAATCTTTTCTTTCTGTTGCAAGTCATTCGGGCGCAATCTATTCTGCCAGTGTTCTCCAGCTGAGTACTTATTTGGTAGTGTGGTCAAAAATCGACTCACACAAAAAACGATGCTTTTCTCTGATACCAAGTTAAAATCAATGGAGTTAAAGAAAGGAGATAGCGGAAGAAGAGAAGAGAGAAATAAGAGTCGCAAGAAAAGAGGCACAACCTAAAATTAGGATTTTCTTCTCTAATCACATGTATTTATACTAATGAGTGCATAAATACAAAAATACCCTCTAATACATAACTTAACATAAATCAACTTTCAACTTCATTTTAAATGTGTATATCCTTGGTCATGCAAAAAATTCTTGAAAAACGATGTTATCAAAATTACAAAGCATGCCAAAAATCGAATTAACATTTGATTGCATCTTTTGACCTATTTTAAGAAAGTTGATGCAGTTGGACAGGAAACCATCCAAGTGTGTTGTGTTTGAGGACAAATTTACATTGACCTTCCTTGAAATTTGGAGAAAATATAAGTAGTCCACAATTTTACATTGACGTAAAGCAACCGAAACTAATACAAATAGTATGAAAACACAATGATAAACAATGAAAAATATACATTTCAATATAAAAGAGATGACAACGTCAATTTTTCATTCATATGACAAACGATGAAAAAGGGGTTAAGTGTTATGTGAATTAAAACCTTAAGAGAGCCTATGATTATGTCAAATCTGTAGAGCTTACTTTATGTTGTCCAAACCTCAGGGGAGGTCAGTGTAATTTACTATATTTCTTATGATTTTTGATATTTTGTGGGTCTCTCAGATATTCATTTTTATTTTTATTTTTATAAGGCTATCCCCGTTACTATATAAGCTCAACATGATAAGAGTTTACTCTCATGCTTGAATATACCATCCAGGGACTGTTGCAGAACCAAAAGTAGTCAATGCAACATAACCCATGTTGTTTAATGCTGTTTGAGGGCAGGAAGTAGAAAGACCCCCAGTTTGGCTTATGAGACAAGCGGGGAGGTACATGAAGGCAGCTTTAGTTCGTAGTTTATCACTAAAAGAAGCCATTTTTATTTTTTCTGTTTTTGCAATTGCTCTTTTGCTCATACTTGTTGTTTGTTTGTCAAATTGATTTACAATTGTGTCCTCTTTTAGTGAAAAAACATGTTGTACGGAATATTTACTTCGAGACTGCGGATTATAATTTGACTTGTATTGGTCAGCCATTCATGTGAAACTGGATCGGCTGAATTTACATTTTGTTTAGGATTTTGGATTAAAGACAACAATACATCATAATTGAAAAACCTAACATGTTTCACCTGTTGAGACCTTGCTTAAGATAAGTGGCTTTTTTTTCTTTTATCATTCATTGTCTTTGCTTTTCTAGCTCGGAGGAGCCTTATCTTTTCCACCCAAGCATGGACCATGCGCACGTGAGAAAGGGTCAAACTCCATATACTGCAAAGAATGCCAGTCTTACGTAAAGCATGTTAGAGTAAATATAACTAAATTCATCTACTAACCTGAAGGGAGTTAATCATTATGCATGGCTAAAAGTTGTTGCCCGGAACTTTTCTACTCATCAATTCCTTAGTCCCAAGCATTGTGTGGCATACCTGATCAGCTATTGAGAAGTTTTAATATAATTTTTTTTAGTTATTTTTATTTTTTAATTACTTATTTTTCTTTTGCCTAAACAGAGGGTTTGTCTTACGTATGTTGTTCTGTATGGTGGATCTTATCTTATGAAAATGCTTAATTTAACTGAAGTTAAGGGATCTCACTTTTTGAGCATTTTTCATGATAGAGTTATCAAATCATCTGTGAGAAGCATCCTTCTTTTCGTGAAAGATCAGAAAATGTTGATCCTGTAGTGGAAATTTCTCTACAGCCTTGGAAAGTTTTTAAGCCTGATGGGGTAAGATGCCTTGCTATAACTTACTAATTGAATTTGGTGTGTCGGGACATCATATTGCAAGTGTGCTTGCCAAACTTCTTTTGCATTATAGATCATTTGTTTGCGGGTTCTTGAGGGGAAGGACTTTCAATCCATCGTATATGCGTGTTGGTAAAAATCTAGTTTAAGCATAATCGACAATGATTCGATTGTAAGTGAACACAAATAAAAATCATGTTTTGTGGTTGAGTTCTTTGTCTTAAACAGATTAAGGACTTTTGTGAAGGTAATTAAATAAAGAGGAAAAGAAACATAACAGAATATGTATTAATTTGAATAAATTGTCACTTGTCACTAGTTATAAGAACTTAAACAAGAAAATAAAATAAAAATAAAAAATAAAAAATAAAAATTGAAGAAATACAACAATCGACAGAAAGAAAAGAAGTGGGATTGGAAGAAATTACTGGTTTAATCTACTCCTAAAATGCTAAGTTAAACTACTTCTAGATAAACTCATTGCGAGTGAGATTGGTGGTTGTTGATGCCCTTTTTTTCATTCTTCAAGTCCTCCTTTTATACTTGCTTAGCCACCTCATGTTGTAACTATCAATCCATGATCTTTCTTGATCTTTGCTCCACTTAACCATATCCCATATCTTCCCAAACTAAAAAAATTTCTAAACTCTCTCTCCAAAACAATTTTCAAAAACTACTCTCCCAAAAACAAACCAAACAAGCCCTATATGTCTCTGTATTGTTACATTTATATATGTTTTTAAAAACAAAAACCAACCAGTATATATCATATTTTCTATTTATTACTTTTAGAGCTAGATTTAAAAACAAAAAAAAATATAGATAAATAATACGTTTACTTTTTTCAATTCAAAAAATATATTCAAGTTGAAAACTTTTTTTCAACAGAATATTTGAACTCTTTTTCAATTAAAAACATAAGCACAATATTTAAACAAATTGAAAATACAAAATCTTATAAATTACTAAGGGTGCTCGCGGTTTGGCGGTTCGGTTGCAGCCAAAGAAATCTCAAATCTGCCATCGGTCTGCCAAATTGGCGGATTGAAGAAAATCAATCCGCAACTGTCCGCTCGTCATCACGCATCCGTCCAAAATGCGGCAGATCGGTTCGGTTCGGTCGGTTTTGGCGAATCGATATATCCGCTGCTCACCCCTGCTTGCAACGACTCCATGGCCATCACCGCCTTCAAAATAGGATTACATCCAGATAGTGCCCTCCGCAGTTCCTTGACTAGAAGACCCCCCAAAACAGTCTGGGGGTTGATGAAGAAAGTAGAGGAATACTACAAAGTAGAAGATGACGCCTTGCGGGTTAAAGCCGGACACGTGGCCAACAAAACGGCCCCTCCCGAAATCGCTCAGCCAATAAGTTCCGTACCACCTCGGAGCCCTGAACCACAACAGCGAGCTAAACGAGACAAGAGATAGGATTCTCACCGATCCAGCGATCAATGCTCACACCGAGCAAATAAGCAACTGCAGATTGATAGCAGGCGCACAAAGCGCGCTGACAAGAAATATACGGAGCTGTCAGAACCAATCAGCTCGATTATGTCCAAAATCCAACATCTTTCGTTCTTCAAATGGCCGTCCAAGATGGTGGGACCTCCTGATACGAGAAGGTGGGATAGGCATTGTGAATATCACAAAGATCACGGTCATGATACGGACAGTTACTATGCCTTGAAAGACCACCTTGAGGAATTGGTGCAAGATCGTCGACTCCAGCAGCATGTCCGGAAGAGCACAATCAAAACTATTGCCCTTCGGCAAGAGTCACCTCCCCTCGGCGTTATTCATATGATATACAGCCTTCCAATGCCACGTACCATACACGCAATTCATTCAGCCCCCCAGAAGCAACGCACACCAACGAAACAGCCCCACGAAGCTCCGAGTATTATCTTCGACGATTCCGATCTAATCGGCATAACACTCCCCCCATATTGATCCATTGGTCATTGAACTACACGTGAACCGATTTACCATTAAACGCGTCCTCATAGACCAGGGGAGCACTTTGGAGGTTATGTATTACAAGACCTTCATCAAACTCAGCTTCAACGAATCAGACCTGTCTCCAGCTCCTCATCAATTATTCGGCTTCAATGCAAATCCAGAGTACCCGTTGGGGAAAATCACGTTACCTGTTCTGGCGGGCTCCCAAACAATGGATGTGGAATTCTTGGTCGTCAAGCTCCCTTCGCCGTATAACCTCATCATGGGCGAACTTGGTTGCATACTATTCAGGTCGTGCCAAGCACCTATCATCAGCTGCTATGCTTCCCGACCGAACACGGCATTGAGCAAATCCGTGGTTCCGGGCAATCCGCACAAGCATGTTATCTCCTTTCTGGAAAGACACCAACGGAGTCGCAGGTCAACTCCACTGAGCTGCCAAATCGAAACAGTCTCGACGATGTCGGACGGCTTCCTAGCGAAAAGCCACGGAAGCTCTAGGCGATACCAGCAGCAGCTTCCCAAGACGTATGCTTAACGCGTTCAGCTGTGCTCCTACACGCGGGGAAAGTTGCTCCTGAAGGTATTTCCGGATGATAGGAGACCGGTTGATGGAAAATTAGGTACGCGGCATTGCTCCTGAAGCACTGACAAAAATTCTGTCATCAAACTCGACTTGTAGGGAATGATCCTAGTTCTAAATGGTTCGCCATGTACACATTCCACCTTTGTAATGGAAGGATTCTTGTTGAGAAGTTGAATTCTTATTTAAAATAGCGTTCCGACGAAAAAGCCTCCAGATTCGAAGCCCCATCGGCGCATGACGCCTTTGGGCCGAAAAAGCCTCCGGATTCGGAGCGCCCTTCGTCAATATCACGATTGGCCAAAAAGCCTCCGGATTCGAAGCCCCATCGGCGCATGATGCCTTTGGGCCGAAAAAGCCTCCGGATTTGGAGCGCCCTTCGTGGATATCACGATTGGCCAAAAAGACTGCGAATTCGGAGCCCCATTGGCGCATGACGCCTTTGGGTCGAAAAAAGCCTCCGGATTCGAAGCGCCCTTCGTGGATATCACGATTGGCCAAAAATCCTCCGGATTTGGAGCCCCATCGGCGCATGACACCTTTGGGCCGAAAAAGCCTCCGAATTTGGAGCGCCTTTCGTGGATATCACGATTGGCCAAAAAGACTCCGGATTCAGAGCCCCATCGACGCATGACGCCTTTAGGCCGAAAAAAGCCTCCGGATTCAGAGCGCCCTTCGTGGATATCACGATTGGCCAAAAAGCCTCCGAATTTGGAGCCCTATCAGAGCATGACGCCTTTTGGCCAAAAAGCCTCCGGATTCGGAGCCCCATCAGCCCATGACGCCTTTGGGCCGAAAAAAGCCTCCAGATTCAAAGCGCCCTTCGTGAATATCATGATTGGCCAAAAAGACTCCGGATTCGGAGCCCCATCGGCGCATGATGCCTTTTGGCCAAAAAGCCTCCGAATTCGGAGCCCCATCAACGCATGACGCCTTTGGGCCGAAAAAGACTCCGGATTCGGAGCCCCATCGGCACATGACGCCTTTGGGCCGAAAAAAGCCTCCAAATTCGGAGTGCCCTTCGTGGATATCACGATTGGCCAAAAAGCCTTCGGATTCGGAGCCCCATCGGCGCATGACGCCTTTGGGCTGAAAAAGCCTTCGGATTCGGAGCCCCATCGGCGCATGACGCCTTTGGGCTGAAAAAGCCTTCGGATTCGGAGCCCCATCGGCGCATGACGCCTTTAGGCCGAAAAAGCCTCCGGATTCGGAGCACCTTCGTAGATATCACGATTGGCCAAAAAGACTCCAGATTCGGAGCCCCATCGGCGCATGACACCTTTGGGCCGAAAAAGCCTCCGGATTCGGAGCGCCCTTCGTAGATATCACGATTGGCCAAAAAGACTCCAGATTCGGAGCCCTATCGGCGCATGACGCCTTTGGGCCGAAAATGCCTCCAAATTCAGCTGACCAAATAGCGCCACCAAGCGACGCTCAAGGGCCGAGTAATATTCCGAATTCGGAGCGCCCTCCAGAATGAAAACATTTACACATTGAGGCAAGGATATGTAGGTTGAGCCAGTACAACCGCATGAACAAGACAAAATGTTCCAGCATTCAAAATAAGATGCTTAATTAAGCATACAAAAATTCAGAATGAGATAAACTTTTAAAATAAAACAACTTATTCGATTAAACAGTAATTACAAAAAAAGCAATCCGCGTTCGAAGCATTACAATATCTATTCTCATACAGCGTCGCGTTGGTACAGTGGCAGCGCCGAATCAACGCCCACTGATCAGAGAGCACTGGCAACTTGAAATGCTTTGATCTGACCGTGCTTGAATCCACGTTCACACCGACGAGACAATCACCCTCGAGGCGAGGAGCTTGGACGCCATAGACAACGTCAAGGCCAAGATCCAGGACAAGAAAGGAATTCCCTACGAAAACAGTAATACTCAACGGTCGCGGCGCTACGTCGGCCTCATTTCTCGGTCGCGGTTGCGGAGAACTTCCCCATTGTTCTTTCTTCCTTCGGGGTGATCTGCTTCGACGACTTAGAGGCTGACATTTTTCCCGTTTTTTGAACGCCCTACCTCCTGCGCGAGTGGGTTCTCTGCTGCGATTTATTATAATGTCGAGCTCAGCCAAAGTCCGAGCTTCTCCTCTGCTGCTAAAGAAAACTCCATTCGACATTTACACTTATCTAACCCCATGCAACAAAATCATTTTAAATCGAGTCTGAACACAGTAAGCGAAGTCACTGGAGCAAAAAGTCCAAGGCGATTTATTTCTAAAATCCTTGCAGTGGCCCCAAGGCGATTTCATTAACACTGAACTCCAAAAGACGGACGCCGAGCAATATTGTCCACAGCCACTCGCACTAATTTTTGGCTTTTTTGGAGTTAAAATGGCCTAATTATGTAGACAGCAATTATAGATGGGCTGACTGTCTTCGGATTCGGAGCTCCTGGTGCATGACACCTTTGGGCCGGTTAAACCTCCGAATTCGGAGCCTCATCGGCGCAATTGACCGTGCGTGACACATGCCAAATATGTATTTAATGAAGAATGCTCATGACAAGCCGGCATATAACCGTTCGGAATTAAAATGCCTAGTTGACTCGAGCCGGTCAATGTTTATACAATGAAACACATGCAAACACGTGTGTGCCGAATGAAAATTATAATGAAACATTTAAAATAGAACATTTTATTCAATCAGGCAATAATTACATAGTTATGAACGCGATCTGCGTTCGAACGTTACATTGAGTGTTTTTATACGGCGTCGCCCTCATCCTCACTTTACTCAACTTCAAAAGCGGAAAACGGAAAATGGTTACGTTGGTACAGCGGTAATGCCGAATCGACGCCCGCTGCTCAGAGAGCTTCCTTGGCCTGAAGCGCCTTGATCCAACCATGCTTAAATCCACGATTTTCGCATCGGCAAACTTCCTCGGCGAGCTTTTCCTGGGTCTTCTGTATCCCTACTTTCCGGCCTTCGTGGAAGCCTTTTTCATAGGCCCTCCCCTTTGCAGATTCCATGGCAAACATGCTCGCCATATCTCGATCGGCGAGCGCGGTACTGATAAGCCGCTGAGTGACCCTTTCTTCCACAATTGGGTTAGCCTGTCCGACGAGTTGTGCCTGAACGGCCTTGACCTTCCTTAGCTCACGCTCAGCCGCTTCCACGCGAGCCTCCAAGCTTTGGATGCGTTCATCCCTCTTCTCTATTTCTCGGCAGGAAGCACGGAGACACATGCCGATTTCGTAGGCAGTATAGAGCCCCTTCACCGCACCGTGAATACCTTCACGAAATACTTCGAAGTCCTGCCGACCTACCATCGACTGCTGGACCTTGGGAGGAAAAATCTGTCAAGCAAATTCGACTGCCCCACTTGAATCTCAAACGATCGAATCTGCATCTGTCATGGGTCTATTCCCGACGAAAATTGCAAAACTCAATGGGCGTGGGTTCTCACCGGGCTTCCTTACAGAACGAGGTTGTGGGGATTTGCCCTGTGGCTCCTTATCCCTCTTAGGTGACCTACTTCAATGACGAGGAGATTGAAGTCTCTCCCGATCCCTCGAAATCCTTCCTCTCAAGCGCGAAGGTTCGCCACTTCGATTCATGTCTCCTCCCAGCTCAGCTAGCATCCTCGCTTCCCCTTTGCTGTTAAAGAAGAGTCTATTCGACATTCGCACTTGTTTATTCTTCATCAAAAACCTGGACTGAGTTGCTCACTGAGCACATAAATAGGACCTTTATTCATTTATTCCCTACAAAGGCAATGCCTCCAAGGCAATCTCATTAATATCGAAACCTCAACAGCCCGGCGCCGACTGAGTCGTGCCCCCATCAAACACTGTTATTCGGCAGTCTTAACTTCCACAAGGGCAAATTGATCAATCTATTCGGCGGTTTAAATTCACAAACCAGTTGTGGCAAGAGCAGATTCATCAATCTATTCGGCTTGAATGTCGCAGCCGCTTCACGAATAGACTCATCAATATTGTGTTATTCGGCGTTTTAAATTCATGAACCAGCTGGGGCAAGGGCAGATTCATCAATCTATTCGGCTTGAGTGTCGCAGCCGCTTCATGAATAGACTCATCAATATTGTATTATTCCGTGTTTTAGATTCACGAACCAACTGGGGTAAGGGCAGATTCATCAATCTATTCGGCTTGAATGCCGTAGCCGCTTCACGAATAGACTCATCAATATTGTGTTATTTGGCGTTGTAAATTCATGAACCAGCTGGGGCAAGGGTAGATTCATCAATCTATTCGGTTTGAGTGCCGCAGCCGCTTCACGAATAGACTCATCAATATTGTATTATTCGGTGTTTTAGATTCACGAACCAGCTGGGGCAAGGGCAGATTCATCAATCTATTCGGCTTAAGTGCCGCAGCCGCTCCATGAATCGATTTACTAGTCATATTCGGCACCAAGAGTCGATTTACTTGTTCGGATAAATTGAAGTTAAACTAATATAATGGCCAAGATTACACTGTTATCCAATCGATAGTTAGAAGGCACAACAGACAATAATCATTTTATCCAAAGTAGTGGAAGGCAAAACCCTTCATTAATATCAAACATTGCGGGAAGGAAATTCCCCAAGTACAAGTAATAGTGAAACGGGAAGGAAATTTTCATTAATAAATTGAGCGTAGATAGTAACTAATTTATACATGAAAATTACCTTGAATCCACTAAACTAAAACGTACATTGAAATTGAAGATACTTAATAAAACTAGAATGTCTCCCAGATCAATCCTCGGGATCAGACTCAAGTGGCTCAACGTCCACTTGCTCGTATGGAATTGGCAAGGCCAATGTAACTCCAGTGGTAGCAAGGGCTTTGAACCACCCATGTTTGAATCCCTGATTCTCGAACTTGGGGACCTCATCTACATATTTCTTCAAGGCGGCACTCTTTCCAGCCTCTAGCGCCGTAGAAGCTTCAGATTCGGCCTTTTCCTTGGCCGCCTTCAATTCTTCTAACTCGGCCTCTGCCTTGGCAAGCGCCTCCTGGGCTAACTTGAGCGATTCCTCGCTCGCGTTCGCCCTATCCTCGGCTTCGGACCTGAGCCGGTCAACAGTCTGAGCCCTCTCCTTTTCAGCTTCGACTCGAGCACTTTCCATTGCGGCTCTCATCGCCTCGAACTCGGCCCTGCTCCTTTCACCTTCAACTTCAGACTTTAAGCGGCCAATTCTTTCAATGGAATCATGCTGCCGGCGACCTAGTTCGGCTATCCTTCCAACCGTCTGCAAAACAAGTTGGGATCATCACACCGAGCAATATCATATGCAAACCAAACGAGTGAAAAAAAAAATATCATATACATACCAGAAGGGCCGACTGGGCAGCAAACGCTATAGCTACCAAATCCAGCTCTTCTCGAAAGGTGGCCTTGTCAGCTGGTAGCGAAACTGAGGCGGCCAAGCTCAATGCTACGGCTGGATCCTTCATGGCGGATGCATCATAAGAGATTGGCATATTTTTGATCTTTGGTTGAACAACGAAAGGAACAACCATATCGAACTCTTCTAAGCGAGGCCATTTGTCAGCAGGGCTGTCCTCTGAGCCGGTCTCTCCCTCGGCGGTACGTTTTTCGCCCCGCTCTTTTGGAACCAGTCGTTCTTCCGCAATCTGCTGTTCAGTCTCTTTCTCCGTCTTGGCCACAAAAACTTGAGTCGTTCTTCTCCAGTAATGGGTTGAAAAGATTCAACCGAGGCAAGCTCAGAACGAAGGGCCTCGGCTTTCTTTTGAGCGGCCATTCGCTCAGCATTTCTCTTTCTCGCCATCTGCGTGAGATTCACCCCAGCTATGCCTTCTGAAAAAGTGCTGAGAAGATCTCCCAAGTTTGTAAAAATATCTCCGAAGGAAAACTCCGCCCGACCCAAAGTGGACGGTGAGTTAGGCTGGTTAAGACCGGCTGCCTCAAACGCTAATTTCAGAGCTTCGTCGACCTCTTCGGCCTCGGCAGCAAACTCCTTCATTGATTCGGCATCTACCTCGACAACCGGCTCTAAGCCTTGTTCCGAATCAGAAGCTTCGAGACCAATTTGCCTAAGGATCTTGAAACTGGGGAAGACAAGAGCCGTAAGGTGTTGTTCGCTGGTTGGGATCGGGATATCGTCCGCGGCCGAGAACGTAGTATAGGTAGGCTCATACCGCAAGAGAATATGGGTAGCTCTCCCTTGCTTCTGTACGTTTGGACGGCCAAAGTACTTTAGTGCAGTCTTAATTTCCGCAAGGACTACGTCGTCAGTCGAGGTTAAAATCCTCTTCAACTTATTGTCTGCAAAACAAAGGGTAAGGCTTGGAGAAAAAGCCGCATAAAAGAAAGATCAACAAACAAGGAGTTACACGGCAACCTGGTTCTCCCCTTCGTCTGGGAATAGGGTCTAGGCAATCTTGGCCTTCGCTGAATTCCCAATTGCCTCAGACATTGACCATTACATCGTCAACTCATTTGCCAGAGTTGGGAAACATCGTTACCAAGTGATGGTCAGTGTCCTTGGCCCTGAGAAAGTAGCGCCCAAGCCGACCGGAGGATTTGGCTAAAGCATAGCAGTGCCGAATCGCCGGAATGCCAAGGTTGATCCTGAGACGCTGGTTCAACTCTACGATTTCCATTACAATTCGAAAAAAATTCACATTGGGTTGCGAGAAATCAGACTCCAATGGCGAAGGACGGCCCTGAGAAATGGGTGTAGGGGAAAGCGAACTCTGCCCTCCGTAATAGACAGGAGAGGGAAAACGATTGTATTTTTGTCGTCCCTCTCCATATCAAGGGTATTATCCGTTACTAGAGAAAGATGGACATCATCAGGGATAGAAAAATGTCTTCGGAACCCAGAAATTCGACCCTCGGAAAGGAGGTCTTTCAAATGCTTAGCCATTCTAGTGAGGACTCAAGGATATTCTAAATCAAAAATAAATACGGAAAGTAGAATTGCAAGGAGAAGAGAAGAAAACTTACGAAAGGCAAAGGAGACAAGGAGAGAACGGATAGGAGTTGCAGAAAACACGTAGAATAAGAGATACCGACTGGCAGTCCAGGAGGTTCAGATATTCGAAAAAGCATGTTTTCGAAGGGACCTAAGTTTCAAATCGTAATAAATGCGAGAGAAGCACGAATGGGGTAGGAAAGCGTTACAATGACCAAAAAGCATGTACGCGTTCTGACACGCATCGGGAAGGGGATTAACCGCTGAATTTTTGACTTCTAGCCAAACACGCCGACTAACCAATGCTAGCGGGGTGTTTGGGGGGAAATTGTGGGAGCCGGATATTTGGAATAATCAGAAGCGTACTCTAGAAGGCAGATATTACACAGCTCTATCCTACACGATAAGGATGTGGAATAAAATAGATAGGCCGAATAGATATTAAACTATGGAGCCGAGTAAATAAGAGGATAATGAGTGACAAGTGGGCCTGGCCACGAGGCCCAGGAAACGAGTATAAATAAAGGAACAACAAACTAAGAAAGGTATGTGAGAATTGTTGTGCTAAACTTAGAATACAAGCATTCTTGAGCGTTGAGACTGACTTGTCCGTCGGAGTGCTAATTTCGGCACCCCCGACCGGAGTGTTTATTCCTTTTCAGGTGACCAGAAGAGGATCACGAGCGTTCCCCAGGATTAGAAGAGTATTTCCAAACCACTTCTCCACAATAAAGCTGATCTGAACACATGATTTTCGTATAATCCTGTTAATCAAGTTTGCACTCCTCCAAACGTTGTCGCTTTACTTCCTGAAAACACAAACGTGAGCTAACCGACGGGTGTGTGCAGGATACCTCTCTGATGCCTTAGTCAGCAAATAGACAATAAACAAAAAGCTCTGTGTTTTTTAGAGTAAAAATTGTGATACCTGTACATAGGTCCTGCTATGAGCTTTTATAGATTCCGTGTGGCACAATCCTAGTAGGACTCTTATTCTCCAATGTAGAGTCCTCCTAGGAATCAGAAAGGTAATGCTCATCTTTCTACACCCCCCTCACTGCTTTACCAAGTGAGATGGTTTTACCACGGTAGCATGACAAAACAACCAAGCTAATACTTAACGGCAGATTTCACCGAGCTTACCTAGCTCGGTTCTACCTTGCCTCTTACAGCTCAATTCTTTGCAGCTCGGTTCAGAACATTAAGACCAGCCTACTGGCAAACAACTTTGACCAAACCGACGAGATAAAGAACCGGGCTAATCAGGCCATCACCACGGCCCATAGCTCGGTCCATTTCCTATTGGGTCACAGCTCGGCCCATGTTAAAACATAAATTACCCTCTCAATTGCCCCTTAATTCCATCTGCAACGCATAACTTGGGATTATTCTTCTCCAGCCGAGCTAAAACATCCAAGTGAGCCGAACTAGAAATAAGTAACTTCTCCGAAATAAAAACATTCAACCCTACCGAGATGAACAAGCTCGATTTTCAGCTCTATATCTACCACGACCCGTCGCTTCACGCACCTGACACCATGTCCTGTTTGTGATACGTGGCAGATGACCATTGACTCTTCAAACTGCGACAGTCGTCCCACGTTTATCAAAAAACGTTTGAAAAGTCCCACCATTTTTACACCTATTCAAAACCCATTTTCTGAATCTCACTCCCATTGTTCATCTTCTTCGCTCTTTGTGCTTCTGAGTTCTGCCCCTGCTACTGTACTCTCTTTGTGCTCGAAAACATTTGCTTCATTGCTAGTGGGTTTATACATGCTCGGACTGGTAAGTTCATTTTCTACCTCTTTCTGACGTTCTCTTTTCATTTATTTCTATATTTTCAGACCTTAATCTTTGTATATGCGTGGTTATATACACTAGAGTGTTGAGCAAATATCATAAAACCAAAAACTTTATGCTCAAGCTCAGAAGCACACCAACTGGGTTTTTTTTTTCAAAAAAAAAAAATACTTTGATCCAAAACCTCTCTGAGACCGAACTAGGCACTTGTTTGTGAATCCAAAGTCACCCTGAGACCGAACTAAGTATTTGCTTGTGACTTCAAGGTCTATCCCAGACCAAGTCATGTACCTCGGATCGGTCCTGCCTTACGACCGAACTAAGAACTAATCGTAACCCAGATGTAACCGAGCTAGGGTTTCTTTTTTTACTTCTGCCTGTTTTCTTAGCCCAGTCCAATTATCTGGGCATAACACTTTATTGTCACTTTGCAGACTCAACTAGGTTAGCCAGGCACACCTTTGCACCTTGCCCCTAGACGGCTTTGCTCAACCAAGCCAACCAAAGCCTCAGATACGCCGAGCTAGGCTACTGTGAACAATTTTGACATGATAAGTTATCATGGGTAAATACCGAATTCTCGTGGACTCCCCTGTGGCCATAGCTGAATTTGGGAGGGACTACCAGATTCCGGACGACGTTCACCTCTCCCTAGCTAAACTAGAAACAACACCACCTTAGGACAAACCGGGCATTGTCCTGTTTACCGTGATATCCATTGTAGAAGTCGGCCTTTGATTTCCTTCTCTAATAGGGCACTCAATCAATCCCCAATCGATCTATCAATCCTTAGATTGTGCCTGAATTCGCCTTTCGGGTTCCTCTAACAGAGAGCCAATCGATCGCTCACCACTTCTCTTGGTCATTTATATTATCCACTTTATATTGCAGGCGTGTTGAGGGTTTAGTCAGTACCCAACTGCCAAGGCAAGCATCCCATTCTACCAGCTCGAATCAAGGCTTCAAATAGGGAAAGCTTCAGTAATTCTTCATTTCTGGCTCAATAAAGATAGGATGGATTGTCCGTAATTGTGAACGAAGCAACGGGCATACCAGAAATGGTAGTCATGGACTAGTACCGCAGTACTGCTTTGGAGACTCCTTATTGTGATCCCTCACTGCAGTTCAGCCTCTCATTTGTGAATTTCTTAGGCAGACAAGACTCTGCCCCACCCAACTCTCCACAAATACATATAGGATAATAATGGCATCGCCGAGCTAAACCGCCGGCTCGACCTCAACCTCGGATTGACCGAGCTATTCCACCAATATTCGCTCAGCCAAAATGATGACGGTTGGGTATATTATTTAAGCGTACGAAAGGGCCGAGAAAAAATTATAAAAAACACACCAGATAAAGACGTGAATGACGACGACTTCTTCTGGGTTTCTGGCAATTTTGAACACTAGGAAGCCCAAATACTGGGCTACAATATTAACTGGAATAAAGGGACAGCCGGTATGAATACCTCAGCTTAGTTGTCTATTTTTTGCTCTGTTGTTTATAACTTTTCGCTATGCTAACCGTTGCCTTTTCTTTTTCTGCGGACCTGAACCAGCTAAAATCACAATACCAATACGCCAATCAAGACGCTCTTCGTGCCGCACTTCGGTACCGTCACCGAGGTTGGGCTGAGCTACTTAACTTTGAACTGACCTATCGATACAGTGGAAGGAGGAAGGTCAGGGTAACTGACTTTCTTCTGGAACCATCACCAGAGCCAGACCCAAACTTGCCACAAATTAACCTCATTCCCCTAACCGAAGAACAAGAAATGGCCAAGCGCTGAGCTGTTCGAGCCCTGATCACCGAACAAACATCAACTCCAACTGTCAGGTGTAGCAAGCCCGCGGGGGACCTCGCTGCAGTTCGGACTCCCTTTTTGTTTGTTGCGGTTCTTAATCTGAACCAAAGAGTCCAACTCTGGCAAATCGTTTTGAGAAAAACAGATTTTGAAAAGAAGTGCCAAACATAGACTGCTTTGCCAGATACAGAGTCACCACCTAAATATTTTTTATGGGGGAATTTAGGAAACCCTGACTCGGTGCCAAAGGCCACGTGTCCGTCATCACCAAAGTTGTCTTGGCTCGGGAGCTTGGGTACGATCGGGGAAGGTCAGCTATGAGCACCCCCTTTCGCCCGGTCTGAAGACCGGCCTCTACTAACCGTGATATCCGATTTTGAAAACATTACATGTTCTTATTCCAATTATTAACCTAGAATTACTATGTTATGCGCACGGCAGACAAGTATAGACTAGATTGCCTAATTTGGAAATAAGTATTGCATATCCGTTTGTTTCGAAAATACTTTGGAATTTGCTACTCGCAAGTAGGCTAAAATACGGATTTCAATGAGTTTTCCAACTCAAGCAATCCAACCTCCACCCACAGGCGTTCAAACAGTTTATCTCATGTAAGCACTTAGCCGCATGGTAAGCATACTGTCATGTCAACATTCACACGCGTGCGAGATGCTAAAGCATAAAAGCTCACCTAGTACTCCAAGCCAAAACAGAAACTTGTTAGTAATCATATGCATGATCCTAGTTTATGTTAAGATGGCTAATGCAACACAAGCAATGATGCAATCTAGACAGGCTCGGCTATCCTAAACATGGCATATGGAATGCTACAAATAACACGTATTCAATTTGGAAATTGAAAATACAATACAGTTTGTATGATGTACCGAGCCCGATGCATGTCAACAAATGCATGGATGCACGCATGCATAGCATAAGGTATGCTAAAATAAACGTGCCCTAATACTAACCATCAAAGCAGGTAAATAAAAGGGAGAAAGAAGTGGGGGTTGGAAGACATACAAAGAACTCACCCACACTTATTACATATTTGCCCTCACTCGGAGGGACAGAATAAATGATACAAATTAATTAACTACACAAGCTAATTAAATATTACAAACTAACTAAATTAACCAAATAAATTAATTAATCTAATTAAAGCAGTAAACCGCCTCGAGATGAGGGCCGGATGCAACGCATGCTCGGGACTTGCTCGGAATTGCACTGCCATGCCTAGACTGCCTCTGTTTTCCCTGCTCTGCCTTTCTGAAAACTGCCAAAGTCTCAGAACTACTTCTCAAGGCACTGGGGGATACCACCGGCTGAGGGGAAACACCACCGGCTGAAGTATATGGCCACCGGCACAAAATGAACTCATCGGCCATCAATAAACTGCCGGTCGGCACTAAATACTACCGGCCGGCACTGAATGTCTACAGAACCTGCAACTCACAGCAGCAGAGGGCAAAATCTTGCATGGCAATGCAATTCAAGCAATTTATGCATCAAACACATTCCTTATCATGTTAATGACTCAAAGGAGGATGTGTCTCGATTCTCGGACCACCAATCACGCATTTCCATGCATGATGGCCCAAGGAACCAAGTATGCAACTTTAATTTCAAATGCATGCAAACCAAATAAACATAAAAGGGTGCCAAACCTCCATCATGCTCATCTCAAGAGGCCAAGCATGCGCATTGATGTAATGCAATCCTAAACATGTTAGCTAACATGCAACATGGACAATGCGAGGCACTTATGTAAGCATACAAGCAAACATGTAAGGCAAGCATGCAAACCAAATAAAAGGTGGACTTAAACATGATCTAGGCAACTCTAACTAGGCCTAAAATCAGTAGCCAAAATGCTAAGTATGAGAGCTAAGCACACATGCACACATACACATGTTAAGGCACACAACTTAGGCATTTAAACAAACCACTCTCAAGCACACTTGAAAGGAGATTACATGGATGATTAGCATGCAACACGAGCTCTAAAATCATGTCAAGTGTGGTGCTAAACCAACTCAAAATAGACCAAACAAGGCATGCAAATGGTCCAAGACTCAAAGCAAGTCAATGAGGCATTGAACTATACTTATGCAAGACAATTATGGCATGCATTAAACAACTAAAAACAGGTTTTAGCATGTTAAAACAAAGCCAAAAGGCTACTTAGATGGCATCTAAGAGGCTTGAAACCAAAGGCATGCACAATGACCAAAACATAAAGCATTCAATACATGCTTTTAAAGCATTAAAGAGGCAACTAAGGCAAGCATACAAGCACACCAAAGGGACTGAAATGACATGCTAGATGGTTCCAAACCATCAAAATGAGGTAAGCAACACATGCTACACATGCATGCTCAAAGGCTAGCAAGCCTAAAATGCAAAGGGGCTATATAATGCATGCCAAGATCGACCCAAATGACTATGGACAGAGCTAAAACATGTCAAAATAAGCACAAAACATTCACAAATCTAAGCCTAAAACATGCTCAAATTAGGGCTAACAACCTAAGGCATGTTAAGGCAATACAAGGCATTACATGGCAACTATGCTAAGCATGCATAAGGGACCAAAACCAACACATAGCAATGTTAAATCATGATATCCTAAGCATGAATAACAGTCCATATATGCTCAACACACACTCAAGCACAATGTTCCCTCAAGAGGCAAAACTTGCCCTTTTCAAGGACATCAAGGAGAGGGGGTGCCCCCCTCCTTCTTAGGACTTTAAGGCATCATCTTCACCACTGGAATCCCTCAAGATTTCAGTGGTGAAGAGACCCAAACACCAAAATCCCGGATCTCAACAAAGTAGCACAAAATGAGCCCTTTTCAAGGCCTAAGGGTGGTCAAACCTCCCCAAAGCACAAAACACTCTTAATAGACAATAAAGAGGACTAAAAAACAGAACTTTTATGTGTTAATCACTAAGCACAAAAACAGTTCTAAGCTATGCAAAAATGGAGTGCAAAAATGGGGTAAAAAGGGGTAGTTTCTCACCCTTGTTGACCACCTTCACAAAGGTTGATGTTGTTGCTTCCTTGAGCTCAAATCCAGCCAAAAACCTCCAAGACAACCTCTTGGAACCTCAGAAACCAAGAAAAGGTGAAACACTAGGTGTTGATGTGCAATAGTAAGTCACAAACACCTAGTGTACAAATAAGAGGGAAGAAGAGAGATAGAATAGATACAAAACTTCTAACCTAGAACCAGAGCTCTCTCTGAGTTGCTTTCTCTCCAAAAAGCCCACCCTAAAGCCAAGGGGGAAGGCCTCCTCTTATAGAGGAGCCAAACTTGTAATGCTTACAAGTTAAGCAACCAAGAGGGGCATCCCTCCATACACGTGTATGGAGGGGGAGTCAATGCCAGACAGCTATCTGAAAATATCTCCAAAAGCAGCTGAACAGTAGCCGGCTGGGCAAAAATGTCATTTTGATAAAATTGACTGCCGACCGGCACAATATAGTGCCGATGGCAACAACAACCAGCCGGTGGCCTCTAGCCACTGCTGGTGGTGTGTGGGGATGCCTCAAAAGGCACTCCCTGCCCCTCCAAGGCAGAACATAAGTGTTTGGTGCAAAACCAAACACAAAACCATCGAGTTCGGAGATCCTGAGGCAAGGCGCGTAGCCGAGAACTCTGAGAACTCCAAACGAACACAAACATGGATAATCACCGAGTGTTCAAACGGTGACGTCCAAGTCTTGAGGACGGTCAAAAATGGGGTGTCTACATCAGGGCTCAAACCGAGACACCTCAAGCCAGTCAAACACACAAAGCTGTTGTGGCCCTTCCAATATCTCGGGCTTCGTCATCTCGATTGAACAAGCGTTCGCGCACTTCTTCAATCGAGCAGCAACGATTGATTGATGAGGATCGCGTGCTTCCTAAAACAACACCGCCGAGCCTAGAGCCCATGCACACTGATCGAGCTAGCCCTTCGGAATGGGTACCAAAAATGACTTACAAAAATCGGGCTATTTCTACCACGAACTCGGTGGTGGCTGATAAGGATCATACGCTTGCTTTCAACCTCACTAAAAGCGTATGCCTGCCATCTGACATGGAGCACCACGACCATCTAACCGAGCTTAAGGCCATATGCTCGGCAACCAAGTCAATGGTGCTAGTAAGTGCTCCCTTTGTTTGTTTTCCAGTTTACACCATCTGTTTGCTCGGTTTTAGTCATAATCGCTATCTCTCCTTCTACAGGCCATACAGAAGAATCACGTTGCTCATAAGCGCGTGTTGGAGCTGCACAAGACAGCACGGCTGGTCGTTGCAGATGCCAACACTAAGATGGTCGAGTTGAATGAAGCCATGAAAAAAATGACCGAGCTCGAATCTGAAATCGGCCAACTCACCGAACTGGTCAACTCGGCGGAAGCGGACAAGCAGAAGGCTTTGGCCGAAAGGAAAGACCGCTATCTGTGCGAGCTGGCCATGCTAGAGAAGAAAAAAGATACTGAGAAAGCCGAGCTAAAAAAGAGCGTGGAAGACGCTGAGGACCGCGGCTACAAAGAGGGGGAGGCCACGTATGTCTTGCAGTGTGAAGCTGCAAAAGACATCTTTTTCAAATGTAGCTTGAAGGCAACTGTTGTGAAGCTCGGTCTAGGTCCAGAAATCGAGGTCTTTCAGAACCCTCCCCCTCACTTTATCCCAAGTTATATGGCGAACTATGCCAACGCCATCCGACAGAAACTTCTCCAAAAGGGGAGGAGAAAGAAGGATCACCCGATCCAAACAATGCCCCAACTGCTAACAATGATCGCGGTCTCTAAACCAGTCAGTCAGCTCAGGTGGAGCCATCGACGCCAAGTACGGTTAATGATATGCCTCTGACCGATGTACCTGCTGGAAGCGAGCTACCAAGTGGCGAAGCTCGGGTTGACCTGGATGCAGATTTGGACGACCTTTTTGCTTGATCTTATTTTTTTTCTTTTGATGCTAACTTTTGAAAGAATTTGTAACTGGGCTTAAGTCCCTCCTCTTGTAATGCACATTTTTCAAATGGAATGAAATCTACAATCTTCCAATCTTTTTGTTCGGTTCATACCCTGCTTGAAATTGTCTTTCAACTTTAATTGCATCAGTCTTGAATTCTTTGCTTGGTTACGATGTTTTAATATTTTCTGGCCGAGATAGCCATCTCAGTCCAAGAGCCCTGTAATCTGTTTACTATGTATTGGTCATATCTGCCAACCTTTTTTAGCCTAGATCCTTATCTTGGCTAAAGAGAGCTAAATGTTGGTCATACCTGCCAAACTTTCTTCAACCTAGATCCTTATCTCGGCTGAAGAGAGCTAAATGTTGGTTATTCCTAACAACCTTCTTCAGCCTAGATCCTTATCTTGGCTGAAGAGAGCTAAATGTTGGTCATACATGCCAACCTTCTTCAGCCTAAATCCTTATCTCGGCTGAAGAGAGCTAAATGCTGGTCATTCCTGCCAACCTTCTTCAGCCTAGATCCTTATCTCGACTGAAGAGAGCTAAATGTTGGTTATTCCTGCCAACCTTCTTTAGCCTAGATCCTTATCTCGGCTGAAGAGAGCTAAATGTTGGTCATAACTGCCAACTTTCTTCAATCTAGATCCTTATCTCGGCTGAAGAGAGCTAAATGGTGGTCATTCCTGCCAACCTTTTTCAGCTTAGATCCTTATCTCGGCTGAAGAGAGCTAAATGTTGGTTATTCCTGCCAACCTTCTTCAGCCTAGATCCTTATCTCGGCTGAAGAAAAGAACTGAATGTTTGGCCATTCTTGCCAAACTTCTTGATTGCCCCTTGCTGGCAATGATTAAGAACAACTTTTACAGTAGAAAGAATTATGCTGAAAAAACTACTTGTTTTATTTGAAAAAGGGAAAAAATTACAAGTATTTTAAGAAAATGCTAAAAATAAAATAATTTTAGATTGGCAGTGTTCCATGACCTGGGAATAGCCTTGTTGTCTCCATCTTCCAAGTGGTATGCCCTTTTTCCTACTAAACCAACCACTTTGTATGGTCTTTCCCAGTTAGATCCTAACTTGCCATCTCCAGGTACCAAAGTGTTGCCCATTACTTTGCGTAATACCCAATCTCCAATTTTGAATTGCCTCAGATGCACTATTTTGTTATATTTTCTGGATAACTCCTGCTGGTATGAGGCAATGTGAACTACAGCTCTTTCCCTTCTCTCTTCTGCAAGGTCAAGTTCCAAGGTCATGACTTCTTCATTCAAGTTTGGGTCAAAATTTTCACTTCTAATAGTGGGGAGGCCTACTTCCAATGGGATTACTGCCTCCATGCCATAAACCAAGGAAAAAGGCGTTTCGCCAGTTGACCGCTGAGGTGTGGTACGGTAAGCCCATAAAACATGAGGAAGGTCCTCAGCCCACTTGCCTTTTGCTCTCTCCAACCTTTTCTTCAAACCATCTAAGACGACTTTGTTTGATGCTTCTGCCTGGCCATTTGCTTGAGGGTATGCTGGCATAGAGTTGTAGAATTCTATCTTGTATTCCTCGCAAAAGCCCCTGAAGATTTTGCCATCGAACTGAGTGCCATTGTCAGATATTAGAGCCTTGGGTATGCCGAATCGAGTTATGATATTCTACCAGATGAACTTCTTAACATCTTTCTCCTTTATTGATACGAGTGCTTCAGCCTCCACCCTCTTTGTGAAGTAGTCTGTTGCTGCGAGAAAGAACTTGCTATTGTCGGGTGCTGTTAGAAGTGGTCCCACTATGTCTAGGCCCCACATTGTGAAAGGCCATGGGCTAGTTAACGGTAGAAGTTCTCTAGCTGGTTGATGTATTTGGCGTGCGAACTTTTGACATTTCTCGTACCTCTTAACATATTTCTCTGAATCTGCTTGCATGTATGGCCACCAATATCATTGTGAAATTGCTCTGTAATCCAATGAGCTTCCTCCTTGGTGGCTTCCACATACGCCTTCATGTATCTTGAACAAAAATGCCTCGACCTTACTGGGATGGACACATTTCAGGTAAGGCCCTGTGAAGGATTTTTTGTACAATGCTAGTGATGGGGAGAGCCAAAATCGCTGTGATTTTGCTCTAATTTTGTTGACCACTTTCTTTTCTTCAGGCAAGATGCCATCTTTTAAAAATACTATAATGGGATCCATCCAAGATGGGCCTAGTTCGACGCAACATGCCTCGGCTGCTTCAGGTTCCTTGATACTTGGTCTAGGTAAAAAGTTGATGAATAATGGGTGTGGGATAGATGTATCTGCCATTGAAGCAAAACTTGCCAGCTCGTCTGCTCTACTATTTTCTTCTCGGCCGATTTGCTCTATCCGAACTACTTCGAACTTCATGATCTCCTTTTTGACTAACTCTTGGTACTTAGCCATCCTCTCATCTTTTGCCTCGTAGTCGCCTGAAATCTGGTTTACTACTAGTTGGGAGTCACTGTAAACCATCAGCTCGGTGGCCTTCATGTAAAGTGCTGACTTTACTGCCTATTCAATTGTTAGGCCATCTGGTGAGATGAGGACTATGCCTAGCCCTTCACCATGCCTATCGGATGCTCCATCCATGAAGAGTTTCCATATCTCTCCCATGAATAGCTTCCAGCAAGTAGAGGAATCGGATGATGTCTTGGGATCATGAGTGTCGCTAATGTTTTCTTCCAAGTCCATGCCTGCTGTTGGGGTTTGATCTTCACTGTCTGACTGCCTCAAGTCTTTACTTTTTGATGAGTCCTCACTAGGAATAACATGATTTGCTTCTTCCTTCCAGTCCCCAATCCTGTGTGGCTTGCAATGTGGCTGGGCATCCTGCATTAGGGGTTGCGTAATTCCCGTGACACTTTTTCCCCTTACTTCAGTTGTGTCGGTCAAATCGACTGGGCAGATATGATGACTTCCTGGTGTGAACTCAGCCACAAAGTCTGCTAAAGCCTGGGCTTTTATTGTTGTTCTGGGTTGGAACTTGATATCAAACTGCCCCAACTCCACTGCCCATTTCAAGATTCGTCCAGAAAAATCCGTCCTCTCAAACAAGGCCTTTAATGGAAAAGCCGTTAGAACGATTACGGTGTGGGCATGGAAGTAGTGTGACAACTTTTTTGAGGCCATCATCAAAGCTAATGCTAGCTTTTCCAATGGTAGGTACCTTGTTTCAACGCCAAGCAAGGTTTTGCTGACATAAAAGATAGGCAAGTGTTGGATTCCTTCCACTCTGACCAACACTGCGTTGACTGCATGCTGTGAAACCGCTAAGTACAAAAGGAGCTCTTCTCCTGGCACTGGGGTTACTAACAACGGTGGAGAGGTCATGTAGTCTTTCAAGCTCTCTAAGGCGCGGTCGCATTCCTCATCCCACTAAAATTTGGCCTTTAATGCTTGGAAGAATGGTCGATATCTGTCTGACGACCGACTTATGAACCGGTTGAGTGCGGCTATAGGCCAGTGAGATGTTGTACCTCTTTGACTGTGTTGGGCCTCTCAAGATCCTGGATTGCTTTGATCTGAGAGGGATCAGCTTCTATACAGTGGTTGGTTACCAGAAAGCCTAGGAATTTGCCTGATCCTATGCCAAATGCACACTTAGATGCGTTTAGACGCAACTTGTGAGACTTCAAAATTTGGAACATTTCATCTGGGTCCCTGAGATGGTCCTTCTCATCCTTGCTTTTGACCACCATGTCATCTATGTAAGCCTCTAATGTTCTACCTAACAATGGTTCAAACATTTTGGTGACCATCCATTGGAATGTAGCCCCTGCGTTCTTTAGGCCAAAGGGCATGACCTTGTAACAGTACAATCCTTTAGGCGTTGTAAAAGATGTGACCTCCTGGTCTGGTTCATACATAGCGATCTGATGGTAACCTCGATATGCATCAAGGAAGCTAAGCCGGTTATGTCCTGCCGTCAGGGCCACCAGTTGGTCTATCCGTGGTAAGGGAAAATTATCCTTTGGGCATGCCTTGTTGACTGTTTTACGCAAACATGCCATTTTCCATTCTTCTTTGGCACTACAACAGTATTGGAGATCCACCTGGGATAGTGCACTTCTCTGATGGCTCTTGCCTCCAGCAAGTTTCCCACTTCCTCAGCCACTATCTCCGCGTAGTAGAGTGCCAATCTGCGAGTGCGCTGTATAATTGGTCTGGCAGTTAGGTGGACATTAAGTTGGTGGCAGATGAACTTAGGGTCAATGCCAGGCATGTCATACGATGTCCAGGTGAACACTTCGATGTTAGAGGTTAAAAATTTCATGACCTCTATTCTCTCAATGCTAGACAGAGACGAGCCAAGCAGAAAGAACTTTTCTGGGTTCTTTTCATCTATCCTTACCTCTACCAAGTCTTCTACTGCCTTCTGTTCAGTTGCTTTGCTGACATCTGCAAACAGTTCATTGCTCTCTGGTTCTTCAACCATCTGTACATACCCTTTTGCAGCCCAGCTGCCATTTACTGTGACGAAGCACTGTTTTGACATAATTTGGTCTCCCAAGACCTCTTTGATCACTCCAGCTTCGTTGGGGAACCGCAATGCCTGATGGTAGGTTGACGCTACCAATCGCATGGCGTGCAACCATACTCTCCCCGAGATTATGTTGTAAGTGGAAGGGACCTTCAATACCCAAAATTCCACCTGTTTTGTCATGGTTCCTGCCTTGACTAGGAGGATTATCTTGCCCACTGGCCACTCTGGCATTGAGTTGAAACCGACAAGGGGAGATGTTGCAGGTGCTAAGTCTTTGTCCTCCAATTTCAGTAGTTTAAAGGCCTCGTAGTACATTATCTCGCATGAGCTTCCTTAGTCAATCAGGATTCACTTAATGTCAAAATTCTTGATGCGTAAAGTGACCACCAGTGCATCATTGTGAGGGCAATGTAGCCTTGCTAGATCCCTGTCTAAAAAGGATATGACGTCCGTGGCCTCTGTTCTGCCCTTTTTGATGGTAGGTTGTGCACTTAATACCTCTCTCAAGTGCTCAGCCTTTTTGATTATCCCCCTAAGCTCACATACCCATTCAAGTTCGACGATCCCATGTGTAACGTTGATTATGCCTTAGAGTGGACCGTCAACCGGCATCCCGTTTGGTCTATTGAGATCCTGGGGGACTGGTTGTGTTCCCCCTTCTATATACTGGTCCAGGTGTCCAACAGCCACTAACTCCTCCAGATGTTGCCTCAATGGTGTGCAATTTTCAGTTCGGTGCCCCTTCTCATCATGGAAGGTGCAACAGGACCTCTCATCATAGCCCCTTTGTGCTTCTCCCAACTTGGCAGGCCGCCGAACAAAGGGTTCATCACGTATCTTGCTAAGAATCCAGTAGATAGGTTTATTGAATACTGTGGTAATGGCAGTGTTGACTCTTAACTTCCTTTTTTATGGGTCCTCTCTATTGGCTCGCCTGCCTTGCCCATTCTTGCTTGGTTGTTCTACCGTGTTGATTTTTGCTGTAGTCTTTTTATCTAGCATCGCTGTTGCGCCAGATTTTGCTTTAGCACGGGCACTATCTTCCTCTACTTGGATATGTTGATGCACTCTCTCCATTAGGGCCTCCATCGTGAGGGGTGGCATCATTGTCATTGAGTCTCTCAATTTGTTACCGACTGGTAAACCTCGTTTGTATTATGCCATGGCGAGAGTTGTAGGGCAATCCCCAATCTGGTTGAAAGTCTCCCAGTAGTGACTGTTGTAAGACCTCAATGTCTCCTTTTCACCCATGTCAATGGGGAGTAGCTAGTCAATCTCCACTAGTGTTTTGGTATTCGTTCTGAATCTAGTCACGAACGCTTCTGCCAACTGTGCCCATGAGGCTATGCTGCCTTCTAGCAGTCTTTCGAACCAGGTTAGGCCCAGGTCGCCAAGGCTGGATGGAAACAGGATACACATTAGAGCCTCGTTTCGCCGGTATACAGCCATAACCTGGCGAAAGTGGCTTAAGTGCATGTAGGGGTCTGACTTCCCCTCATAAGTAGTGAATTTGGGCTGGTGGAAGCCTGAGGGTAGTGCTGCGTTCTCAATTGCCGGAACGAACGGCGAGCTTTGTAACCTTGCTAATGCTTTATCCGCTGGGTTGTAAGCAAGGTGCGGCATTGGCATCCCTACCTCGACACTCCCATGTGTCCTAGGGGCCAATCGCTGCAGGGCTAAAACTCTATGAGGGTCGCGAGCCCTAGTTTCCTCCTTCCAATGAGCCCTCTCCTCGAGCAGTAATCGCAAGTCCACTGACCTAGGCAACTCCGTGTGCCTAGATGTCGTTTGGTGCGTATGCGAGGGCCGATAGCAGCTTCCCTCTGTATATGACCTTTCAGTCCTCGTTCTCTCAAACTTGGAGTGACGAGTCCTAGAAGTCCTTGATTGAATGTCGCGTGTTCTAAAGCTCCTACTCTCTACTTGCGATGGTGTGACATGTCTGTCACGATCTTCCGAGTGGCGAGAGGGCGTGTTGCTTTTGCGCCCCTCTTATGTTGCCATCCATTTTGCCTTTATCTAGCGCTTCATTGTCTCCATGTCTGCCGCCATCTTCCTTATTAACTCGTTTTGCTCCCTTATGCAATCCTCCAGAACTTGAGGATCCAACCTCCTTCTCTATCTTTCAGGACTTTGAGAGCGACGGGGACTAGTGTCTTGTCTCTCCCGTGTGTCCCTCCAGGAGTTCCGTCATTGGGGTTCTAATTCCACCATGGGTGGGATAGAAGGTAAACCTTCGCGCCTCCCACCCCCCTTCGAGGTTTGCCCATCAATAGCAGATTGCGGCAAGTCTTCATTGTGCACCATTGATTTCAACTAGGGAGGAAAACTCGATCAAAAGGTTTTGTTCTTTTTGCAATTCCCACAGACGGCGCCAATTGTACGAGCACAAAATAATTTTCTCTTATAATCCTATTGATCAAGTCTACACTCCTCCAAACGTCATCGCTTTACTTCCTGAAAACACAAACGTGAGCTAGCCGGCGGGTGTGTGTCGGATACCTTTCCGATGCCTAAGTCAGCAAACAAACAATAGACAAAAAGCTCTGTGTTTTTTAGAGTAAAAATTGTGATACCTGTACATAGATCCTGCTATGAGCTTTTATAGATTCTGCGTGGCACAATCCTAGTAGGACTCTTATTCTCCAATGTAGAGTCCTCCTAGGAATCAGAAAGGTAATGCTCATCTTTCTACACCCCCCTCACTGCTTTACCAAGTGAGATAGTTTTACCACGGTAGCATGACAAAACAACCGAGCTAATACTTAACGGCAGATTTCACCGAGCTTACCTAGCTCGGTTCTACCTTGCCTCTTACAGCTCGGTTCTCTTCACCTCGGTTCAGAATATTAAGACCAGCCTACTGGCAAACAGCTTTGACCAAACCGACGAGATAAAGGACCGGGCTAATCAGGCCATCACCACGGCCCATAACTCAGTCCATTTCCTATTGGGTCACAGCTCGGCCCATGTTAAAACATAAATTACCCTCTCAGTCATATTTTAGAATTCGTTGAATATATTATTTTTACAAAAAATTAAGTCGATCGAATAACAAAAATTACGTGTTCGGATTATTATGTATGAATCATTTATTTTCTCACCATTTAATTTTTTTTATATATAAAACTGATCTGAACACATGATTTTCATTATTTGATCAACTTGATTCTTTTACAGGAATGATATACTCGACGAATTCTAAACTGTGAACGGTTTGAATTATTAAATTGAGACCTAAAAGTAAACCCAATGGGCCGAACAATACCTCTCCAATCTAATTTGAAATAGGAAAAAAGTTAGGGAATTTGATCAAAACCCCCTTATGATAAACTATCACCATCAGATCAACTACCATCTTACACAGTTCAAACAACTCAAACAGCTCACACAGCCAATACAGAGGAGCAGTCACAGTCATAGCATCATCCAGAGTCACAGCATCATCTGGAGCTATCTGTCATTCCATGTATCTCACAAGCATGTCCGGCTAGAGAATCTTGTTATAACCGAATTGGTTGTAGAGTCTGTTAGTGAGTTAGTAGTTAGAGAGTTAGTTAGATATTTGACAATATAAATATCTGTGTAAGTATCTGATCTATTCATTCAATGAAAAAGAAATACCATCACAAGCTTTCTTTTTCATTGAATGAATAGATCAGATACTTACATAGATATTTATATTGTGAAATATCTAACTAACTCTCTAACTACTAACTCACTAACAGACTTTACAACCAATTCGGTTATAACAAGGTTCTCTAGCCAGACATGCTTGTGAGATACATGGTATGACAAACAGCTCTGGATGATACTGTGACTCTGGATGATGCTGTGACTGTGACTGCTCCTTTGTATTGGTTGTGTGAGCTGTTTGAGTTGTTTGAACTGTGAGAGCTGGTAGTTGATCTGATGATGATAGTTTATCATTCCCTCGCAAGCTGAATGGGCATGGAAGCACAAGCAGCTTGTCTTTGAGATAGTGAAACCGAGAGTGAGACAAGGGCTTAGTAAAAATGTCTGCAATCTGATCAAAAGTGGAAACATACTTGAGAGCAATCTTCTTAGCAAGCACCTTTTCACGGATAAAATGACAATCGATTTCGATATGTTTTGAGCGAGAGTGAAACACGGGGTTAGAAGCTAAGGCCATGGCAGAGAGATTATCACACCAGAGTTCAAGAATAATACGAGAGACAATGCACATATCTTTAAGAAGCTGCTATAACTAAGTAATTTCGGCAGTTGCATGGGCAAGGGCTCGATACTCGACCTCAGTAGAGAACCGAGCAACAGTAGCTTGTTTCTTGGCAGACTAAGAAATCAAGTTAGAACTAAGAAACACACAATAACCAGAGGTTGATTTTCGATCAAGACAGTCACCAGCCCAGTTGGCATCAGAAAAAGCATGACTAGAGAAAGGACCAGATGTAAATCGCAAACCATAATGAAATTGAAAATGTCCATTGGTAGGAAAATGCATGACTTGGCAAGCCTGATTAACAGGTAAGGAAAGATCTGGGCGAGTAAGAGTAAGATATTCTAAACCACCAATGATATTACGGTATAAAGAGGGGCTAGAAAAATGAAGAGAATCATGAGAAGTAGAAGGAGGTTTGAGAGAAACATGATGAAGATGAAAACATAAATTGGTAAAGACCACGAACATGAGATCCTCTATGCAGGACCCTACTTGTGAGTTTGCCTGAATGATAAATGAGTCAGCATCAAATATTACAAGACAATTGTGATCCTTTGTTAATTGATGAACAGATAAGAGATTAGAGGAAATAGAAGGAACATGGAGCAGATTAGGAAGGAGAAAAGAAAAAGCAGGTGTAGGCAAAAGACTTTACCTATATAGTGAATTAGTAAAGCAGAGCCATAGCCTACTTGAACATGCTCAGAACCTTGATAAGGTTAAAAGTGATGAAGATTAGAAAGGTCATTAGTCAAAGTGATTGGTAGCACTTAAATCGATTTACCAAGGAGGAACAGATGAGTCTGCAAGCTGAGGCACTGTGGCAACATAGGCTTGAGAAGAGTGTGGAGAAAACTTCTGCTGAGATGTAGAAGACTAAAAAGTAGTGTCTAACCTATACCAACGGTCCAAAGCACTGTGTCCTGACTTTCCACAGATCTGACAGATAGGACCATGAGAAGAGTAGTCACATCTACCTCGAGTACTGTGAGACCTGTTTTTGTATCTACCATGAGAATTATGAAATATGCCTCCTCTAGAACCTCTAGACTGATATCTACCTCTACAATTCAAGATCCTCCAATGGCAAATTCATCTTTGCCTTCATCCATGTCAGTTGCTTCCTCCAATGTGAGTTTGCTCTTGTCGAATTTCAGTTCTTTGGTCACTGTTAAGCTGGATTCTAGCAAGTTTCTCATATGGAGAAATCAAATGCAAAATGTGTTGCAGGCTACTGGCTTTCTTGGTTATGTCACTGGTTCTATTCCATGTCCAGCCATGGAGATTACTGATTCCTCTGGAACTTCCTCTCCAAATCCAGCGTATGAAGAATGGTAAAAGACTGATGCTCATCTTCTCAGTTGTGTAACAGCCACATTATCATCTACAGTGTATTCTTTTGTTCTTCATCTGCAAACAAGTAATCAAGTTTGGAAAATTCTTGAAAAGCGATTCACTTCATTTTCACGATCACATATTCATCGATTAAAGAATCAGCTTCAAACAATTCATAAGAAATCATCTTTCATGGAAGTTTATCTCTCGCAGATTAAGGAGATCTCAGATCAGTTGGCTTTGGCTGGTACACCAATCGGTGATAAGGATCTGGTATTTTTTACTTTGAAAGGACTACATGCTGAGTACAACTAGGGGTGTTCGCGGATCGGTTTTGTGCGGTTTGTGGTTCGGTTTTGACCCGCCCGCATCTATGCAGTTTGGGAAAAAGTCAACCCACAACCACCCGCAGTGCGGTTTGCGGTTTGTGCGGATAGGGTTTGCACATGTGCGGGCGGTTGCGGGCGGTTTGCGGTTTACACTTTACACTTTTTTCTTTAAAAATTAATTTTTGAGTTTTTTTTTTTCCCATCGAATTTAGACATCAAATTCATTTTATATATTTGTGATCATTTGACAACAATTTTCTGAAGAGTTTACAAATAAAAATTAAATATCAATGCATTAAATGAAAGTACCCAAAACAAAAAGACCCTACATTTGCATTTTTGCCATGAAAAAAATGTATATCAATGCATTAAAGGTTGTACTCAATTAGAATTGTCAGTTCAGTAATCAATAATCAAACTAAAAGCTCCATCGACCGCCAGAAGGATAATTTTATTAGGAAAAAGTGAATGAGTCACCAATGAAAATCATATAAGAAACCAAGTTTAGGATTTGATAATTCTACGGCATTAAGAAAGTTGAGAAATACTTAAAAATAAGGATTCACGTGTCATAGAGAACATAATGATACTCCTGTTAAAGTTACAAAGTTGGTATTTAAAAAAATAATAATAATAATTAAAGTGCGGACGGTTTTTGCGGGTTGCGGGATTAACCCGCGACCCGCCCGCAACCCGCAAATTTGTTATATTTTAAACCGCATCCGCCCGCATTATATTTGCGAAACCGCCCATTTATATGCGGGTTGGGCGGTTTAGGCGGTTTGAGCGATTCGGATAAACCGTTGCCCACCCCTAAGTACGACTCATTCAAAACCTCCATCCGAACAAGATCTGAAGTAGCGTCTATGGTAGATCTATGCTCCTTATTGTGCTCAGAGGAAATTCATGTTGAAACTAAATTAAAGCATTCATCTAGTGATCATCTCAATAGTGCTTATTCTGCAGCAAAAAGTTCTTCATCCTCCTCAAACAATGCAATTAAATCTCCACATTCCTCTTCTTTTGGTTCAAATAGAGGTTTCAACAATTACAGAGGTAGATATCAGTCTAGAGGTTCCAGAGGAGGCAGATTTCATAATTCTCATGGTAGATACAATAACAGGTCTCATAGTACTCAAGGTAGAGGTGACTACTCTTCTCATGGTCCTATCTGTCAGATTTGTGGAAAGTCAAGACACAGTGCTTTGGACTGTTGGTATAGGCTAGACACTACTTTGCAGTCTTCTACATCTCAGCAGAAGTCTTCTCCACACTCTTCTCAAGTCGATGCTGCCACAGTGCCTCAACCTGCAGACTCATATGTTCCTCCTTAGTACATCGATTCAGGTGCTACCAATCACTTGACTAATGACCTTTCTAATCTTCATCACTTTCAACCTTATCAAGGTTCTGAACATGTTCAAGTAAGCAATGGCTCTGCTTTACTAATTCACCATATAGGTAAAGGTCTTTTGCCTATACCTGCTTTTTCTTTTCATCTTCCTAATTTGCTCCGTGTTCCTTCTATTTTCCCTAATCTCCTATATGTTCATCAATTAACAAAGGATCACAATTGTCTTGTAATATTTGATGCTAACTCATTTATCATTCAGGACAAACTCACGAGCAGGGTCCTGCATAGAGGATCTCATGTTCATGGTCTTTACCAATTTACACCTTCATTTTCATCATGCTCCTCTCAAGCTCATCACACTACTACAACTACTCCTGTTTCTGATCTGCTCTGGCATCAAAGGCTAGACCATCCCTCTTCTCTCAAGCTTCAACACTTGACTGAGAACTTACCTAATAAACCTCGCATCAATAAATATTTGTCTTGTTTGGACTGTAATGTGTCTAAGAGTCATAGATTACCATTCACATTGTCTAGCACTTCTGTTGATTGTCCATTTTCACTTGTAGATGCTGATGTATGAGGGCCATTTACTGTTAATAATGCTCCTTTTCGATTCTTTGTATTGTTTGTGGATGATTGTAGTCATTTTACTTGGATATATCCTTTATATTACTAAAGTGAGGTATATGACAAGTTAATTGAGTTCAAAGCATATGCTGAAACACAGTTTCACACTCATCTTCAAATACTTAGAACTGATAGAGGAACTGAATTTGTGAGCAACAAGGTTTCTTCTCTTTTATCTGCTCATGGCATTGTGCATCAAACTAGTTGTCCTTACACTCAAGCTCAAAATGGTGTAGCTGAGCGCAAACATCGTCATGATATTGAAATAGCCATCACTCTTCTTCATCAGTCTTCTCTTCCCTTACATTATTAGTTTGATGCAGTTGCCGCTGCTGTGTATCTCATCAATAGAACACCTAGTAGTGTTCTTTCTCATAAGTCTCCATTTGAAGTCTTATTTCATTCTCTTCCAGATTTTTCTCTTCTCAAAGTTTTTGGTTGTCAATATTTCCCATGGCTTAAGCCTTACACATCACACAAACTTCAACCTAAGTCCATGGCTTGTGTGTTTCTAGGCTATCACCCTACAATTAAAGGCTATCGGTGTCTAGACCCTATTACTAGCAAAATCTATATCTCTAGGCATGTCTTGTTCAATGAAATTTGTTTTCCCTTTGTTGTTTCATCCCCTCCTATTATCTTTTCTTCATCTTCTTTGCCTACTCTTCATTCCTTTTTCTAGCCATCTTCATCTTCTATTTCTTCTTTTTCAAAGTCATCTTTCCCAGTCTCTCATTCTCAATCCTATCCTAGTTCCTCTTCTCCATCAAGAGATTCCTCTTCTTCTATTCCTTTGTGTTCTTCTCCAACTTCCCATGCAATTCCAATCCACTCCATTTCTATTGATCTACCAGTTCCACCTCCTTCTACTATTCCTCATTCTTCTAATATTCATCCTATGACTACTCGTTCCAAAGCTAGACCTGTTGCTCTCACTGTTATTTCTGATTTTCTTCAGACTGAACCTTTAACTGTCAAGGAGGCTCTTACCTCCTCTGTTTGGGTCACTACTATGCAAGAGAAGTATCAAGCTCTTCAACAACAACATACTTGGGATCTTGTTTCTCTTCCTCCTTATAAGGTTGCCATTGGCTGTAAATGGGTTTTTCGAATCAAAAGGAACTCTGATGGGTCTGTGGCTCGATACAAGGCTTGATTGGTAGCTAAAGGCTATCTTCAACAAGAGGGTATTGATTTTCAAGAAACGTTTAGTCCTGTGGCTAAACTCCCAACCATCCGAATTCTGCTGTGTATGGCTCTTCATCATCAATGGTCCATCAAGCAATTAGACATCTCTAATGCATTTCTTTATGGGAAATTAGAAGAGGAGGTTTACATGTTACAACCACTTGGTTTTATTCAGTCTCCTAATCAAGTGTGTAAGTTGAACAAGGCTCTATATGGTCTTAAATAAGCCCCTCGGGCTTGGTATTCTACATATGCTTCTTTCCTTCTTTCTCAGGGTTTTACCAATAGCCAGTCTGATACTTCCCTCTTTGTTCATCATTCCTCTACTGGCCTTATGCTTCTTGTGGTGTATGTTGATGATATCTTGATTCTAGGAAGTAATTCATCTCTAGTTTCACATTTGATCACTCAGATGCATCAGGTTTTTTCCATGAAGGAATTGGGTTCTGTCTCATATTTTTTGGGCATCTCTGTAGAATGTCAAGGTGCTGATTATTTCCTTTCTCAAGCTAAGTATGCCATTGAATTGTTACACAAAGCTGGCTTAGCTTATTGTAAGCCTTGTTCCACTCCACTGGCTCTCAAACCTCCTTCTACTTCTCATGATTCTCTTCATTTTTCTAGCCCCTCTTTATATTGTAGTATTGTTAGTGGTTTACAATATCTTACCCTTACTCGCCCAGATCTTTCCTTAGCTGTTAATCAGGCTTGCCAATTCATGCATTTTCCTACCAATGGACATTTTCAATTAGTTAAAAGGTTGTTACGTTATATCAAAGGTACTCTTCATCATGGTTTGCAATTTACATCTGGTCCTTTCTCTATTCATGTCTTTTCTGATGCCAACTGGGCTGGTGACTGTCTTGATCAAAAATCAACCTCTGGTTATTATGTGTTTCATGGTCCTAACTTGATTTCTTGGTCTTCCAAGAAACAAGCTACTGTTTCTCGGTCCTCTATTGAAGCCGAGTATCAAGCCCTTGCCCATGCAACTGTCGAAATTACTTGGTTACAGCATACTATAAAGAACTTTAGATTCATTTCATTCAATGAGTTATACAGAGGATCTTTATGCCTTATATAGACATATGATATAACAGTAACCACTAATCTAACTGCCTAACCTTAACTACCGAACCTAACCAAGCTTACAATGAACTAACTATAGTTCTAACAGATTAATAACTACAGGCTTCATTGAACTTTGAAGCTGGAGCTGGAGCTAGAGCTGCTATAGGATGCAACTTTGACTGAACTGCTGCTGCTCTGCTGTTGTTGTGTGATTGAACTGCAACTGGAGCTGCCAGCCTTGACTAAACTACTGCTGCTCTGTAGCTAGGCATGGCTAGCTCAATTTCAGGTTAAAGAACTTTAGATTCATTCCATTCAATGAGTTATACAGAGGATCTTTATGCCTTATATAGACATATGATATAACAGTAACCACTAATCTAACTGCCTAACCTTAGCTGTCTAACCTAACCAAGCTTACAATGAACTAACTATAGTTCTAACAGATTAATAACTGCAGGCTTCATTGAACTCTGAAGTTGGAACTGGAGCTGGAGCTGGAGCTGCTATGGGATGCAGCTTTGACTGAACTGTTACTGCTCTACTGCTGCTGTGTGATTGAGCTGCAGTTGGAGCTGCCAACCTTGACTGAACTGCTGCTGCTCTGTAGCTAGGCATGGCTGGCCTTGGCTCAGGTTCAGATATCTTATTATTCCCCCTCAAACTTTGGGGACAGTGAAGAACCTGAAGTTTGCCTTGAAGATATTGAAATTGAGAGATGGAAAGAGGTTTGGTGAAAATGTCTGCAATCTGATCAGTGGAAGCAATATGACAAATAACAAGCTTCTTGGCAGCCACTCTTTCTCTGACATAGTGATAGTCAACCTCAATGTGTTTGATCTTAGTATGAAAAACTAGATTGTGTGCCAATGCTATAGCAGACATGTTATCACACTGGAGAGTGGGCACAGAGACAGACACATGGAGCTCAGCAAGAAGCATACCAAGCTAGCTCAATTCAGCAGAGACTTGAGCTAAAGCTCTGTATTCTGCTTCTGAAGATGATCTAGAGACTGTCGGTTGCTTCTTAGCACACCAAAAAACAAGGTTAGGACCTAAAAACACACAATAACCTATAGTAGATCTTCTATCAATAACATTTCCTACCCAATCTGAATCTGAGAATGCATTAAGAACAAGAGGGCCACTGGTAAAGTGAAGTCCATGACTCAAGGTGCCTTTGACATATCTGAGAAGTCTCTTGAGAGCTGTAAAATGACTTGGCAGAGGATTTTTGCAAGAATTAGTAGAGATTATTAATAGAAAAACTAAGATCCGGTCGAGTGAAGGTCAGATATTGAAGGGCTCCCACCAAGCTTCTATAAAAACTTGGCTGAGAGAAAAGAGAATCAACACTATCAGAAGAAACAACCTTGGTAGCCATGGGAAAGGCATAGGATTTACAATTACTTATACCAACCTTAGCTAAAATTTCAGAAGCATACTTATGCTGAGACAAAACATAGCCTGAAGAAGAAGAGGAGACAGAGATGCCCAGAAAATAATTGAGAACTCCTAATTCTTTCATAGAAAAGGTAGCATGCATGTGTTGAACAAGGGTGGAGATATAGAGAGGATCACTTCCAGTGAGAAGAATATCATCAACATAGACAAGGAGTATGGTAATGGAAGTAGAAGTTTTCTTAACAAACAAAGAAGAATCACAAAGACTTGGGATAAAATCATGAGAAAGAATAAAAGAGGAGAAAGTGAAGAACCAAGCTCTTGGAGCTTGTTTTAAGCCATAAAGAGCTTTATGAAGTTTACAAACAAGAGATGGATTAGAAGCATCAATGAAACCTTGTGGTTGATGCATATAAACTTCTTCTTCAAGTAGGCCATGAAGAAAGGCATTTAAAATGTCAAGTTGCTTAATAGGCCAATGATAAATGAGAGCAAAGCATAGAAGAACTCTAATGGTAGGCTGTTTAGCAACAGGGCTAAAGGTTTCATAATAGCCCACCCCTTCAGTTTGAAGGAAACCTTTAGCAACTAGCCTTGCTTTATATCTAGCTATGGAGCCATCTGAGTTTCTTTTCATTCTGAAGACCCATTTGCAACCAATGGCTTACTTGGTGGGTGGAAGAGAAACTAAAGACCAAGTGCCCTGTTTTTGCAAGGCTTGATATTCCTCAAGCATGGCAGCTTGCCAAACAGGAGAAAAAGATGCTTCTTGAAAAGACTAAGGTTCAGTAGGATGAGCAGAAGCCAACAAACAAGCAGCAGCAGGAAGTTTGTCTTTGGATCTGGTGAGCATGGAATGAAAATTGGAAGAGGAAAGAGAAGAAAGATTTATAAACAAAGAAGAAATGGGAACTGGAGCTGCTGTGTGCTGTAAAGGAAGATGGGATGAAGTCTGATGTGAAGGAGAGATGATAGGTGTTGGAGAAACAGTATGTATATAGGCTGCTGATGTTGGTGAAGCAGTAGGAGACAGCACCACTGCTTAGGTTGCTAGTGGTGATGCTACAGAAGGAGATAGCACCACTGTTGCTAGAACAAAAGGAGAAAAGACAGGTGCTACTGGAACAGAACAAGTAGGAGGAACAGGAGAAAAAGACCAGAAGAAATTATGTAAAGTAGTAAGATGAGACACAGAAGAGGAAGATGGAACTGGTGAGAATGAAGAAGAGGGAAAGGACTGAAAAGGAAAAGTAAGTTCATCAAACACAACATGTCTAGAGACATACACCTTGTTAGTACAAGGGTTAAGACACCTATAACCTTTAACAGAAGGTTGATAGCCTATAAACACACATAGAATAGATGTAGGTTGAAGTTTATGAGAGTTGTAAGGCTTGAGCTAAGGATAACATCTGCAACCAAAAGTTCTTAAGAACTGATAATCAGATTTCTGAAGAAACAAGACCACAAAAGGAGTTTTGTTGGAAAGTTTGAGAGTAGGCATTCTATTGATCAAAACCACAGAAGTAGCAAGTGCATCAAACCAATAAATCAAAGGCAATGAAGATTGATGCATAAGAGTGATGGTTGTCTCAATTAGATGCCTATGTTTTCTCTCTGCCACACCATTCTGGGTAAGCATGTGAGCACAAGCTAATTCATGCTCAATGCCTTTTTGTTTAAGAAATTCCTGAAATTGAGTGCTAAGATATTCACTCACATTGTCACTTCTCAACACTTGTAATTTGGTAGTAAATTGTGTTTCAACAAAAGACTTAAATTCCAAAAACTTAGTGAATACCTCACTCTTATAATGAAAAGGAAAAATCCAAGTGAATTTGCTAAAGTCATCAATAAACAACACATAGTATTTATAGATTGAACAAGAAGCTGAAAAAGGATCCCATACATCAGTGTGTATAAGAGATAGAGGTTTATTAACAGTGGAATTTGATAAGCTAAAAAGTAGTCTATGACTTTTGGAAACACAACAATGTTCACATAGACTAGAAGTTTTATTAGTAGACAAATGACTATGAGTAAGAACATGATGAAGCTTTCTGGAAGAAGGATGCCCAAGTCTAATTTTCAAGGAAATCGATCTCAGCATTATCGAGGAGGTTCTTCTACTAGAGGAGGTCGATATTTTTCCAGAGGTGGATCTCATCGACGAGGTAGCAGCAGATCATTTGCTCAATCTATGTCTTCTGTAATGTGCCAAATTTGTGGCAAACCAAATCACACAGCGTTGGACTACTGGTATAGAATGGATTCTTCATATCACTCTTCTTCTTCTCCATCTTCCAAACCTACATTTGTTGCTTCCACAGTCTCATCTTCTTTGAATGCTAACTAGTATGTTGACTCTGCTGCAAAAAATCATGTTACTCCTGATCTTCAACAAATTGAGCACTTTGAACCATACTATGGTTCTGATTAGGTAACTATTGGTAATGGTCATAACATTCCAATTCAACAAACCGGCAGAGGTATTCTTCCTACTCCTTCTTTTCCATTTAAATTGAATCACATCCTTCATGATCCTTCTATTTCTTCAAATCTTCTCAGTGTTCATCAATTGACATCAGACAATAATTGTACTATTACTTTTGATGCCAATTCTTTTGTGATTCAGGACAAGAATACCTACACTCCTCTGTATAAAGGGATTCATAAAAATGGCTTGTATCAATTCTCGCCATCTCAGCAGTCCTTCATCTCTCTTGTCGCTTGTCTTGAAACCTCACCTGTTTCTTCTACTATCTGGCATAATCGGCTAGGCCATCCTTCTTCACAGAAGTTGCAAGTTGTTTTCAACCAATTTCATTTACCTGTTTCCTCATAGTGTAATAAGCATCTTTGTACACATTGTGCTGTTGCTAAGAGTCATCGACTCCCTTTCACTTTGTCAAATTCAACAGTTAATAAACCATTGTCCCTCATCCATAGTGATGTTTTGGGTCCTTTCACTTCATCCACTTCTTCTTTTAAATATTATGTGTTGTTTGTGGATGAGTTTAGCAAATTCACTTGGGTGTATCCTATGTGTTACAAAAGTGAAGTATTTTCTAAGTTTCAAGAATTTAAAGTTTTTGTTGAAACTCAATTTGAGACTAGTCTTAAGGTTTTTCGAACTGACGGTGGAGGTGAATTTACTGGTAATCAATTTGAATCTTTTCTTAAACACAGAGGTATTATCTATCAACTCTCATGTCCTCACACGCCTCCTCAAAATGGGGTTGCTGAGCGAAAACATAGGCACTTAATCACTACTACTATTGCTCTTCTTCATCAATCTGCTCTTCCCTTGTCATTTTGGTTTGATGCATTAGCTACCTATGTTTTTTCTTATTAACCGGTTGCCTAGTTCCAAGTTAAATAATAAAACTCCTTTTGAATTGTTGTTCCATCAGTCTCCAGATTTTGGGTTTCTCAAGAGCTTTGGATGTTGGTGTTATCCTTAGCTTAAGCCCTACGCTTCTTATAAGTTACAACCTCAGTCTTTGCCCTGTGTTTTCATTAGATATCACCCCTTTATTAAAGGGTACAAATGTCTTGATCCATCAACAGGAAAAGTGTTTTTGTCTCGACATGTTGTGTTTGATGAGAGTTTGTTTCCATTGGTTTCACAATCTCCTCTTCCTTCAACCTTTGTTCCCACTCTTCCTCAGCTTTATTTTTTCTTTTGGCCTACTTTTGGTCTGTCTACCTCTACAGCGTCGCCTGCAGTGCCTATCTCTGCTTTACCTGCCTCTGCTGTCTCGGCTGCTGCACCAGTTACTGTTTCTCCTGTTGTCTCTACTCCTGCACCAGTTCAATCAGCTTTTCCTACTGCCTTTGCTGCTGTTCCTGTTCCCGCACCTATTCACACAGCTGTTCCTCTTACCCCTACTGTCGTGTCTGTCCCACATATTCCTATTACTTCTTTAAATATTGACCTCACATCTTTTGATTTGCCTTCTACTTCACAGCCTATAATAAAATTTTAATACATTAATGATAAGTACAATTTTTTTTTTTTTATTATTTTTGAAAAATCCAGCGTATACCACTATTATCAAAATATCAAATTTTAAAATAATATAACTTTTGATTTAGGTGTCAGTTTTTAATAAAATTAATATTTTTATAATTCTTTTATTAATATCTATCAAACAAGATTTATATTGACTATGAAGTTCTTAAAAAAAATAATAATAATATCCTCAAAATTAATGTAAATAGTAACATGTTACTCTGAGAATATTGTCTAAAGAAATAATATTTTACTTTATTCTTACTTAATTATGCGCTTCTTCCTTAAGGGTTTTATGAAAAAAAATAAATTAATCTATCATTTTTACTAAATAAGGGTTTAATAGAGGAGTTTTAACTAAATTTTAAAAGAAACTAATTCCATAACTTTTTAATTTTGGACATTAGAGTCAAAAGTCAATTTTTAAAAATTTTAAATTGCTCCAAATTTAATCATTTTTGAATCATAAAGGAACAACAATTTAAAAATATATATATTACTGTTACTTACCTATCTATCCATTGTCTTTCTATTCATATTACCAACGTTGATCACCGACTTTTGACGCCGGCGATGTTTCTATGACTATCTGGTAAATTTGTCAATAATGACTAGTTTTTCTACAAATTTTAACGCAACTTGCCTACGACGATGATAAGACAATTGGCAATGGTTAGTAATTGACAATAATGTGTGTGAGTGTAATAATATAAAGGTGAAAATGTCCTTTAAAATAATAATTTTTACTTCTTATTAATATATTTTAGAGTAAATTACAAATATTTGAGGTATATTTAAAATCTGAATTATTTTATGTAGTTTGAAAAATTATCAATACCTTCTTATAAGAATTTTTTATTTAATAAAATTAATTAGAAAAATAAAATTCATAACTGTTTTTCTGTACAATAATAAATTATTTGAATTATTAATTGAAATATATTTTTGATATCATTAAAAATTATTAATTGACTTGATAATTTATTGAATAAAAAGAGTCATTTGTTATGAAATTAGAAATTACAACAAACGGAACGTAATTTATAAAATCACAGAGGATAATTCATATTTTACGCAAACCGAATGTATTTGTAATTTATCCTATATTTTTTTATTAATCATGTTCAACACATCTATAAAATAGATTATCACTAATTTTTTCTTTAATATCCAAATTTACCACTAAGCTCGGACATCAATTGGTAAAAGCGAATTTGCCACTTATTAATATGACGAATCTACTAATGTGCTCAAAATTTGCTCATGACAAAATAATTGTTTTTTTTTTTAATTATGACAAATTTTTATATTTTTGTGATCTGTCTTGTGCAGTTGAATTTAAAATGTGTTTAAAAAAAATACTCAATTGAAAAACTCTTAAAAAATTGAAAAAAATAAAAATAAGCAAAAGAAAATTACTATTTTTGCTCTTTTCTTTTTCTTTTTTCTTTTTTTTTGTCTTTTCTAATTCTTTTTTGAAATTAAAAAATATTAATTTTTTGGCTCGTTTCGTCACGTAGATTTAGAAACTTACAACTTTTTGAATTTAAAAAAAAAAACACTAAAAATAAAAATGACTAACAAAAAAATTACCAAAAAATTAAACTCCAAATAGCTACTTGAGCGATCTTAGGTTTTGCTTAGTAATTTTGTAGTCATACCTTAATGTGTGATAAAAGAAAAATTAAGAATTCAAATTGATAGAACAGCAACGATTCTTTTATTTATATTTTAATTTTATTAATGAACTAACATCTTATTATTTAAAAATAAATATATATAAAAAAAAAAAATTTAAAAAAAACGTACTTAAGCACCTCACATGTACCAAATTTTCCATGCGACCACCCCCACACATGGACATATACCTATCATCCAATGAATGAAACCAATCTACTTACTTTTAAAATAGAGCAATTCCTAGGAATATAACCCTTTCACCCAATCTCAACTCAATTTACAAAAAACTCCCTCCCAATAATTGTCAATCTGACGTGTCATCCTTTTAGTGGACCCAAGCTCTCTAAAAAGTGCACAAGACTACGTAATCCCTATAGCACAGGATTCCTCATTCTTCATCTAATCGCACCGTTTTCTCGTACCATATTGCTTCATCGTCTCTCTCTCTCTCCTCGTATTCTGATCTGTTCGAAAGCTCTCCTCTTTGCAGGTGATTCATGAAACCCATTTTGTTTTTCTATGTGTTTGTTCCATCTATTGCCTAAATGTATGTTTATATAGAGCATTTCTTCGATGATTCGATTTCAATTTATCTTCTTTGATGTTGATACGTTCATATATATAGCTCTTCTCTTTGTAATTTTTTTTTTTTTTTTGGTGATAGGTTTAAAATCTGTTTGACCTTAATGCTGGTGTTCATTGGTGGGTTTTTGCAATTATGTCAAATTTCGTCAGTCTGATATTCTGATATGTTTTATCTTTGTTCTGTGAATGTGAAATTGATGAAATTTGCATTTTGCAGTTCTTTAATTTCAAATTTGAGTAAAAAGCTTGATTTGATAGGAACTCCTCTAATCATTTCATCAAATTTTCATGAAAATGTTTTTAAAAATTCTCCTCTGATCCCAAATTTCACTTTTTATCAAATTTGATGAACAAAAAAATCTTTCTCCAATGGTTCATCTTTTTAAATTTTCACCAAATTTAAATTTGATGAGTTTTCAATTTGATGAAAAAAATGAGTATTTTGATTTGATGAACATTTGATTAAAGGATTGGAGATGATTTTTTAGTACTTTATGTGAAGGATTGTCTGCTTGTGTGAATCCTGTCATTCTCATTTTTTATCTGAAAACTATGTTATAATCCCCCCCCCCCTCCCCCCCTTTTTTTTGGGGGGGGGGGGGGGACAACTATTCCAAGTTTCAAATATTACATTTAACTTGGAATATTTGGGCACAAATATTCCCCTATGAAATTTGCATTTTGCAGTTCTTTAGAGCATCTTAAATCCTTCATCTTTTCTTTCATCAAATTTAAATTTGATGAAAAAGTACTCGACAATCATCTCCAATCATTTCATCAAATGTTCATCAAATCAAAATACTCATTTTTTTTCATCAAATTGAGAATTCATCAAATCCTCCATCAAATTTAAATTTGATGAAAATTTGGGAGATGATTTTTTAGTACTTTTTCATCAAAATATAAAATTGATGAAAGAAAAGATAAAGGATTGAAGATGCTTGTGTGAATCCTGTCATTCTCATTTTTTATTTTTTGGGCACAAATATTCCCATATTTGTTTGCTCCCCAACCAGGTGCATCACATTTCTATTTTTTATTTTTTTTTATTATCAATCAAGGGAAATATGTTAAATTTAATATTTGAAACTTGGAACCCATTATGTGTAGTTTAGTTTTTGAAAAATGTTTTGGAGTGTTTTGTTTTTCGTTTTTCCTTTTTTTTTTTTTTTTTTTGGTCTTTAGTGAATTTTGTAAATATTTTAGTTAATTAATTTTATTTTATTTTTTAGATACATCTAATCTAGATGTACCTAAAATGTAAAATATTATGAAGAAATCTAAAAGAAAAATCATTAAAGACAAAAAAAAAAAAAAAAAAAAAAAAAAAAAGAAGAAGAAGAAGGAAATGTGCTGATTTTTTTGGTTTTCAATTTTTTTTGGGGCGTCTTTAGTGAAAATTTTCAGTTTTCTTTGCAAATATTGTACTTTTTAAGTGCATCTAAAAATAAAAAGAAAAAAATTGATTAAAAAGCAAAAAAAATTTAGACCCAAAAAAACAAAGAAAAAAAGAAAAAGAAAAGGGGAAAACAAAAAACTCAAAAACTGGATTTGAATTTAAAACCTAAAATTAATTTTTAACAATTATGTAATGGGTATGTTTCGGACTTTTTGCCATGTGGGATGTCAACATGTTGTCCATTGGAACTAGACTCATGGTTCAGCCATAAAAGGTATCGTTTTTTAATAATCAATGCACCTTTTCAACCACCTAGCTTGATGTTAATAATTGAACTAGTTAAAAAGAAAGGAATGAATATACACTTAATATGGATAATGTAATTATGTTGTAAATTTGAATTATGAGAAAGCAAAAATATAATAATAGAGATGTGTACTGGGGGGCATTGCTGTGTTTGGCACTTCTCATCTGTGCCATATATCCATATATACAGATCATTGATAACAACTATACTTTAAATGTTTAGAAGCAATTGTATGGCAATTTCTCGTCTGTTAGTGTTTTTTCTAAGCATGACTGTTGATTCATTTATGTGTTTAGATTTGTCAGCACTCGGCATATTTGCTACGGATTTCAATCCTTTTTCCTACACAGTTTCTCATTTGCAAGGAAATATTTTGACACTTTGCTTCTACATTACTTTCAGAGTTTTTCATATGATTGAAAGCCAAATACCTGGGAATGTGGAAAGATGGGCTTGAATGCTGATAATTCCTTCTCTGAAGACTACGAGATTGTTTGTCTATTTGGCTTACCTGTATTCCTCCTCGATGAACTTGGATATGCAATTCATACCACATTCAAGCTCTGTGCCCAAATACACAATGAAGCCAGCAGTTACAAACTTCCTGTTATGTTGAAGCACGAGATTGGTGAAGACGGTTAAGTTCTTCACTTTACAGGACTTCTGCCCTGTAAATAACATGTATCATACTAGCAGGAGAGTGTAATTTATAATTATCTCCTAGAGTTTAGTACTTTGAAATGGAAAATAAAGGGAATGTATTGATGAAAAGGTATGATTTTGGGAGATTATTAGGCCAAGGTAACTTTGCTAAGGTTTACTATGGGAGAAACCTTAAATCTGGTCAGAGTGTGGCCATCAAAGTAATTGACAAAGAGAAAGTTTTGAAGGTTGGTTTGATTGATCAGACCAAGCGAGAAATATCCATTATGGGATTCGTAAAGCACCCTAATGTGGTGCAGCTTTACGAGGTCATGGCCACCAAAACAAAGATATACTTTATCATGGAATATGCCAAAGGCGGAGAGCTCTTTCACAAAGTGGCCAAAGGAAAGCTCAAGGAAGATATTGCAAGGAAGTATTTTCAACAATTGATTTGGGCCGTTGATTTTTGTCATGGAAGAGGTGTTTATCATCGGGATTTGAAACCTGAAAATCTGTTGCTTGATGAGAATGGGACTCTAAAGGTGACGGATTTCGGCTTAAGTGCCCTTGCCGAGTCTAAGCGTCAAGATGGATTGCTCCACACCACGTGTGGAACACCATCTTATGTTGCTCCTGAAGTGATTTGTAGAAAAGGGTATGATGGAGTTAAAGCTGACATATGGTCTTGTGGGGTGATCTTATTTGTTCTTCTAGCGGGTTATCTTCCGTTTCATGATTCAAACCTTATGGAGATGTATCGGAAGATAAGCAAAGCAAACTACAAATGCCCTAATTGGTTTCCATCAGATGTGCGCAGACTTTTGTGCAGAATCCTTGACCCTAACCCATACACGAGGATTTCCATTGCCAAAATCATGGAAAATTCTTGGTTCAAAAAAGGGTTAAACACCAAATCCAAAAGCATTGAATTGGAAAGTAAAGAAATTGCTCCATTGAATGCTGATGCCATTTTTAGTCCTTCTGGGAATAGCAGTGCTGGTTCTGAGGAAAAAATTGAGTTACCCAAACCTATAAATTTGAATGCTTTTGATATCATCTCTCTTTCAACAGGGTTTGACTTGTCTGGTTTGTTTGTTGAAAATGACCAAAAAGAAGAAGTACAATTTACATCTGCAAAGCCTGCCTCTGCTGTCATATCCAGACTAGAGGAGATTGCCCGGCATCTGAAGCTGAAAGTTACGAAGAAGGATCGAGGATTTTTCAAGCTTGAAGAATCAAATGAAGGTATAAGGGGGGCATTGTCGATTGATATAGAAATATTTGAAATCACTCCGTCTTTCCATGTGGTGGAGGTGAAAAGGTCTAGAGCTGATACATTGGAATATCAGAAGATATTGAAACAGGATATGAGACCAGCTCTCAAGGAAATTGTTTGGGCTTGGCAAGGTGAGCAACAGCATTAACAGCAACAATGGTTACAAGTGCAGGTAAGTGGCGGTATCCTATGGTTATTGGTAATTTATTTTGCTGTTTTGATTGTTTCAAATTGACGTTGTATAGTCTATTTTCGCACGTGTGCTAGTTGGCCTAAGGTTAATCCATTATTGTTAATGGGGAAGTTCCTCCTTATCAAGTACAATCTCTCTTTTGTGTGTTTGTTTTAGTTGCAACTTGTTAGTAGACATTTCTGTTTATCTTTGGTTGATCTGGTGAAAACCTTTTTTTTTTCTCAAGTAAATACATCACACAGACCCTTAAAGTATTCACATAAAGAATGAAAAAACCATCATAGAAAATACTCCAGGAGAAAGTGGAACTGGAACGCGGAATGTCTTTAGAGTTTAGACTAGAGAGTAATATGCTTCTGGTGTGGAAGCTGCTAGACTTCTATGTTGTGTTTGGTTGGGGGATTTAAGGATGGATATGGAAAGGAAAATGGAAAAGATGGGTGAAATGTGAATAAAATATACTTACATTTCACCTATTTTCACACACCTTTTCTCTTTCCTTTTCCAAATCCCTCCCTGAATCTCTCAACCAAACACAGCGCTAAAGCCATGCCGGGAAAGGTCCAACAACTTGCTCATTACAATAATTCTAGTTATTCAAGTGTAGATTAAGTGATTTCTTTATATTGGTAATTTATTGGTAGTTTAATTGCTGTAGAGGTATGTGTTATTCATATTGAAAACACACACTTAATGGTGTCAATTCGCCATAATATTTGGTGGCCAGGGTTCGGTATGACTTTCAGTCATGAGACAACAATATGTTTTTCCGATTTTGTTTGTTTATTTGGTTGGTTAGTTTGAAATAGGGCACAACGTGGTAGCAGCTTTGAATAGAAGTTAAAAGATTGTAAATAAACAAATACCTGTTTCTGTGAAGCAAAATTCATGTGAGGTTCTTTGTAAGCATAGAACTTTGATTCAGACATGTTCAAATCACATCCTGAAAGTAAGAAAAACATTGTGAAGAAACAACCCTTTCCATTCAGCAAGTGTTCATGGAAAGAAAATGGTTCTAAGAAAGATTTTTGCAGCACCCATAAACGAAAATCCCTTAAAAACTTGGGATTTATTGATGTTTCTCAATCTTTCCTATATATTTTAGGTACCATTTCTCAGTCTCTCATCAAGCATTCCATTTATCAGCAAACAATTTTACACATCATTTATAGACTTCTGGTTCGTTGGTGCTGCTTAACTTTCCCCGTTTCTCAATATTATGTGGTATGGTTGACATTCAAGGATTAATGTCGCTTGTCAACGCAAGCTGTGGTTGGGTTTACGGTGGTTGGATTTTATCTGTGGATTGACTGCTTGGGTCATTGGTAGGCAACCCCTGTAGATTTTGAGATAGATAATAGCCCTAGCATATGTAAAAGAGATTCATCACGTAGGTTATATTTAGAGAGTTAAAATTGCTAAAGTGTCGGAGAAATGTCTGATATTATGAATTTAAATTTTAATTAAGACACGTTGAAGAAGTGGGTGACACACTTTTAAGAGTTTCCATGGAGCCTCGTGTCGGACACGACATGCCTCTTTTATAGAAGTGTCTGTGCTTCTTAGATCTTTGGTAGTTTAGTTGGTGGTTAGGCTATCGTATTCGTGGTTCAACTCACATTGGAGCTTTAGCACCACCTTCAACCTCTCCATCTTCCAACCTACCAGCAAACAATTTTATGTGTTTGTGTGTGCGCGTCTCAACTCTGTGCGTGCATATATGCCTTTGTTTTGGACAAACCCTCCCCTCTGTGTGTGTGTGTGTGTGTAAGCCCTCATTTCTATTGCAGTTGGCTTCAAAGGCCCAATTCACTCTCAGAGATCTTGATGCTCTGGGTATCAGAGTGGTTTAGAGGGAAAATTTTCAAATTCATGATATACTGGTTCATTATTGGATCAAACAAACATTCATCTGTTTACAGATTGTTGGCAAACATACATTTCTGGTGTAAATCTTGGTACCAAATTTGTTACTTTGTCTGTCTTAGCCAACAAATACTGATCCTCAATGCCTATACATATAGGCCTCTCCAAAAAAAAAAAAAAAAAATCATTTCCTTAAGTAAGTTTGTCATGCATGCTGCTTCCTTTTAAGTCTCCCTACTAATGAATGGGAGCCCCTTGACCCAACCATAATAGCAACCCAAATTGGCTTCTCTCTTTCCAGAGCAAATACTCCCACTCTTAAATTATGTTTGGATCGTAAGTTTCCTAAGTATTTGTGAAAAGAAAAGAATGGGAAGACAAATATGAACATAAAATGAGCTTTTTATTTTTTAATTACAGTTTCTTCTCGTTTCTCTTTCCTCTACAAATTTCTATATAAACTTAAGATTCAAACACAATTTTAGTAGAATTTAAATGCCGTTTAATTCGGTAGGGAATTTGGAGAAGGGTTTGTGTAGAAGAAAAAAAAAACCATAATGTCTTTAGTCACTATTACAATAATCAACGAGACTCATTAGCATTCGATTAGGATGGTCGGCGAGATTCAAATTACAACATTCGTTCCATAATAACTCATTTTAGTTAGACCCAAAATACGGAAAAAATTTTGGGTGTAAATAAGGTATCATGTGACATGTCACATGATGCTTTCAATCAATCACAAACACCATAGCCTCCCATCCCCATCACCCAACACATAAATGTAGCCCTCACTCTCTTAACCAATGAGAGAAGAGAAAGGTACCATATGACACATAGTCTATCTACGCTCAAAAATTTCTCCAAAATACGAGTTCTACAATAAATTGATATAATTTGGACTCTTTTTTAAAATAAAATAAAATAAAATAAAATAAAATTAATAGGAGTTTATTTTGGGTCCAATGCAAAGGCCCATAAAAAATACTGCACAGCTGGGAAGCATATCAACAATGGGGGGACATATTTCCATCACAAGCTGTATCTCACTCCATGGAAAATGGTACAAACAAAAAAGAAGAAATGACTTAAAAAAAATATAATAATACATATATGAAGATAAGAAGACTCTATCATATTATTCAAAGAGACAAGAGAATAATAATGGGGGTGCAATCAAATCAAATCAAATAGAACAGAAAGCATAGAAAACACAGAATTCTTTCAAATCATATAAACATGGAGTGTTTAAGTTTTGAGACCACTAAATTGACAATGTGTCGGCCACAATGATATGAGCGTGTGTTAGTGGACCGAAATATTTCCAACTCTGTTATGTTGTGTTTGGAATATGCCAAAACCACATTGAGAGATTTGTAATTATTTTCATTCAAGTGTTGAATTTTTCTTAAATTTAAATTTAATTTGAGAAAACTTAAAAAGATTATGAGGTTTACTATAGGTCATATTTTAATGATTTGAATAATTTATTTTGTAGGGTTTTTAGTGTATTTCACACATTAAAAAAATTAAATTAATTTAATAATCGTAACTTTTTAATTGTTTTGGATTCGTTTATAAAAAAATAAACGACAAGTATATTTTTAAAAATAGACATCTATTTAGAGACAGAAACAATAAAATAAAAATGCTACGATTCTCGATTTAATTTTTTTTATAGATGATATATATAAAGCATCATATAAAATAAATAATTTAGGGTTGGTTTGGGATGTCCTAAAAAAGTGTACTTTTTGACTTATTGGTGGGTTTAGGTTGAGTTTGGGTTGGGTTGAGTTTGATGTGATGTGTTAGAGAGGTGATGTGATTTAAATAAGATGATGTGATTTAAATAAGATAGTGACTTTTTAACTTTTTGACCTATTTAGTACATGTCAAACTAGCCCTTAGATTATCATAATAGGATCCATGGTAGGGCCTTACAGACCCCTCAAGTTTTCTTACATTTTAATTTACACCAAGGATCCTCTAGAGTGTTTTTTCTCCTAAAGTTTTTTAAAGTGGTGTATTGTGTGGTTGAGATTTAATGCTGAAAAATTGATGTGACTTGTCATTAAATCTCAACCACACAATGCACCACTCTAGAAAATTTTAGGAGAAAAAAAACTCTAGAGGATCCTTGCTCTTTAATTTAAACTTAAGAGAAACCTACCCTTTAATTTAATAGAAAATTCAATGAGTTGTTTTTAGAAATAGTATAGTGGTGGAATTGGGGGTCAGCAGGGGAAATGAAAAACCCGTAATTCAAACTAGTCTAGTCAAATCTGGTAAGTTTGGTTTGATTTTTTTAATTCATGGTTTCGGATTGGTTTGAAAAATCAACAATCCATTGTTTACGAATCGGTTTCAGATTATGATACACGATTTCGGATTGAATCCGATCCAAACTATTTATTATCCCATCCTACCATACACCCCATTACATACAATCCCAGTCTTTTATATATAAAACCCAAATAAGGAACCCTCTGGAGAAAAGAAAGACGTGCTGCTCTCATTGGAACTGCCACTCATTATCAATAATCAATTATATTAATATTACAAGTTGATTTGGGTTGTTGCTGTTGCGTGTTGTGCCGCTGTTTTTGTTGTTGTTGTGTTGTTGTTTTTTTTTTAATAAATTATTTAGTATAAGTTTGGTTTTGTAATTGTTATTGTCACGACAAAGTATTTGTTAAATGAGCGTTTTATTTGTTAGATGTTGAACTTATGTTTATTGGTTAGATAATGAACTTACATTTATTTGCTACATGTTGATTGTTTTTAGAACAATGTTGTATGATTCTAATTTTCATGGAAGTTCATGAATTGGTTTTGATTTCATTCCAAACTAGTTTAATCCGGACCATACTCGCTCCTAAATGAAATTATTTTCTTCCAAAATTTAATCTATATTGGATTTACAAATATGAGAATAATTACATTAAATTAAACAAGTATAATTCAAAAATGCATATTTTTACAAATCTGACAATCACCACAAATAAACCATCCAATTCAATCCAACGCACTCAATACCACTTTCATGATAAGGTAGTAATAAAAGGATATCAAACTCCTATTTGAACCTACACCCTCATATACTATAAAACATTATAATAAAATTAAATTTTTACAACTTACAATGGGTTGGTTTGGGAAGTGGGTTGACTTTTTGGCTTTTTGGTTTTTTTGGCTATTTTAGCCTGGGCTAAAAAGCTTGGTTTGGGTAGGGCTTTTTGGTTTTTTTGACTTTTTTGACTTTTTTTGTGAGAGAATAGTGTAATGATTATGGGATGGATGTGATATTTTATTTTTTGTGGCTAAAATAGCCTAATTTGTCTTTTGTGACTAAAATAGCCAAAAAAGCCAACTTTAGCTCTTCCCAAACGGTGCCATACATGTTATAAAAAACTCTTTCATGATATCCATGGTCTCGTTAAGTAGTCCCACGCAACTGCAATACCAGAAACCCGAATTCAAAATGGAAGAGTGAGCAAGTATTATCACTATCCAATTAATAATCTCATTTTGTTTACTCACAAACACTACATAAGATATGTCATTGGATCAAAGGAATCCATCCTGCCACTATAAAAAAATTGGGAAGTTACTTTTATATAGTGGTTTTCCTTCAAAAAATAATAATAATAATAATAATAATAATAAAAATTTAAACCCTATACATGGTCTCCCAAACTCGATTTGGCTCCTTTAAAATTTTGAAAATGTCACTTTGTACACAATTTACCTTTTAAAATTTAATACCCTTTTAATGATCATCTAATAATTCAATTTAGTCTAGTGTTAAGAAAACTATTAATAAATCACATTTTAAAATTTTTTACTTTAAACAAGAAATATAATTTAATTGGTTGACATGAAATCATATATATATATAATAAACAACTAGTGTAATTTTTCTAGAAAAAAATGAATGATTACTATTTGGGCAAATTACACCGATAGTTCATACATTTTCTCTCTTCTGTCATTTTGTTCCATATACTTTCAATTAGATCAATTTTGAGCCTTAATTTTAGATTTTGTGTCAATTTGGTCTAATTGATAACGTTGTTAGTGTTTTTGATAGAAAATTATCACTAAATTAGTTAAAGTTAACTCATTGAGTCGAACAAATTTATAATTTTGCCTTGAAAAGTACGACATATATCACTTATGTTTATATTTTTTAATTAAAAAATGTTAACAATTGTAATCAAATGAATTAAATTGAGACAAAGTCATAAATTGAAAGTCAAAATTGAGCAAACTAAAATAATAGGAACTAAAATGACACAGAAATTAAACTACAAGGACTACCACCGTAATTCGTCCTTGATATTTTATTTGAATGATTATAATTTTCAATTGGATTACTTGGGAAGCTTTAGGGGCCTAAGGTGTAAGGAGTAATAGTCAAATAATTATGTGAGCTTATAAAAAGTGGATAACATGTTTAAATTAAATTAAGGACAAATTTTTACCCTCTTGTACTTTTGTTCATGTATGGATTATCACATTTTCATTTGAAAATAACGACATAATTCTTTCATGGTTTGTGAAGTGAAATTCATTGTTAAATATTATGTCAAATTGAACAGCAAGTGTGAATCACGTGTCAGACATAAGAGGGTTATATGCTCATTTTCAAATTTTAAGAGAGTAAATTACACATGGAATAAAATATAGGGATTAAAGTACACTTTATCGTCTAAACAAATAACGAAAATATTCATAGTTCACATACTTGGGTTACTTATACAGAGGGGTACTTTAGCCTTTTATATTAAATCATTAGGGGTACACTTGAATCCATAGACCACAAGAGAGCTATTTGGTTATTTCCAAATGTGAGGGGGGATAATTTGCACATAGACCAAATCACAAAAGGGTAAAGTAAAATTTGCCCTTAAAATAATCACTATTTTTTATTTATAATTTTTAAGTCATCCAATTAATTTATATGGATTAATATTAATCATTATTTTCAAAAGGCCTTTTTCTATTACAAAAAAAATATTTTTTTTTCAATACAAAGTATTAATTACTTTTTATTTTTTTATGCCGTAGGGATAATTTCAATTAGTGTTGAAAAAGTGTACTAAAGTATTTTATGATAGGTGAAAAATATATTAAAATTATAAATATTTTGACATTTTAGATTTTTTATTGATAGTATATCATCATTAGCAAGAATCCATCAAACGAAAATACACATATCATTCTATGCATTCACAACATTTGACCATTTATTAGAATATATGGCACAAAACACACATTTTAAATGGAGAAGTGACAATTTTATTAGAATATATAAACAAAACACACATTTTAAATATTTAAAAGTAACAAATTTAAATCAATAAAGTTGTGTATTATTCACAAATTTCTTATGTACCCCACACCTCTTAAAATGATTTGACAGACTATACCCTAACTGGGCCTCTTAACAGCTAATTTATGCCCTCAGGCTAAGGTAAGGTGTCTAGTTGATGGCTTTGCTGCAATCAACAGATTCCCCTTTTAGGCTTATGCACATTTTTGATGATGTGCATCACATATTTTTTAGCGGAAATAACTCCACAGTAATGGTAGAAACTTTTTTTTTTTTTTTTTTTTTTTGTAAATTATGAGAAAGTTTAACATTATAATTTTTTTTTTGTTAACGAGTAAACTCTTTAAGTCTGTCTTTCACCGATTTCAGAATCAACTACCTAATATTAATTAATTAGAGTAGGACGAGGGGCAAACATCTGGTGTGTGCACCAATTCCACAATGCACACACCATTTCAGTCAGAGAATGCAAATATCAGGATTCGACCCCACACCCAAAACCTAGATACATATTGTCCAGCACTTAGAGAGCCATCCTAGAATCACTATACCAAACCCCTAGGAGTTGATCCTGGAAAGTGTGGAACCTGAGATCTTAGGACTTATGCCCCAAAGCCTTACCAAAGTATCACAACCCCTGGGTTATTTAACATTATAATTATTAAAGTGTAAAACTTTTTTTTTACTATTTTTTAATTTTGTTTTTTACTGTTACACTTTTCTATTATTTCCCTTATTTTTAACCCCCAAATTAAGAAAGGGAAAATCGGTCTAAGGTCCCTATCCAACTTTTAGTAATGAATTAGGTCCACAATATGTTCTTTTATAGTCTAAAGTCCCTCACCCCCGTACCCTTATATTACACCTACACTCTCATAGCCAGAGAGGATAACCAAGTCAGGAATGTTGAGTCACCCTGTCAGGAATGGTGATATACCTCACACCTTCAAACCATCACCCTCCTCTCTTTCTCTCTCTCTCTCTCTCTCTCTCTCTCCTCGCTGCTCATTTCTCTCTGTCTCTCTCTCTTTCGTTAATCCAGCTCGCCGGCCACTCTCACTTCGTCATAGTGAAGCAGATCCTAGCAAAGCCGATTCAATTAGCAGACCAAGTCATCAAAACCACCGACGAAGCTAGTTCCTTCAAGTCGGAATGCTTTGAACTCAAGTCCAAAATCGAAAAACTCGTCACTCTCCTCCATTTTGGTTTTTTTGGGTCTTGTAGATTTGTGCCTTTTATTCATCGCTGGAAGGTGTTTACATCGAGATTTGTACAAGTTCCTTACAAAATTTATCATGTCTGTGCAGTGACACAACTGTGGGTGTCGCACACGATGCTTTTAATACCTTCTTTAGCGAGACAGGTGCAGGAAAACATGTGCCCAGAGCTATATTTGTTGACTTGGAACCAACCGTTATTGACGAAGTCAGGACACGGACTTACCGCCAGCTTTTCCATCCCGAACAGCTTATTTCTGGCAAGGAAGATGCTGCCAACAATTTTGCAAGAGGGCATTATACAAGTAAAATCTTCACTGTTCATAAAATTCACCACCCAGCACTTGGAACGTTTCTGTTTGTGGGGCTTAAACCTGTTTTTGGTGATGTTATCTGGATTTGGCAATTTTCTCTGAATTACCTTTGAATTTTCTCTGAATTTGATAATTTTCTCTAGATTACCCTTGAAGAATGGAATTTTATTCAAGAAGCGAAGAACAGATGCATAAAAACATTCACAACTTTCAATAAAAAATATAAAACATTGTCTCAACCACTAGCCTTGTGCATCTATAGTTCTCAATAAATTTGTTAGTCATGAGAGGAAGAAGGGTGTTTGAGATCAATCCTTAACACCTAATCCAGAGAATTTCTCTGGTTTCAATCCAGAGAATTTTTCTGATCTGTCTGGTTTGGATAGAATTTCTCTGGTTTTGGACCAAAGAAATTTGTGGATTTGTTAATAAAGACTGTATTGTTGGCTTACATATTACACAAAGTTAGAGAAATTCTTTGTAAATAGAGCCAGAGAAATTTGTGAAGTCAAAGAAATTTCCTGGATTAATGTACAATAACCAAGGTTTGTTCATAAAAATACAACTCTGCTGCAAATAGAGAGAATTTCTCTAATCTGTCTGATTTGGAGAGAATTTATCTAGTTTTGGACCAGAGAAATTTATGGGTTTGTTAGTAAAGATTGTATTGTTGGCTTACATATTACACAATGTCAGAGAAATTGACAATGTGCAAAGGATTGGGACATAAACTTAAGACAAGGGAAAAAAACTGCAAGGGAGAGAGTACTAATCAATACCAAACAAAATCATGGGCATTTTGCATGCTAAAAGTAGCAGCAGATCTGGAAATTTTCTTAGTGATATAGAAAAGAGAACAAAGTACTACCTAATGTCCATAAGAGCATGTGATTGCATATGGTCAGGACAGTCAGTTAATGCATCAGAGAAATTCTATGAAGGATTGAGCCAGAAAAATTCTGAGAAGAATTGGACCAGATAAATTCAAAATTTCTCTAGACTCAACCAATGCATTAGAGAAATGCTGAGAAATTCTAGGAAGAATTGGGCCAGAGAAATTCTAAGAATAATTGGACCAGAGTTCAGAATTTCTCTGGACTTTCCAGAGAAATTTGGTCGAGAGAAATAAATTTCTCTAGGCCAGAATTTCTCTGGACCAATTTTCTCTAGACTGAAATTTCTCTGGATCAAGGTTGAGGGACCTTAGACATTATGAAAATATTGTTGAGGGACCTTAGACATTATAAAAATATTGAGTGTCTTTTATGCTCTAAAATCATAATACCAAGGACCTTAAAAAAAATCCCATTAAGAAATTGGTAAATTAAAAATACATTTTTGAAATTTATTAAAAATATAAAATTTCTCTGGGTTGGTTTGGGAAGTGGGTTGGCTTTTTGGCTTTTTGACTTTTTTGGCTATTTTAGCCTGGGCTAAAAAGCTTGGTTTAGGAAGGGCTTTTTGACTTTTTGGCTTTTTTGACTTTTTTTGTGAGAGAAGAGTGTAATGATTATGGGTTGGATGTGATGTTTTGTTTGTTGTGGGCTAAAATAGCCTATTTTGTTTTTTGTGGCTATTTTAGCCCAAACCAACTTCCCAAACACTTTAGGTTTAGAAAAGTATATTTTGTCTTTCAATCACATGAAAAAAAAAAAAAAAAAAAAAAAAAAAAAAAAAAAAAAAGAGAGAGAGAGAAAAAAAGAAGAAGATGATGATGAAGAAGAAGAAGAAGAAGATCATTTCTGTTAATTAGCTGTTAAGTCAAACTAAAATTTTAAGCCTATATTAATTTTTATAAAATTAAACACTTTTTTTCTTTCTTTCTTCAGTCTCACTTTTCTTATTTCTCATTTTCTCTCAAATCGAACACTACTTTACTCAATCACCGCACCACCCTCTCTCACTCACGATCAACATCATTGCCATTATTGTTGACAAACATTTGGTGTGTCGCTGCTAAGTGATAGAGAATATTGTGGTGGTGTAAAAAGAGGGATTTAGTGGTGGTGGATGAAAATGAGGATAGTATGAAATTTTATTTTGGTATTAAATGATATTTGAGTAATTTTATTTTTTCTTGAAAAAATTCTGATATTTATAACTTCAAGAACATGATGGAAGAATCTATATATATTTTCAATGTATTTATTTCCCCTTACGTCATGTTTGGAGTATGGATTTGGATATGAATTTGGAAATAGAAATAAAAAAGATAAGTAAAATGTGAATAAAATATAATCAGCTTGTTTGGTTCCATTTTTCTAAAAACACTTTTAAGAAAATTTTACTTTCTTATTTTTCATTTTTTTTGTTTTTACTGAATTTTTTTAATATTTTAAGCAATTTTTTTACTTTTTAGACACACCTAACATAAATACACCTAAAAAGTAAAAATATTGTAAAAAACAAATCTTTTAAAAATTCACTAAATACCAAAATAAAATATATATATATATATATAAGAATTTAGTACATTTTTTTATATTTTTATATATTTTTTAATTTTTTAAAATATTTTTTCACAAATTTTTTACTTTTTAGATCCATCTAAATAAGATGCATCTAAAAAAGTAAAAAAAAAAATGTTTAAAATTTTAAAAATATTCACCAAAAACAAAAAAATACGAAAATTAAAAAAACTCAGTTTTTAAAAAACTTAATTCAGAAAACTCAAACCAAACACACTGAATAATATTTTATCTACATTTCACACGTTTTTTTTTTTTTCTTTTCTTTTCTAAATTCCTACTCGAATTCATATTCCAAATGCAGCCTTAAGAAAATTAGCAAGTGGTTTAAAATCATAACAATATATTTGCTTCCTTTAACAAACTGAGTTGAACCCAGCATTAACTTGTTCAAGTTTTATCTGTTTTTATAATCTGTAATAAGTTTAGTGAATTGAACATAAATCGAATTTGAGTCGAAAATTCAAAACTTATTTGGTTACAAGTTTTTGAATTAGTTTTGAGCTGTATATATTGAAAATAGTTTTTAGCAATTAAAAATTAAAAATTTGTTTAGTTATGAGTTTTCAAAATTAATTTTTAAGTGTTTTTGGGTCTTATGTTTTTCTGTCTTGTAGTCAAAACTTTTTTGTAATATTATAGTCAAATTTGTTTACTCCTTTCATATAGTTAATCTAAATTTACTTTTTAGATGTATCTAATCTAATCTATAAGGTAAAGTTTCACTCAATATTTTTTTATTTTTTATGAACGTTTTAAAAAATTTAACACTTTCTTTTTTGGTTTTATGTACACTCAATCTACATACATTTAAAACGTTTCATATTTAAATGTAAATTTTTTATAAAATTACTAAATAATAAGAAATATAAAAAAATAAAAATAAAAATTAACCCAATTTAAAAATTAATACAATTTTAATGTTTTATGTATTTATTAAATTTGTTTTTTGAGTTCTTCACATTTTATTTACTGTTTAAGTCTATCTAGATCATATACATTTAAAACATAAAAAATTATTTGGCCAATACTTAAAAACCAATCAAAATCAATTTTGTAGGGGTGAGCAGGTGAATCGAAAAATCCGCAATCCGAAACGATTTAGTCCAATTAGGTAGGTTCAGTTTAGTTTTTCTAATTCGTGGCTCCAGATTGGTTTAAAAAATTAGCTAACCGTTGTTTATAGATCAGTTTGGAAATATGATACGTGGTTCCAGATTGAATCCGATCCGGACCCTTTACTATCCCACCTTATCATTATACCATACACCTTGCTGCATCCAATTCCAACCTTTTATATATAAAACCCAAATAAAGAACCCTCCAAAGAAAATCCAACTCAGTGCAGTTATAATCCCGTTTGACAAATCCCGTTTGTAATTGAAAATCCCGTTTGACAAAACTCAGTGCAGTTATAATTTGCTCTTTTGTTTTAGTGAGACTGTGAGTGTTTATATGCGAATCCAACACGAATTGTACTTTTGTAGAGGAGTTTGTGCTTGCATTCTGTATTTTGAACATTCTTTGTTTGTCACTTTGCTGACTATTTTTATTGCTTGAGTGGTCATCTATGCGCTCGAATGGTGAAGTGAATCATCTAGTATCTCTATCTGCAAAGTGAACTTCTAGAAAATATGTTTCACCGCTCGAGCGGTTGGTCTATATACTCACACTGCTCGAGCGATAAAGTGGTAGCTCGAGCGGTCATTGCGACTTTGTTTAGTATAAATTGCGCTATTTGTGATTTTTAGGGTTTAACCTGTTTAGATTCTCAAAGTGGTGTAAAATACAAAGTTTTCTATATTGGAAGGTGGTTTATATGAGTTTTCTTAATGTATAGAAGGTGATCAATTGATCAATGAACTACATATTGAGAAACATCAAAGGTTGATTTTGTTCGTTTATTCACAAAGAGAGGTGTTCAAAGGTGGATTCTGAGGAATTTAGGCTTGAAACTTTGGTGGATTCTGGAGCGGCTCATTATCGTGAATTCGACATCAGCGTTATGGACTTAAACGTTGGGAAAAACAGTTCTGAGGTGAAGATGGTGGTGGAAGAGGCACATCGAGTTTGGTTCAATCTAGTCATAGATTCACTAAGTAATTGAAGGTATTCGTGTGTAATTCCCTTTGTGTTCTTAGTGGATTATTTTATGACTTTGACTCGTGATTTTTTATCACAATTGGAGGTGCTCCAATTGTGATTTTTCATGTTAAATCGTTGTGTTGATCTGTCGTTGATTGTTTGATTAAGATTAATATTCACTGTTTAAAATTGAAAAATAATCACGAATCAATACCTCGAAGATTTTAGATTTTTCTGAAAAGAAAGAGGCGCTTCTGTCATGACCCAAACCCGCCCCTATAGGTTTAGCATCGTAACCGGCCAGTAATCTTTGGATTACCGAAGGCCTCTGAACAGATTAACAAAATTAAGGGGCTAGCAGAAGCAAATACATAAATATAATTGTCCACTGAGCTGTGCTGACTTATGTGAAACAGAATAATTAAAAATTTTATATACATATTCGATAGTCAACCATACGTTATACCCACACACATTACAGTATTATAAGTACAGCCAACAACATCAAATCAAGTCTTATACATATACAGAACCCAAAGGACTTAACATAGGACACTTTGGGAACCTCCACGTGAGGCGCAATGGTTGGCTGACAACAGAAACACAGCACCCGGCAAAAGCCTTCGGGCTTGAACTCTAGAATGTTCACCTATATACATATATATACAAACAGTGAGTTAAAGCCCAGTGAATAACATTAAGATAAAGGGTTTAGTGAACGAAATCCGAATGTATCATAAGCAAAAAACAGAACAGAGCATAATCATAATCGTTCTCATATTAGAACATAATAATGGTACATCCCATAGAACACATCACAGAACGTCTTCCGACTAGAATAATCGGTTCCGGATACTGATTAAACACATATCACCACAATGAAGTGGCTAACGAGATCTCGTAATTACTTGTATCCTATGGACCCGCATTTTCATGCCGTCCCCCATGACTTGGGACTATCTATGGATGCCATAATAGATTTAAACTTGGAATATTCGTTCAAGAAAACAGATATCATTTCAGAAATCAGAACTTATCATATTTCATTTGGAACATAATTCATATTAACATATCTTTACAATAACGTTACTCACAGTGGTTCCAGTAAGTGGTCAATCAATCCTCGAGTCTTGACCTACAATCACGAAATACATAACACAAGCATGTCTTATCATTACACATTCATGTGGCCAACACGGCTTAGCTTACATCATATTGATTCTTGTTCTTCCTTAACACATTGCTCAAAACACACTCTTGAATCTCATAACATAGTACATTCATTCCTTAGTGTGTTTCTAGTCCATAACCTCATTACTATGGCTTAATTAAGGCTTAGGAATGCCTAGGATACAATAAGGATGCCAAAACATGAATTGGAACACTTAGTAAATTTTCTGAAAATAAGGTCCCCGCTCGAGCGTAGACTTCCTCGCTCGAGCGGACAAGCAAAATGAGAGGGGTTGCTCGAGCGTGACTTCCTTCGCTCGAGCAGCCTGCAAACCTGGAAAAAGTACTGGTTGGTCACAATCTACGCTCGAGCTACAACTCCCACGCTCGAGCGGAGCAACAACATGCAAAAGGGTTCGCTCGAGCATCAAAGTGGTCGCTCGAGCGGAGAGCTCATGTTCGAAAAAAAATACTGAGAGCTCGCAATCTCCGCTCGAGCGCAGGTTTCCTCGCTCGAGCGGACTGCAAAATTATGGGTTTTCCAGAACAGGGTTCTTGAGCTGCCAAATGCAATTTCAATGGCAAAATCGTGCATGGCTTGTTCAAAACACTTGGAAAACTTTTCTAAATCACAAATATATGATCATTTATAAGCCCTTAGCTCCAAACTCATGGATTTAGCCAAAATTGAGTTCAAACTTCCCTGTATGTATGTTTCAAAAACTCTTTTTTCTCTAACACCATGGTTTTAACAAAATCGAGCTCAAAGGCTCCATGCATGAGGGAAATCCTTTTCAAAACATGAATTTAAGCTTTAAAACATGATGAATTATACATGCATGTGCCAAATAACTCATGATAACAACATAGATGCCCAAAATCAAACTCAAATGACAAACCTCTATATATATATGCATGTGAAATTATAATCAAATCCTCCATCTTCTTCAGAACCATATGTAAATTACATGCAAATGATCCTAACAACTCCATGAATGCATCTTTATAACACAACTTCTTCATGAATTATGGGTTAGATGCTCACCAAAAGCCCTCAATTACACAAGATCCTTGCCAAACTTGAGCTACTCTAGCAAAATTCTTCACTTCTTCCTTGAACCCACACTCTCTCTCTCTAAAATGGAGTCTCACTCTCACTCTAGAATGTATTCTCAGATTTTTTCACTAAGGGGTAAAATAAATGAGCTCAAAAGGAGTTTAAGGCCCATATACAAAGCTATGATGTCAAAAATGCATTAATTGGATTATTAAGCTAGCCAAACGCAACTTAACGAATAAGACTGAATCAATTTTTAATAAAATTTTCCAAATGATTCTAAAAATTCCAAATAACACATTGGTGTAATCAATTTCGGTTTCGGATGTCGATAAGGCTTTCAATTTTCATAGCGCAGCGGAATTCTAAACAGATATTTCTACAAGTAACAGATAGAAAGCCAAACCTTATGCAATTTACATAATAACCCCGTAATTTATTTTATTCACTTAATTAACATTCTTAATTACTGATTAGTAGCTAATTACAGGTCGGGGTTATTACAGTCTCCCCACCTTAAGAAGTTTGTGTAATAACCCTCGCCACTAACTATTGATAACCCGACTGATTACTGCTAAACTGAGACTGAACATAATTAGTAATCGAATTGATTGAAATACTGAACTGACTGATTGAATATACTAGTTTAAATGCATATCTATCTGTTGACTGTTACACTTATCTGTCCATGTTTTATGCTTTAAATTGCAAATTGAAGGCCTTATCGGCGGCCGAATCTAAAATCGACTGATATTTTATGATCATTAGAATTTATGTGAATTTATGGCATATTTAATTAAAAAGTGATTTGGTATGATTAAATTGGATTAAAATAAGCTAAATTGCATTGTTGGCTTAAATTACCATTTTACCACACTAGTGGCCCACTATCTAAACATTTTGATCTTCATACACACTTGACCAACACATTTCTTCAGCCCATTTTGTGAGTCTTAGCCGACTATAGAGAGAGAGGGACCTAGAATAGTTGGTTTTCTTCTTGTGTTGCTTGGAAATTAAAGGAATTGAAGTATAGATTGCAAATTGAGCTTCCTTTCTTGAACTACAAGGCCTAAGGTAGTGTAATTACCCCCTTGTTTATGAATTGAGCTTGTTCTTGCATGATTCATGTCAAAATTAGTGGATTGAGTCTAGAACTAGCTTGAGTTGTTGAATTAAAGCTTGTAGCTTGCATGCATGTACACATTGTTGAATTTGGGAGTTTGGTTTCATGGAAATCTTGCATGCATGATCATGTTTATGTTGAAGTCCATGATTTCGTCTTTATTTTGAAAGTTTTGGCTCGTTAGAGCAAGTATTTAAAGCTTGAAAGTGGTTCAAATTCATGCATGTTGCATTGAAGTTATGTTCTTGAGTTTTGATTTGAAATTGAGTTGAATTGATCTTCCTTTGGGGCTTTGGTTTTACAATTGAGCTTTGAGTCATGTAATATTATGAGTTTTGAAATGTTTTCCAGAAAATTAGCCCAAAAAGGTTGGATTTGATACATTTGAACTTGATTTTGAGCTTGAGGTTTGAATTTGGGAATTCCAGATTTTGAACTCACGCTCGAGCGGGGTTACTGGCACTCGAGCATGAAAATCGTGCTCCCAGTATTTTGTTGTGTTTTGCAATACGCTCGAGCGGGGTATTGGACGCTCGAGTGGGAACTTGCGTCTCACGCTCGAGCGGCTATCGAGCGCCCATCGAGCGTGATTTTCACACATCCAGTACTTTTGGCATATTTTACAGTCCGCTCGAGCGGAGTAACTCGCGCTCGAGCGGAGTATTTTGTTTGTCTTTACGCTCGAGCGGGGTAACCTGCGCTCGAGCGGATCCCCTGTTTTTTGAAAATTCTGAAAAGTGTTTTAAAGTGCATCTTTGCATCCTCATTCCATCCTAGGCATTCTTAGGCCTAATTTAAGGCATCTTAATGAGGACATAGATGTAGAACCACACCGAGTCTAAGTAGGGACTAAGTCTTTGATTCCTGAATGTGAACTTAGTGTGTGTTCGTTCTGCCACTGTATAGGGCTGGCTTTCGGAGACGCGCTCTAGCTGCTTATAGCCCAGAACTCTATGAGTAACAATTGTGTAAAGATATGTTCAAATGTGACTGTTTAAACTATACTGTTTCGGAACCGATACTGTTTACTGATTGAATGTCTGTCCTCTATTCTGAACTGTATTGTGGCATCCATAGCAACTACTGTTTACTGTTACTGCTACTATTACAGAGATCTCTGTTAGTTCCTATCTTGAAACTTCTGTTTACTATTATGATGGCCATCACTGACTGTTCGGTCTTTTAAGACCTACTGTTTATTGTACTGCTATGCTAATGGATGTACCACATATGACTGTTATGACTGAATGACTGAAATGCCGATTTAATGAACTGTTTTCATTACTGAAAGGACATTCATTCTTAACCTCTTTACGCATTATGTTATTCACTGGGCTTTAGCTCACTGCTCATATATATATATGTAGGTGTACAGACACCGGACTGTTGCTAGAAGCATCGAGGTAAACTCCAGTTTTGTCAAGCCAACCTATGTGCCTCACTGCGAGGTTCCGAGCCTGCCAAGCTATGGCCTAGGGGTGTTTTAATTTCCCCTGTCTGTCTCTGTATCTGTTTTGTAATATTGTATAGACTGATAGCACTGTACTGTACTGTTATAATAGGGGTCAGGCCCCTATCTGAATGATTGTACATATATGTATAGACTGTTTCGTTACGAATGTGCATATGTATGAGAAGTCTTTTTGCATATAGACTGTCGCAGCTCATTGGATATTGTTTAAACTACTGTTTTGGCTTCCGCCAGCCCCTGTACTCTGTTTTAATGTTCTACTGTTAAACAAGCCTTCGGTAATCACGGATTACTGGCCGGTTACGGTGCTAAACCCATAGGGGCGGGTTTGGGTCGTGACAGTTTGGTCCTTCAAACTCAAGTTATCTTAAAGGAAACGATGTTCAACAGAAATATAATTTCAACTCTTTACAAAACAGAACGTAACCATATTCATAATTATGCTCATAACCCAATCTCGACCTTAGCTTCATACAGAAACAGAATCATAAATCATATACAGAGATTAGGGTTCGTATCAAAACAGAGTCTTATACGCATTCAGATTTTAATCAGAAACAGATTCATATACATGTTCATGTTCACATTCTTGCCCAGATCATATACAAACAGAAATCATAAGTCATGATTAAGTTTGCGTGATACATCCATTAGCATTAACAGAACAGAACAGAACAGAACGTATACACGTGGGGTTACGAACAACCAGTTCCGTAAAGGAACCTTCGGATCCGGGTAACAGAATAGAAGCTGAGCCCCCATGACGGGGCCTCCGGTACGGGTAACAGAGTGCAGACAGATATAAGTTCCATAAAGGAACCTCCGATACCGGATAACAGCCAACAGATATCACATAATGCTAAGAATGTCACGAGTACATATTAGAAATTAGACAGTCATTCATTGTACAGAACATGGCCTTTTAGAAAACAGATCTCATTTTATCACACAGAAAATAAATACAGTTAAACATAAATTTACTAAGTTATTACTCACATTACTTATATCAAGTATTTATCGGACGTCATAAAAAGTTATCAGGAATGCCAGGCAACTTCGTACATTAACCCCATAGCAGTAAACGGAATTCCGACGTAATCATTCATATACTATTCATCGGCCTCAGTTTCTACAGATTTAATCGTGCTACGTGTCAATATAGAAGCAGTCATGCTGATTACATACACCCCCAGGTAGTTAGAGTTTATAATCAAACCAGTCTGTTGTCACAAATTCCATCAGTTTTGAAGTACAGTAACACCAAAGCAATCGTTCTCTAGTCAAACAAGTCCGTAGTCATAACGGTAATACTGGGTAATTGATCACATGTCATATATACAGTATTCCCATATTCTCCAAGCATAAGTTACCAAATTCCATAATCTCATTCGCGTGTTTCCAATCGGTTATAGGTGTATGGTAAAAAGGCATTTATAATCACATAGTTCGCGGTTAACGGTTCACTTTCTTCCTAAGCGTTTGAGATTGATTCTAATTCTCATTTGGTTAGTTCCCTTAGCAGTACGACCTTGTTATTCAATCATAAGCAATTCACAATCCCCCATAATGTAATCAATCAGATAATAGCTCGCAATAAGGGTCTCCTCAGATCAAATCAATGAAAGTTCAACCAGGTCATAGCAGATGCAAGTTCTACCCAGTCATATCAAATCAAAGTTCAAGCGTGAGTCATCAAACAGAAGTTCTCTAAGGTAAATAAAGGTCTCATCAAACCATAGTCCTACCACATTAGAGCAGGTAAAGGTTTCAGCCTTATTATTTCCTAACAGGGTATATTAATTCTATAGTTCATACTCCATTCACTTAGGTGCATAGTCAGTAGTTCTACAGTTGTTCCAAGTTCCTCAGTTCTCAAATCACATCAGAGTTATGTACCACAATAGTTCCTATCGAAGAGTTCAGGTCAAATACAATGTTACATTCTCCAAGTAAGTTCGTATGCGGCGCACAGGTATGTAATTGTTCAAATCAAGAAGTGGGTTTCAAAGCGTTCATTAATCACAGTCTAGCCCCGTTAATTCTTCCAGATTTATAATTCAATATAACATAATTAGTCACTATCAATGTTTTCACTAGTTCCTAAATGAAATAATTTCAGTAAATGAAGTCTTACTTCTTCAGACATCAAGTGGGGAAATTTTCATTGGCTCAAATCGTTTAGTCTTTAGGTTAGTTCAAATCTTAGCGATCCTCTAATGATAATTTCCTTTTTAGCAACCTCGGTTGAGTTCTAAATGATTCCAACAAATGGGTTCCGTCTTAATCAAATAACACATAACATAACTAGTAACAAAACATGGGATGAATTGAGTTCATCAATCAAAATCTTTCAAAGCCTCTAGGGCTGTTTACTAACATATACATAACACAAAGGATGACATTCTTGACAGAACAGAGGAATAACCGCCCCAGAATCGAAGCACACCCGTTCATGACCGTCGGTGGCCAACCCGGAATCAGTTAGACAACCCACCCGTACAAGACCGTCGGTGGCAGAACATAACCCACCCGTACAAGACCGTCGATGGTACCATCCGTACATGACCGTCGATGGCAAAGAGATATCTCAACAAAGGTGCCACATAAGCTTAACGTCCCCTAGCATGAAAGGACCTTTCAAGAATGTCATCAAAACAAGCTAACACTTGATACCGAAACTAATGGATAATCATTCACGCTAGATTAAATACTCTTCCAAAACAAAGCAAAGCAAAACTTTATCAAAACATTATAACACAACTTTATTTAAAAACAGACACCTACACAAAAACTGTTAACTTCAAGCAGTCCTACTTGTACATAAGTACTATCCTTAACCAATTAAATTATTTAAGCTTCCTCTTAGGTTTTCGGATAGTCTTTTATTTAATGCCCCAACTTCTCATATTTTCAGTAATTCGATGACACAGTCCCCGATAGATCTAGTGACATATAACATACTAGGATAACTTACTTTTCTCACAACTTTACCTGGAATTGCTCGTCCTTCATGCCACAAAATTCTTAGTTTTCTCCCTTGGTTCACTTTTCACTTCCACACTTAATTCTCCCTTTTGATCTTGCTATGTGCGGTAGGATTCACAGCTTTCACTACATTCTCTAGTACTTCTTCTACTTAACCTCATCATTCTGATAAAGACTCAATTTCCACTTCATTCCTACTTTTTCACCACCTCCTCCTATTAACGGAAGGGAAGGGTTAAACACAAGAAAATGGTTGGCAATACTAGGGTTAATTCATTGACTTAAATCATATTACAAAGCACATATCATATACAAGTAGACATACACACATAGACATATAAGGACGCTGGTAGGGTGACCTATTCATTCCCAAGGAATTTACCAAGAATTTCTGACTCGAAGCATGCTGGCCAAACGTGATTCCAATCAGACTTTCAAGGTCATCTACAAAGGCATGAGACTCTACGCTTTACTATTCCACATAATAGGTTCCCACTAAAATGTACTATCTTACATATCAAATGACTTCTCTTGTCCTCATTCACCATAGTTCCACGCATCTCGTTGATCATCAAATTCCACAATTTTCCAAGTATTCTCATAGTCCAGTTTAACATATAGTGCATATAGCTTCCATGACCTTCATTGAAGACTCTAATTTTGCATAATACTATGTTTCCACAAATCAACATGCCTATTCTCACCCATGCTTTAGTCAAACTCTTGATTCCCTTATAACATTAGACATTTCACAACATTTCTGTGTCATTGTTACCATATCAGAATTAGTTGGTTCAGGTACATGTATTTGCCCTTGTTGCTGTTGTTTCAGATTTTCGGTTAAGGCTTCAACCATTCTTTCTATTCGGCTAATTCTAGCGTCAGAAGATTCAGATTCGTCTACATTTCTCGTCCTTTCCATCGGCTACACACAAACAGGGTGCTTATTAATATAAGGAAAGTTCTCACTGTTCTCACATTTCATTTCATATCAGACGTGTTTATACTTTCATTTCAATTCAGATACAGTCGCATGATCCTTTACTTTCATACGTTCATGTTCACATAGATTCCACATTCGGTATTGAAATCAACATTACTTGTTATTTCACTTAACTTCTTTGATCATGCACCAAGGTTTCATTTCAATTCATTTTCAATAAGGACGTGTTCATAATAGTTCATACACCTAAACATGGTAATGCAATATCCTTACTTCATTTCTAATACATCATATAGCTCATATGGACACGTGTGTGCGGTATAACTCGTGCTCTGATACCATTCTGTTACGACCCAAACCTGCCCCTATAGGTTTAGCATCGTAACCGGCCAGTAATCCTTGGATTACCGAAGGCCTCTGAACAGATTAACAAAATTAAGGGGCTAGCGGAAGCAAATACATAAATATAATTGTCCACTAAGCTGTGCTGACGTATGTGAAACAGAATAATTAAAAACTTTATATACATATCCGATAGTTAACCATACGTTATACCCACACACATTACAATATTTTAAGTACAACCAATAATATCAAATCAAGTCTTATACATATACAGAACCCAAAGGACTAAACATAGGACACTTCGGGAACCTCCACGTGAGGCGCAGTGGTTGGCTGACAACAGAAACACAGCACCCGGCAAAAGCCTTCGGGCTTGAACTCCAGAATGTTCACCTATATACATATATATACAAACAGTGAGCTAAAGCCCAGTGAATAACATTAAGGTAAAGGGTTTAGTGAACGAAATCCGAATGTATCATAAGCAGAAAACAGAACAGAGCATAATCATAATCATTCTCATATTAGAACATAATAATGGTACATCCCATAGAACACATCACAGAACGTCTTCCGACTAGAATAATCGGTTTCGGATACCGATTAAACACACATCACCACAATGAAGTGGCTAACGAAATCTCATAATTACTTGTATGCCATGGACCCGCATTTTCATGCCGTCCCCCATGACTTGGGACTATCTATGGATGCCATAATAGATTCAAACTTGGAATATTCGTTCACGAAAATGGATATCATTTCAGAAATTAGAACTTATCATATTTCATTTGGAACATAATTCATATGAACGTATCTTTACAATAACGTTACTCACAGTGGTTCCAGTAAGTGGTCAATCAATCCTCGAGTCTTGACCTACAATCACAAAATACATAACACAAGCATGCCTTATCATTACACATTCATGTGGCCAACACGGCTTAGCTTACATCATATTGATTCTTGTTCTTCCTTAACACATTGCTCAAACCACACTCTTGAATCTCATAACTTAGTACATTCATTCCTTAGTGTGTTTCTAATCCATAACCTCATTACTATGGCTTAATTAAGGCTTAGGAATGCGTAGGATGCAATGAGGATGCCAAAACATGAATTGGAACACTTAGTAAATTTTCTGAAAATAAGGTCCTCGCTCGAGCATAGACTTCCTCGCTCGAGCATGACTTCCTTCGCTCGAGCGGCCTGCAAATTTGGAAAAAGTACTGGTTGGTCACAATCTACGCTTGAGCTACAACTCCCACGCTCGAGCGGAGCAACAACATGCAAAAGGGTTCGCTCGAGCGTCAAAGTGGTTGATCATTTACAAACCCTTAGCTCCAAACTCATGGATTTAGCCAAAATTGAGTTCAAACTTCCATGTATGTATGTTTCAAAAACTCTTTTTTCTCTAACACCATGGTTTTAACAAAATCGAGCTCAAAGGCTCCATGCATGAGGGAAATCCTTTTCAAAACATGAATTTAAGCTTTAAAACATGATGAATTATACATGCATGTGCCAAATAACTCATGATAACAACATAGATGCCCAAAATCAAACTCAAATGACAAACCTCTATATATATACATGCATGTGAAATTATAATCAAATCCTCCATCTTCTTCAGAACCATATGTAAATTACAAGCAAATGATCCTAACAACTCCATGAATGCATCTTTATAACACAACTTCTTCATGAATTATGGGTTAGATGCTCACCAAAAGCCCTCAATTACACAAGATCCTTGCCAGACTTGAGCTACTCTAGCAAAATTCTTCACTTCTTCCTTGAACCCGCACTCTCTCTCTCTCTAAAATGGAGTCTCACTCTCACTCTAGAATGTATTCTCAGATTTTTGCACTAAGGGGTAAAAGAAATGAGCTCAAAAGGAGTTTAAGGCCCATATACAAAGTTATGATGTCAAAAATGCATTAATTGGATTATTAAACTAGCCAAACGCAACCTAACGAATCAGACTGAATCAATTTTTAATAAAATTTGCCAAATGATTCTAAAAATTCCAAATAACACATTGGTGTAGTCAATTTCGGTTTCGGATACCGATAAGGCTTTCAATTTTCATAGCGCAGCAGAATTCTAAACAGATATTTCTACATGTGACAGATAGAAAGCCAAACCTCATGCAATTTACATAATAACCCTGTAATTTATTTTATTCACTTAATTAACATCCTTAATTACTGATTAGTAGCTAATTACGGGTCGGGGTTATTACAGCTTCTCTCAATGGAACTATCACTAACTATTAATAATCAATTTATTAATATTATTACAAAGTTTATTTGGGTTGCTGTTGTTGCTGTGTTGTGCTACTGTTTTTGTTGTTGTTGCATTTTTATTTATTTATTTATTTATTATTATTTAAATTTTTTAACATAAGTTTGGTTTTGTAACTGTTATTGTCACAACAAAATATTTGTTAAATGAAAGTTTTATTTACTAGATGTTACACTGATGTTTATTTGTTAGATGATAAACTTATATTTATGATTAATGGTAGGCATCATGAAATAAATATCACGAAAAATTTCATGAACTAATCCAAGGATGATTGCATACTATCACTACAAGAAATTTCACTTTTGGCGACGAAAATTTTAGTCGCCAAAAGCCTTATTTTAGTCGCCAATCACTTTTGTTGACTAATATGTTTGGTCACCAATAGTTCGTCGGGAAAGACAATCGGCGATTAAAACTTTAGTTGCCATATATTTTTAAAAATAATTAAATACATATATATTTTTACTTTTAGCGACTAAATTATTTAGTAGCCAATTAAGCATGTATGTTTGGCGACTAACTATTTAGTAGTCAAAAGTTTTACTTTTTGAGAATTGGTGACTAAAAATTTAGTAGCCAAAAGTTTCACTTTTTTACATTTGGTGACTAAAGTTTTAGTAACCAAAAGCCAACTTGTAATATTTGTTTAGTCGCCAAAAGGTCTCATTTAGTTTTTATAATTTATTTTGTAATATTTTTTGCGCCACCTGTAACCTGTGCATATACAAAATTATTCATCCATTCATTCATTCATTCAATTCTCAACCATTCAATAAAAATATTTCTCCACAACCTATAGCATTCAATTTCTAACCATATACAAAACTTAACTATTAACCATACATATCAACAACAAAAAATAAGAATCCATAAATATAGTATAATCCAACAAATACATATACTATCCAAACCAACAATTAAAATCCAAATTAAATAAAATTTTAATAACAAAACATATCAAGTGTACATGTTTCGGATCTCCAATCTTAGGGTCTCCATCTCCATATCACGTGCTCTTGATGCAGCTTCGGATATGGTAGAAGAGGGTCGTGGGCCGATCCCAAATCTAGAATAAGATAAACAACTCATTCTGTCATTGTAAAAATAAAAAAATAAAAAAATTTAAAAACCAGAATTAGTTTACAATTTCTTGCTTACATTGCTGCTAAAGAACTTGTATAAACTGAGATGTTTAACCATATATGAACTTCACTGTACTTATCAAAAAGGGAAAAACCAAAAATGGAGTTGATTGGAGTGTGTGGGGACATATTTTTAGGTAGTCCACATGGCCGAGGTTGTTAGACGAGGTACCACGTGGGCGGACCATGGTGCTGAGATATGATGCGATAATACCAAAATTCGAGATATTTGGATAGAGGACTAGAGTCCTAGATGACATCAAGCTACCTATTTGGATAGAGATAGGACTCTTGAGGGAGTACATCTTAATCTAAATAGTGTGAGTTGTGATAAATGTTATCCTTGTAAAGGATAGAGTCCCATGATATAAGACTTCTAGGGGAAGTTGGGCACTGATCATTATAAAAGTAAGGCACCCTCGTGGGTCTAAGGTATGCTTTATTTGAGATGCTTTTATGCTTTCGTTGTTGAAGTTTAAGTACTTGTATTGATATCTGTGAGAGATAAGATTACTGACTTGATCGTCATAGTGCCCCCGGGTGGACGAACCACCGCGATATTCTCATATTCTTGTTAGCAGGTGTTCAGGCTTAATCTATTCTGCCGGTGCTCTCCAGCTGAATTCCATATTTGGCTGTGTGGTCAGAAATCAACACCCACAATTTGGTGTCGTCTGTGGAAACTTAGTTAGAATAGATGGCCATCATCGTGTAAGATCAACATGTCGGCAACGACTAGTTTAGCGAAGATGGAGAATGTGTCAACATTAATGGAATGAAAAACCTTCTAGAAAGGATGCAAAAACAGGGGGCATGAGCGCTCCCAAGGAGATGACTTTCAATTATAGAAGAATCAACCTAAGTGAGCAGATCCCGGATTCCAGATCCTAGAAGACAAGATCTCGGCCTAGATGATTAGGTCCGAGAAGATAAGAGCTCAGCCTAAGTGAGCAAATCCCAGATTCCAGATCTCGAATCCCGGATCCCATATCCTAAAAGACAAGATCTCGGCCTAGATGATTAGGTCCAAGAAGACAAGAGCTCAGCCTAACTGAGCAGATCCCGGACTCCAAATCCCAGAAGACAAGATCTCGACCTAGATAAGTAGGTCCGAGAAGACAAGAGCTCAGCCTAAGTGAGTAGATCCCGGATTCCAGATCCCAGATCTTATAAGACAAGATCTCGGCCTAGATGATTAGGTCCGAGAAGACAAGAGCTCAGCCTAAGTGAGCAGATCCCGGATTCCAGATCCCGAATCCCAGATCCTAGAAAACAAGATCTCAGCCTAGATGATTAGGTCCGAGAAGATAAAAGCTCAGCCTAAGCAAGAAGATGCCGGATTCCAGATCCCGGATCCTAGATCCTAGAAGACAAGATCTATTCCTAGATGATTAGGTCCGAGAATACAAAAGCTCAGCTTAAGTGAACAGATTTCGAATTCCAGATTTCAGATCCCAGATCCTAGAAGACAAGATCTTGGCCTAGATGCGTAGGTCCGAGAAGACAAGAACCTAGCCTAAGTGAGCAGATCCCAGATTCCAGATCCCAAAAGACAAAATCTCGGCCTAGATGAGTAGGTCTAAGAAGACAAGAGCTCAGCCTAAGTGAGCAGATCTCAAATTCCAGATCCCAGATCCTAGAAGACAAGATCTCGGCCTAGATGATTAGGTCCGAGAAGACAAGAGCTCAATTTAACTGAACAGATCCCGAATTCCAGATCTCGGATCCCAGATCCCAGAAGACAAGATCTCTACTCAGATGAGTAGATCCGAGAAGACAAGAGCTCAGCCTAAATGAGCAAATCCCGGATCTCAGAAGACAAAAAAGAAGCACACAAGATTAGACTGAAGTCAGCCAGGTTGTGCCTGTCGGTAGAAGGCCATCTATACAGAAGGACTTTAACTGGACCTCTATTGCGATGTGTACATCTTTTCCAGGTTGAAGACTTTTTACACGAGATCCATGCAGGGGGCAGATCCCTTGCCCACAGAGCTATATCATAGGGATTCTGGTGACCCTACATGCAAAAAGATGCCGAAACCTATGTAAAAAAGTGTGAAAATGTTGTTGGAATCCATGATTGTGCAATAAGACCGAAATGTCTTATGGCGATGTTCCCATGGTGAACATGACGAGTAACTTAGACTTATCATATGGTAGAGTTGAATTATACTTGCATATGATAGAGTTGAACTAAGTTGGCGATATTTCTGAATGAAACATGACGAATAACTTAGACTTATTGTATGGCAGAGTTGAATTATACTTGCATATAATAGAGTTGAACTAAGTTGGTGATGTTTCAAAATGAAACATGACGAATAACTTAGACTAATTATATGACAGAGTCTAATTATACTTGCATATGATAGAGTTGAACTAGGTTGGCGATGTTTCTGAATGAAGCATGATGAATAACTTAGACTTATTATATGGCAGAGTTGAGAGTTGAACTAAGTTGGTGAAGTTTCTGAATGAAACATAAATAACTTAGACTTATTATATGGCGGAGTCGAATTATACTTGCATATCATAGAGTTGAACTAAGTTGGCGATGTTTCTGAATGAAACATGACGAATAACTTAGACTTATTATATGGCAGAGTCAAATTATACTTGCATATGATAGCGTTGAACTAAGTTGGCGATGTTTCTGAATGAAACATGACGAATAACTTAGACTTATTATATGGCAGAGTTGAATTATACTTGAATATAATAGAGTTGAACTAAGTTGGCGATATTTCTAAATGAAACATGACGAATAACTTAGACTTATTATATGACAAAGTTGAATTATACTTGCATATAATAGAGTTGAACTAAGTTACCGATATTTTTGAATGAAACATGACGAATAACTTAGACTTATTATATAGCAGAGTCGAATTATACTTGCATATGATAAAGTTGAACTAAGTTGGCGATGTTTATGAATAAAACATGACGAATAACTTAGACTTAGGGCTGGTTTGGGGTACCCTATTTCAGCCAAAAAGTCAAAAAGTTACTCCAAAATCCAAAAAGATATTACTATTCACCAAAAAAAAAAATTTAAAAATTATTTTTTGAATGAGGTACACTGATAATTGCAGCTGCTGATGTACACGGATGTACACTGCTGTGCAGCGGCAGTAAATGATCGGGTGTGATTTGCACACACACGGATGTTCAGCCTGTGGGGACTATCACGGGTCCCGTTTTGATAATCTGAACCGTTAAATGTGTAGAACTCATCGAGTACTATATGTCTGCAAAAAATCACATTGATCGGATATCGATAACTATGTGATCAGATTAGTTATGTACGACAAATGGATGGTGTTATAATTAATGATTGAAAAATAAATATATCTGATCAGATAGCTATCGATATCCGATTAACGTAATTTTATATAGATATATAGTGTTCGACGAGTTACACACATTGAACGGTTCAGATTATTAAAATGGGACCCGTGATGACCCCCACGGGCCAAACAAAACCGTCCAATACTTTGTACAAAAATTACCCAATAATTTTGAACCCCAATACACGGCTGCCTAATTGTACTGTGGGGCCCACCTGTCACTATTCATCTCTTACTCACTCTTTTTATACAATTTTTTAATACACATTTTTCCAAAAAAATCCAAAAAGTTAACCCAAACCTCCATATTTTTTTCTCAACTTTTTTAGTCCAAAAAGACAAAAAGTGCACTTTTTTAGTACACCCCAAACCAGCCCTTATTATATAGCAGAGTTGAATTATACTTACATATGATAGAGTTGAACTAAGTTGGCGATGTTTCTGAATGAAACATGACGAATAACTTAGACTTATTATATGACAGAGTCGAATTATACTTGCATATAATAAAGTTGAACTAAGTTGGCGATGTTTCTGAATGAAACATGACGAATAACTTAGACTTATTATATGGTAGAGTCGAATTATACTTGCATATCATAGAGTTAAACTAAGTTAGCGATGTTTCTGAATGAAGCATGACGAATAACTTAGACTTATTATATGGCAGAGTCGAATTATACTTGCATATAATAGAGTTGAACTAAGTTGGCGATATTTCTGAATGAAACATGACGAATAACTTAGACTTATTATATGGCAGAGTCGAATTATACTTGCATATGATAGAGTTGAACTAAGTTGGCGATATTTTTGAATGAAACATGATGAATAACTTAGACTTATTATATGGCAGAGTCGAATTATTCTTGCATATAATAGAGTTGAACTAAGTTGGCGATGTTTCTGAATGAAACATGACGAATAACTTAGACTTATTATATGGCAGAGTCGAATTATACTTGCATATAATAGAGTTGAACTAAGTTGGCAATGTTTCTGAATGAAACATGACGAATAAATTAAACTTATTATATGACAGAGTTGAATTATACTTGCATATAATGGAGTTGAATTAAGTTGATTTAACCTGGACTTGCCATATCGGAAGAGTCAAACTCAGAATGGAACTAAGTTCATTAACAGAGAAACCAAGGTTGAAACACCTCGAGAAGCCTTTGTTTGAATCTGACTTCGGCAAAAGACCATAGTCATATGCTTAATATGAACTTAAGTGGAACTTACTTTCACATTAGGGGGCAGGGAGCTGGAATGATGAACAAACTTAAGAGTTTGACACTTGTTGAAATTTTCAAAAATGGGCTTAATACTTGTTGAAATTTTGAAGAAATTTACAAGTTGGAGTTAGTCGATGCAATGATGAATAAAGTATCCGAGGTACATGTTACTCGAGGTGATCAACCAGGTTGTCAAAACTTGGAAAGGGTGAAGTCTTAATAGAAGATAGCGTATGGAGGTAAAAAAAAAAAATAACCCTTGTAAAAATATTTTTATTTTTAAAGTGTTAGCCGAGGTATGAAAATGGTTAGCCGAGGCAAACAGTCAAGGTTTATCCGAGATATTGAATTTCGGAGTTATTATACAGTTAAGGTACACTTTGAAGAAATGCAAAAATATTCTAAGTTTGGAAGCATGAAAAGCATGAAAGAAAGCATCAAACATGCATAGAAGAAAATAAGGCATACATTCAACACTTGAAAAAAAATATAAGACTTGCATTTAAAAAAGAAACTTGTTCAAATATAAAAAGGCACTTCGGCTTGGCATAAGAGATTACTTGTTCATCTACAAAGACAAAAGGGGGCACATCGGCCAAATATAAAGCTAACATTTTTCAAATAAAAGATTACAGCTGTCCAAAAGTAAGAAGGAAAAGTACAAAAATGAGGAAAAACCAAAGTTCATGCATTTTCCACAGTCTGCTCTGCCTTGGCAATTGGCGTTGTGTCAGCCTCGGCAGACAGTTGGGCAGATTTTTCAGCTTAGACCTCGGTGTCGATCTCACGCAGTGTGTCATCTAGGCTCTTGTTGGCAGTCTCGACCTCGGGTTCAGAAGTGGTCTTTTGAACCTCATCCTCCTCATCCTGAGTCGAGTTAAGGACTTGCTCATTCAAAGTTGGGGACTTGGCCCCAGCAGCAACTTCAGATTCTTTCTCAGCAACCTCAGCCTCAGCCTCTTCCTTGTCTCCGACCTCCTCGTCGTCGGCCTCTTCTACTTCCTCGGCCTCATCCTCAGATTGATTAGGAGAGGGAGGGAAAGGGACATTGAGCTGATCCATATCACAGAGGGGTGAGTCCTCAGGGACAAGCATCTTTTTTAGGGCTGTCATCCAGTCAAGATAGTAGCCTTTGTTGCAGGCCATGTTGACTTGTTTTTTTGGCCTTAGCAATAGCCTCGGCTTTGGCAGCAGTAACTTGGTCCACTTGCTTCATGTGCTTCTCTTTCGAGATATTAAGTTGCTGGAGACATGAGCATGTTGGATTGACAATAAGAAGATGGAGTGGATTGCACAATTATGACATCAGGGATGTCAACAAGAAGGTCTTCTACGACAAGAGTTCGGCGAGACATGTCGTCATTGGTTACGGCAATGGTTACTCACAGATAAGGCGATTGGAAAATTATCAAGGTCTAAGGCTGGGAGCTTAGGACCTCGGTGTTTCCTATTCCTGGTTCTAGCTGCAAGATTGTCGCTATGTCGGTGTTTTCACTGCCATTGAGATGGTGGGTTGAGCAGCTGATGAATTGCTTGGCTGTTAGTCTGGTTCAGCTGGTAGAGTTTTAAACCTTGGACACAAAGGGAGTCTTCATAGTAATGAATGCTTCAAGAACAGTGATGATGGTTTGCAGAGGCCAAGAGAAAGAGAGTCAAGGGACACAGATAGAGACGAAATAGGAAGATGAAATGGTTTTGCTGGAATTAGAAAAATATGGCAAAAAGTTATGATTTCGAGTCCTGACGTGTCCGTGCTGACGTCAGACGGCGGGGGGCTGAACTGATGTGACATGATGGGGAAGTGATTAGTACGCTCCAATCTCATGATGATCTTGATTGAGAAGTGCGATCTCAATTGAGATATTGATATCGGTAGAGATAATGATCTCGGTTAAGATGACGATCTCGGCTGAAATGGCGATCTCGATTGAGATAGTGATCTTGGTTGACATGATGACCTCAGTTGAGATATTGATCTTGGCAGAGATGATGATCTCGGTTGAGATGGTGATCTTGGTTAACATGATGATTTCAGTTAAGATGTTGATCTTGGTTGAGATGTTGAAATTGAATGGGGGTAGAACTTGTTTATTCTTGGTTTCTGATGAGTTGATACTAGGACCTTGATGTTCTTGAACTAGCAAATCACGATCTAGCAAATCACGATCTCTACTAGCAGTGCGATCTCTGTCGAGATGTTGGACCTAGATGAAATGGAACATGATGGTTCATGGTTCTTGGTTCTTGATTCTTGATGAGTGGACATTTGAGTCCTTGTTTCTTGGTACCAACGAGTCACGATCTCAATCAGAAAAGTACATGTATAGGTTTCATCACCTTAGTTTGCCGAGGTAATAGAATCTAGGGGACAATTGTGGGGACATATTTTTAGGTAGTCCACGTGGTCAAGGTTGTTAGCTGAGGTGCCACGTGGGCGGACCATGGTGCCGAGATATGGTGTGATAATACCAGAATTTGAGATATTTGGACAGAGGACTAGAGTCCTAGATGACATCAAGCTACCTATTTGGATAGAGATGGGACTCTTGAGGGAGTACATCTTAATCTAAATAGTGTGAGTTGTGATAAATGTTATCCTTGTAAAGGATAGAGTCCCATGAAGTAAGACTTCTAGGGAAAATTGGACACTGATCATTATAAAAGTAAGGCACCCTCGTGGGTCTAAGGTATGCTTTATTTGAGATGCTTTTATGCTTTCATTGTTGAAATTTAAGTACTTGTATTGATATCTGTGAGAGATAAGATTACTGACTTAATCGTTAGAGTGCCCCCGGGTGGACGAACCACCGCGGTATTCTCATATTCTTGTTGGCAGGTGTTCGGGCTTAATCTATTATGCCGATACTCTCCAGCTGAGTTCCCTATTTGGCTGTGTGGTCGGAAATCAACACCCACAGAGTGTGTTTGAAGTAGGCAATGGAGTTCAGGAATACCTAGTAGACCATTGACTTTGTTTCAAATTGCAAGTCTTTTAACCTATTTCATTTTACCAAAATCTAACAGGTCCCGTTTGGTGTGGGTAAGACATGTACATACCGTCTGTCCCCACAGGTCATATTTGGCACGAGAAAGCTACCCATGACATCCATAAAGGGATTTGGGGGCTGCTTTGCATTTCTCCCCCCCCTTCTCCCGAACGGCCTTTTTCAACTAAGTTTGCGGCGTTTTTCACTCTAACTCTTAACTTACGTGCGCTAATTACATCCTGTCTATCCCCACAGGTCCTATATGTCACGAGGAAGCTACCCGTGACATCCATAGAGGGGTTCGGGGGCTGCTTTGCATTATCGCCCCCCGAATGGCCTTTTTCGACTAAGTTTACGACATTTCTCACTCCAACTCCCAACTTACGTGCGCTAATTACATCTCGTCTATCCCCACAGGTCCTATATGTCACGAGTAAGCTACCCGTGATATCCATAAAGGGGTTCGAGGGGGCAGTTTTGCATTTTCGCCTCCCCAATGGACTTTTTCGACTAAGTTTATGGCGTTTCTCACTCCAACTCCCAACCTACGTGTGCTAATTACATCCCGGCTGTCCCCACAAATTCTATATGTCACGAGGAAGCTACATGTGACATCCATAGAGGGGTTCGGGGGCTGCCTTGCATTTTCGTCCCTCGAACGGCCTTTTTCGACTAAGTTTACGACGTTTTTCACTCCAACTCCCAACCTACGTACGCTAATTACATCATGTATGTCCCCACAGGTCCTATATATATATGTAAGACAAACTCCAAATAAACAAAGATTATTTCAAAGGCATCCAATTAGAAGCATCAATTACTTTGTATAAATTTTCAAGCAAAATTGGCAACAACAACAAAAAAAAAAAAAATGAAAGAAGAAAAGAAGTAAAGACAAAGCAATTAAAATTAAGTACACAACAAATATCAAAAGGACAAGCATTATCAAGAGCATCTGATAAACACAAAAATGAAACACTCACATCCACATACTGAAACACTAATTACACTTACATGTGTGTTCTAAGTATGTATATTTTGCATCGATCTATACCATGCATTCTAATTTACCATTGCAAAAGTCAAAGTTACTTGCTAATATAACACTATATGTATATATATATTTTAATTTCTTTTTAAATTTTTTTGTATGTGATGGGTTCATATGTGTTGATATTTTTGTGTATGTATTTGTATATATGATTTACATATTTGTAATTTACATCAACTATATCATTACTTTTTATCGTTTCTTTTGCAACAAGATAAGCTTTATACATAGCCGAAAAGCTATGCAATAAAAAAGAACTAATTAAAATAGTGTGTAGAAAATGAAATATAAGGTATAGATGTAAATTTAATATAGCTTGGATATACTCGGAATAAATTTAGTCTACATATTTTCTTTTCTAATAACTTTTTCTGAACACAATTCTAATTGCGTGTTTGGTAACGTTTACGTTTTCAGTTTATATTTACATAAATTTTATAAACTGGTTTTTGTTTATTTTTTGTTTATTTTTAGAAAAACATAAACTACAAACGCGTTTGGTAATTGACAAAATATTTAAAAAAATTTAAAAATATAAAAAAGAGTGAGAAATGGCAAGTGGTGAGAAGTGGCGGCAAGTGGCGGCAGAAGACGGTGGTGGAAAGTGGTGACGGTGGCGGGTGGTGGGTGGTGGCGGGTGAGTGGGTGATGGGTGGTAGCGAGTGGGTGGTGGTGGCGGCGGGGTGGTGGTGGCAGGTGGGTGGTGGATGGCGGGTGGTGGCAGGTGGGTGGGTGGGTAGGTGGGTGACGGTGGCGGGTGGTGGGCGGTAGCGAGTGCGTGGTGGTGGTGGTGGGTGGTGGGTGGTGGGTGGTAGGTGGCGGATGGCGGGTGGTGGTGGGTGGTGGTGGGTAGGTAGGTGGGTGACGGTGGCGGGTGGTGGGTGGTGGTAGCAGGTGGGTGGCGGATGGTGGGTGGTGGCAGGTGGGGGTGGGGGTGGGGGTGGTGGTGGTGGTGGGTGGGTGGGTGGGTGGGGGTGACGGTGGCTGGTGGTAGCAAGTGGGTGGTAGTGGTAGGTGAGTGGCGGGTGGGTGGTGGTGTTGGTGGTGGCGGTGGTGGTGGCGACGGGTGGGTGGCAGGTGGTGGATAGTGGTAGCAGGTGGGTAGCGAGTGGTGGTGGCAGGTAGGTGGCGGGCGGTGGATGGTAGTGGCGGGTGGATGGCAGGTAGGTGGTGGGTGGTGGTGGTGGAGAGGGGTGGGTGGTGGTGGCAAGTGGGTGGCAGGTGGATGGCAGGTGGGTGGTGGGTGGTGGTGGCGAGTGGGTGGTGGTGGCGGTTGGTGGGTGGTGGTGGCAGGCGGGTGGTGAGTGGTGGTGGCAGGTGGTGGTGGGGGGATGGGTGGTGGGTGGTGGTGGCGGAAGACAATGGTAGAAAATGGTGGCAGGTGGTGGTTAGTGTTGGGCGGTAAAAAAAAAAAAAAAACTGAAAACTCAAAATGGAAACACATTTTTTGTGTTTTCAATTTTTCGCCAAATTTATAAACTGAGACCACTGATTTATAAATCAAAAATTTTACCAAACAAGTTTTTATTTAAGTTTTTAAAATTTTTGTAAATATAAACAGAAAACTGAAAACGTAAGTGTTACCAAACGGCACCATAGCATTTTTGTTTTCATAAATTTTTATGATGTCACCCATTTGATTTTTGTTTTCATAAATCTTACTTTGGTGAGGGTTGGTCACAGCTCAACTGTGGAAACACTTCTTTCAAAATTTAAATCATCCCTCCTCAGAGCAAATAATATTATATATTTTCAAAAATTAAGAAAAAAATAATTCTTTACGGAGTCACAAGCAATTTGAGTTTGATTTACATGTTACTAATTTTAAATTTATATTAAACACATGATTTGTAAAATAAATCCACGCCTCAAATATTCATGATTGATAGCATTTTTTTCTCATACAAACACAAACACAAAGAAACAAGAATTGAGATAGGTTGTAACCCACCAACATGGGGAAACCAACATAGATATCTCTCATCCACACCAAAATTAGAGAAGAGCATGAGTTTCAGTCTTTCAACCTTCTTGTACAAAACTTTATTTGTTTATTTGATTTCTGTAAGCTATTTATAATTTATTTAATTTATTTTTTAAATATTTGTGTGAGAGTATTTAGTATACGTATATCATTCTTCAAATGAATCTACCAGACCAGAGAGAGGTTGAGAAACAGAGTCTTCATTTGACTGGCAAGGCAATGGACATGGAAGAAGTCATTGGAACTGTAAGAGAGTGAGAGAGAGTGTGTAGTCACAACATCAAACCCACAAAAAACCTAATAAACCCATAAAACTAAAATCCATAATTTCAATTCAAACACAATAAACACATAATTTCACAAAGCTAAAATCAAACTCATTTTGGACATCAAGATTTAATTAATTTCGTACAAATCAAACACTTCAACCAAACCCATTTACGAAATCAACACAAAAATAAACCCTAGATGAAGTATGAAATATAGGGAAATACGAGAAAGGAGGGGAGGAGAGAGAGAGAGAGACAGAGACAGAGACAGAGACAAAAACCTGTGATTTGCAGCAGTGGCAGTGGTGATTTTCGGCGGTGGCGGTGGTGACCTGCAACAGTGGAGAGCAACGGTGGTCGGTGACGTGCTACGGTGGAGCCGGCATCAAGTTTGGTGGTGAGTGGTCTGTGAGTGGTCTCTGTGTTTGTGAGTGGTCTCTGTGTGTGTATGAAACAAATGGGAGGGCTCCAATACTTATGCTTCCCTCCAAAACAAATTTCTACCTTTAGCGACTAAATATTTCTTTTGTTGGCAAAAACTAATTAATCAACAATTAAATTATTTAGTCGGCAAAGAGTTCCTGAATAAATAACCCTATTTTTTAGCAATGAATTTTTTTGATCGGCAAAAGGCAGTGTACGCAAACTAAAAGCAGAATTAGTAGCCTAAATTTTGACACACGCCGACAAAGAACTTTTTAGTCACCTATTTTGCATATTTTTAGCAACTAAGGCCTTGTTTGGGGTATTTTAAAAAAGTCAAAAAGTCACTATCCTATTTAAGTCACATCATCTTATTTAAGTCACATCACCTCTCTACCACATCACTTTAAACTCAACCCATATTTCACAAAAAGTTAAAAAGTACACTTATTTAGATCATCCCAAATCACCCCTAAATTTTGTTTTAGTCTCCAATAACTAATATATGGCTACAAAAAAAAATTTAGTAGCTAAAATTCACAACATTGTCAACCAATAGGAAAATTAGTCGCTAAAGGTCTGACTTTTGGCGACCAAAAATGTTTTAGTCACCAAATTTGATCGCCAAATGTGCATTTTGTTGTAGTGTATACAATAAAACAATACAAACTAATCCAACTGTGGTGAACCTTCTTGAAGACTTTTCATGATATTTCTTTCATAATGTCTAACATTATTGTATATTTATTTGCTAGGTGTTGAATATTTTTAGAACAATCTTATATGATTTTTATTGTGTGAAACCGTGGTTCCAAACTGAACTGAACCATGTTTAAATGGTTTGGTTTGGATTGATTCCATAATTTAAATAGTTTGTATTGGTTTTATTTTTTATAAAACCATAGTTTATGAGTTAGTCTTGATTTCATTCCAAACCGATCCGATCCGGACAATGCTCACCTCTACAATTTTGTGAAAATCCTAAACCAAAAAAATTTTAAATTTTGAGTTTTTTGGATGAGTTTTCAAAAATCTTAAACCAAACAGATTTTAAGTCTTGGATTTTGAAAAATTAATTCAAAATTTTAACTAAACGCACCCTAAAGTCTTGAGATTTCCAAAAGACTGATAAATAAAACTAGGTCATAACTCAGAGCCATACTTCTTTTCATCGTACATTCCTAACAACTCAGAAATTGAATATTTTTGTCTTTTTAAAAGTCGGAAATTAAATATTTTACTTTTTAAAATGTGATCGGATCACAATGTGCATGATGGAATTAATTTCGTTGAAAATGAAGGATACCTAACGACACTACCGTAGCGACTCTCTCACTTAACTACCCACCCACCCCACTACTGAGATAGTTTTGGATCATATTTAATGTTCATCACCTTCTTTAATATCTTTGCAAGTTTTTTCAAAAAAAATAAATTATAAACAGATATATAAACAGGGATGGACCGAGGGGGCTGGTAGGGGCACCGCCCCCCTAAAGTTTTGAAAAAACTCTTTACATATAGTATTAAAATTATAAATATTTTTAAATTATATAAATTCGTTATCTCAAAATTTTTACAAAAAATTTAAGAATCACCACCCTCCTAAATTTTCTATTTTAAAATTTAAATTTTTAATTATTTTTTTGATAAATACTAAAGATAATAATAATAATTTATTTTTTAAGTATAATTACTTTTATTTTAAATTTATTAATATTAAAATAATTGAAAATTTATTTGTTAATATGTTGAAGTCGTTTTTGTCTGATTAGGGCCCAATTTTTTTAATTGTTTGGTTATAACTAAATAAAAAAAATAAAAATACTACTTATGTGTAAACTGCCCCACGCTTAAAAATTTCCCTAAATTCTTATTAATCTAATTGTTTAAGCCCCCTTCTCCACTTTACTCTCTCTCTCTCTCTCTCTCTGTGTAAATGATATGAAAGCTTGGAAAAGAACTCACAGAACGTACAAAATATTCGTGGTTAAGGGCGCATTTTCTTCAGTTTCTACGGCGAAAACAAAACATGTATTTTCAGCCATGACAATTGTAAAGATTAGATTGCGCAATAGGATGGAGGATAATTTTCGTTCAAGCTACTTGTTAACATATGTTGACAAAGACATTGCTCAAGATTTTGATGTAGATTCCATCATAGATGTTTTTTATATTATGAAAGAACGTGGAGTATAACTTTAAACGCCTAAATAGATATGTAAAGCAAATAGTTGCTTTTTTGAAAATTAATATGGATTTACTAGAATATATCCAATTGTATTTTGATAATATTTTATAATTATATACGATGAATGAAAACATCTAATTATATATTTTTGTGATATTTGGATAGAAATTGATATTGTATATCACATGCTATTACAAATTTTTTGATTGTATATAACACTCGCCCCTGATATTAGAATCCTGGGTCCGCCCCTGTATATATATATATAATTTATCTAGAATGATATGATTTCTTGTATTTTTTGTGATTATAAATTATATTGATGATTATTTTGACTTGAAATATTAAAAAAAAAAGAAAAAAAGAGAGGCATTTACATACAAGTCTCATTTTATGAATTTATAATTCATTAGATCCTAGATAAAATTATTTACTCCTTCAAGTCCCATTAAGTTTTAATAGACCAATTTACCCTTCCAAACCTGAATTTGGAAATCAGATGGTCTTCTATTGCCGCCTCGAAACCCTCGATTTATCTTCCAACAACTTCTCAGAACCTCACTCTGTTCAGACTCTGTTTCAATCCTGTGACCGCCTTCGAGTTCTCAATCTCTCTCGCAACTCCATCCCCGGAGGACTCTCAAGTTCGAGCCTAACCTCGCTCAGCTCAACCTCTCTCGCAATCGGATTCCGATTCATCTCTCTTGTCTTACTCTCTCTCCAACTGTCAGACCCTCAATCTGCTAAATGTCTCAGACAACAAGCTCACTGGAAATTTGGGTAACAGTACTTTATGGTCTTGCAAGAGCCTCTGGACGCTAGACCTCTCTAACAACCTCTTCTTCGGCGAGATTCCGGTGGCTTCGTGCCGGGTTTACCAGAGTCTCTCAGTGTACTTGATCTATCACACAATAACTTCACCGGCAACTGAGTAGCTGAGTCTCCTTTTTTGAAATTGAGAATATTGTCAGTTTATAATATTTTCAATTTTAATCATGTAAAAAAATTCAATTCAGCAATCTAATGTGTCAGGTTCGCAGAACTATCTTTTTTTTCAATCCCATACTTTTCTCAGAAGCCAAACAGAAATTTTTTAATTTTAATAATTATATACTGAAATCATTCTCTGTTTTGAAAATTAAGAACATTCTCTATTTTGAAATTGAGAACATTCTCAGTTTTGGGATTAAAGGGCAAAACGTATTTTTACCTATAAATGGGACTTATTTAGTTCAAAAACTTTTTTGACAGAACCTAAACTACCACCAAATTTGTACACAGGACTTTTTGGTAATTAACTCAAAAAAAAAAAAATCACAAAATACATATTTAAAACATTTATAGCCAAATGGACATTCCTAAAAGCAAAGTTATATAAACTACATTTTCCAATTAGTTCTTTTGAAATAATAAACTCACTTAAAATAATAGACTTGGTAGAATAATCAATCAAGAATGCGAGTGAACAAATCAAACTCCCCAACATTGAAAAGTTTTAAACTCAGAGTCTGAAAAAAACCACCCTGACAAGGCATTTCAGTAGACTTGTTTGAGATTAGTATGGCCATTGTATTCCTAATTTCAATCAAAATATTGAAATTCAAGCATTGCAACAGAGTTAGGGGTTTTCAGAGATAACAAACTTAAACGTTCACAATATTGAAATGAAAACAGATGGCAACTTGTTCATTGATTTTTTAATCATAGGGTATCTCATGAACAAACTCAGTATAACAATACTAACCTAATCTCTCGAGAGGCCAATGCAATTGTGTGGATATTTTAGTAGCAAGATAAGCAGCTGAAAAGGTCTCAAAAATGCCATGTTATTTTTTAATTTATTTTGACATTTATAAATAATAGTTATTTGAAGATGCTAAAGTAGGAAAGAAAATAAATTAAACAAACAAAACATAAATTATATGTGATTTAATAATATGCTTATGCACATGAAGGAGGGAGTGATAATAAGGCCCTCCATTGGGGAGTAATTATTTTAGCTAAAAATTAAAAGTTACTATAAAATATTACATCACTCTTTTTATTTTTTTGTATATTTTTACATGAAAAATTAAAAAATTATTAAAATAATTTATTTCCAAACAAGACCTAAAATTACAAACACTTCACAATCACACGATTTTAATGACTTTTTTTTCTCCTTGAATGCTACCTTTCTAGAGAGAGAGTCTTCAAGTAATATCTTGGAGAGACAGAGAGAGAGAGAGAATCTTACCCAAAATAATATCTAGGAAAGAGTAGATCTTGAAAATGTTTAAGATTTATAAAAATATTTATAATTTAATTTACAATGATATGATAAGACAAGGGTATTATATGCATTAATTAGTATATCAATTAGTATATTAAGATATGTTATGACATTATTATTTTAAAATTATAATCTCACTCATTATACAAATTACAATTACTCAACTTCTAAAATTATATCACATCATTTGTTAGTATACCAATTAATATATATAGTATTATTCATGATAAGATGCATTTTAATTTTTAATTTATCATATATTCAATTATATTAAAACCTTTCTCTCTTATTACATTATTATAAATAAATTTAAAATTTAAATTATAAAATATCTAACATTATTAGTGAATCTTATATGAATGAGTGAGAGAGAACATAATTAAGAGTATAACAAGTTGTAACGACTTGTACTTACATCTCACATCACATCCCACTACTAGCAAAAAGAAGACGAGAGGGGGAAGGGAGAGCTTTGTCCAACTTTCTAATCATAATGTGAAAGTAATACAAAAATAAGAAAAAGCCACTCTCCACCCACTCCTCCACTACTGGAGGACCATTCATAGTTTCCTGGTCATTAAAAGTGTAGTAGGGCCCCTTATCTATCTGCACATTTATTTCCATTCCTCCCTCTTATTCCGGGAAAATTATGCACCCATTGTATTACATAATCATATTCTCTCATCAATTATTATTTATTATTTTTTTTATATTTTGTAATTATCTAATATAAATAATTAATATTTTATATTTTTCATCCATTATATTGCCATAAAATGTCACGTAACTATACTCCTAAACTACCAAATGATCGCCTTGTGCCATCATTTGGACACTGCATTCTCTTTTCCTTTTCTCCAAAGCAATGTTTGGATTTAACAAGGTCCTTATGATTAAGGAATTGTTGTTGTTGAAATTGATGTATATTAAATATAATGAGGATCTAAATAATAAATAATAAAGTTGGGTAGATCTCTATTACACTCGCAATGAATTTAAGTTATATATTAATTATTCTATGTATGTAACAATACTGTATACTAAATAATATGACCAGAATATAGTTGTTTTCTCTCTTAAAAGTTTTAAATTTTTAGATGAGTTAATCATTAGCTATCAGAGTGAAAAATAAATCGGAGGTTCAAACCTTATCACCTATTCAATAATTTAAAATATTTTTCACGTTTATAACAGACTTACAAAAAGTGTATCACTATACGTGAGTGGATGTAATGAGAATATAAATAATAAAGTTATTGCTCTCATTTAAAACCTTTTAATAATTTTGATATAAGGTATATGAGTTTAAAAAAATAAAAAATAAAAAAGATAGAAAAAAAACATGAATTTTTTTTTTTTTTTTTTGGGTGAGAAAAAAAAGAAAACTGAAAATGAATATATATTAGTTAAAAGTTCTCATTTTTTTTGTTTAACTACAATTTCGTTTTCTTTATATAAAATATATATATATATATATATATATTCCTTAACAAATTTAAAATTAAAATGTAATCTTTGAAGTGATCAATTAAAGATGAAAAAATTAATCTTGAGTTCCAAGATTTCATTGACATTATCAAATTAATAAAAGAAAACAGGCAGTATGCCACTAGTTAACATGTTGAATAAGTGGAAGAGGTGTAGGCCCAACTAAGCATATCTGGATTTAAGTGAAATTTTAATTCCC
>CM069911.1:109827858-109957835 GCA_036172215.1 Camellia granthamiana
ATAACCTGGAAAGAGCTTTCCAATGAATAAGATATGAAGAAAACATATGGAAGCAATGAAGAAACATTTCTAATATAGGATATAAAATGTCAGGTACAGGTAGTGTGTCATGTATTTGGGAGGTGGCCAAATAGTTGTTATGTAGGCAAATGAGAAAATTGAGGATGTTACCTGTGCGCATGCTAAGGCAAAAAGCAATGCATCTCCATGTCGCCAATGGCTTCCCCAGAGGTGAAACTTGTTCTTGGACTTTGCAGAGTTATAAGCACACTGAACAAATAATTGCAATAAAATGCCAGTGTATGGAAAAAAACCAATTTCTACAACTTCATGTTAGATGGACAGATAACCCAAGGAAATATCAAATTAAAAGATATACCTGGGCAAGCCTAGCCAAAAGATACAGAGCAAGTGTACGCCTCCGATTCGAATCATCCAATGCCAAAATAGACAAACCTGCTGCTGAACCTGCTAAAATTCTGGTCCATCATCCCCTTTAACAAAGTCATAAACGTGGAGTAGAATATAGAATGCATCACAAGATTTTAAAATAAGACCAAATTATTCACACCCCAAAACCAGGAAATTAAAAAGGAAAACACACGCACTAAATAAACCACAAGCAAAGTTATACATAGAAAATGTTTCTACATGAAACTTACGCATTCAATGGTGTCTCTTTTTTCTCAACTTTCTCAACAAACACCTAAGGGCATGATAGGATCCAGTAAATCCTCCAAAAAGTAAACCAATTCGGCATGCTTCCTCTCTTACTATCAGATCTTTCTCTGAGACAAGTTGCTGCAAAACTCAAATGCTCACCATTAGGGCACGAATATTCTCAAGATGCATGCCTTTAGAAGGTTACATCAATTGACAAGTAAAACTTCTATTTAACCTAAAAGAGGAAAATAAGAACAATCTACCATATATTAGAGAGAACTTTGTTCTCTTTTATTTGTGGTTGAAAACAAAAAACAATACAAGTAAGCAATGCACCCATCATATTCAACGAGGCTGGAGGCTGCAGATCAGATGATTACAAAATTGACAAACTAAAGAACTAAGATAATATTGGACGAATAAAGCATAGGCACTAAATTTCTTGCTTTATATCTAAACATAACAAAGAAAGCAATATTCCTGTACAGATGTTTAGAACTGTTATTGGAAAACATTACTCTCACCATTTAAGTACAGAAGCATTGTCTTTTCCAAGTGCCATTTTTTAGATCTACTTTTCCCAAACAACAAGAATTAAGAAAAAACTATCAATTGCGTCTGATAACATTTGGACAAAGAGAGGGAGTGACAGAGAAAAAAGAAAACCCAAATAAACTAAAGTTGCTTAATATGGACTCCCACTATAACAATAAAAACAACAAACTTAAACGCATGGAAGATTTGTGATTGCATGTTCCACAAATTCAAAGAATTCAGAAATAAAACCATGCTATGTCCCTTGTATTTTATTTTATTTTAATCATTTGTCAATGACTTGCAAGTCTCATCTTTATAATTGACATCAATGGTCTAAATGACAAAAGATATTATTGTGTTGCTAAGATACTACGTTTGTAATAAACAAGGACAATGTTTAACACCTTACAAGAGGAAGAATTTGCAAATTTACTAATTAATATTAGCAATAATTGTATTTGATATTGGTGAAAGACCAGTATATAATTGCAAATGCAAAACAAGCTCACTGTTGTCACATCACATCTAGGTAGATTTATGATTTGCTGATTACGCTAACTAAAACTCATGTGGTGTTGTGTGTTTTCATTTCTCTCTTTAGAAAGACAAAAATATACAGAAAAGCTTAGACACATCGAGTATTTGATCTCCAAAATTCATGTCATCACTAATCAACATTCACCACCAGCCAATAATCTATTATCACCACCTCTGCAACGTCAATTTAGATCTTGTAATAGAGTAACTGCCTATCAGAATCTCCAACAACAACATTGCCTTATCCTGAAGTCCAGAACAGATAGCCTTAGATCTTGTAATAGTCCCTAGCCTCACGTATTGGGTGAAGTACAGACTCGAACCTAACACCTAGTTGTTTACTGTTGACTTACCATTTGAGCTTACCCTCACGGGTCCCTTAGTTTTGCCTATTCTTAAGTCAATGCATTATGACCACAATATCAAGGTAAAACATGAATATTTTAATGAACTCGCAATTAATTAAGATCGTATGAAGATCGATCAGTACATATAGAGTACGATGAATATAAAAATACATATGCGAATATAATTATTCTATATCAACTGACTCAAATCACATATGAAACCAAAATGTAACTTCCTATTTCATATTAAAAGGGAATTACAATATAACCAGTAAATTACTTGGAATTGCATATCGAACCTTGAGATCAAGAAGGGACGAATAGGATTGTCCGCGAGCGAGCTTGAAAGCGCGGAGCAAAATTCCAATGCCAACGCGAACACCGTAGGAGAGGAGGAAGCTCTGGCAGAGGTTTCCAATGGCGTTGGCGACGCAAGACTCGTCGGCGTGATCACAAGGAGGCTGGCACTGCCGTGCGCGGCGCTGCCGGCGTTGCAGCTCCTCGATGGCCTCCCTCAGCCGATCCTCCGCCTCCCGGAGGCGGCGCTCGGCGGTGCCATCGGAGGTGTCGTTTCGCTGCGGCGGAGAGGGCGGGGAGGAGAACGAGGAGGTTGTAGAGATAGACATTTTAGAGAGAGAAAAAGCAGGTTCTCTGCATCTGAGAAAACAGACACAGAGAGAGAGAGAGAGAGAGAGAGAGAGAGAGAGTTTCGCTGTAGAAAGAGAATGAGGAAATGGGGAAAGGGTGGAAATGCAAAATGGGGAGGATTGTTTAGTCAGCGGTAGAAAATGAAAAAGAAAAAAAATTAGTGAATGATTCGAAAATAAATAAATAAAATAAAAAGCAATTAATTTTTATAAGAATTTAAATATGTGTGGTTTGATTTTTTAAAACTTATTTATGTGTTGTCGTTCATGGATTGTTTTTTAATATTTTAATTAATTTTTTATACTTTTCAGTTACACCTACTTTAGATACATCCAAAAAATAAAACAAATTAACTAGAAATATTTTTTAAAAATCATTAAAAATAAACGAAAATTAATAAAAATTTATGTGCATTTTTGTTCGGATTTTGTTTATTTTTAGTATTTTTTCATATTTAGTTTTTTTTTTACTTTTTTTTTTAAAATTAACTACATCATTTTTTTTTTTAAATCAGTAAGCCTCATTTGGGAACAGACTATTTTAGTTATTTTTTAATTTTTTTGTTAAAATATAAAGTAAAAAAACTAGTGCGTTTATGACAATTTTATAATTCTTTACAAAAAAAAAAAGTACAAAAATTAGAAGATAAAAAAAAAAAAAAAAGATCTTTGACTTTTTATATAATTAGTTGACTTTTTTACTCTTTTTGTGGAACTTGTTGCCAAATGGGCCTTAAACAAATGAAAACCCATTTAAAAATAAAGGCAAACTTCATTTTACTCCCTTGTGATTTGGGTCATGTACGATTGTATTTCCTTAACGTTTGAAAATTATCACATAACTCCAACTTGGTTTGTGGACTAAAGTGCACCATTAAATACTGTTAAACATTTCATCTAACTTAACAGCAAGTGTGATACACATAGCAAACATAAGGAGGTTATATGTTTATTTTCAAATTTCAAGAGGATAAATTGCACATTAAATAAAGCATAAGGGTTTAAAGTGCACTTACCTTCCAAACAAATGATGAAAATCTAAAGGTATTTTAGTCTTTTTCATTAAATTGTTAATGGTCCTAATGCTACACTCAATCCACAAACCATAAAGGGGTTATGTGATCATGTTCAAATGTTAGAAGGATAAATCACACGACCCAAATTACAAGAGAGGTAAAATGAAGTTTGTCCATGTAAGAGGGATTAACTTAAGCAAATTAAATTAATTGGGTCCAATTGGAGCCTAATCAAAAAGCCCAAAATTAAAGGATCCGAAGAAATTATTGCAAAATGGGCCCAAATGAATTCTATGGAATGGATCTACGATAAAGCCAACCAATTGGGCCGGAGAGGCCCAACAAGATTATATTTCTAAGAAAAGTCCAACAGACCCATCTAATGAGGCCCAGATCATACGAACATCCAATAAGGTTGATCGTTGCTTTCAAAAGAGATGAAACCCTCTGAGGAAATCCATTCTCCGAGGTATTTGCTTAGTTTCGAAAGGGTTCAAAACTATGAACCTAGAGATCTATTTGAGTTTAGACTCGAAATGGTTCGGATACATAAACCTAGAGATCTGAAGCGCTTGGCTTCGAATGAATTTGAACGCAATCTGGAAGTCGCTCCATTAATGAGTCCCAGAACACTTGCGGGCTCGAAACTTTCCGGTATCTACATATCAAAATCATGGGCGTGACGGAGTCGGAACAAAGGACTAGATCTTGAAGACAGTGAGTGGAGATAAATTTACTCTTCGGTTAAACTAGCCTATACCCGGGTCGAGGTGGCACGATCTAAGAGGGTCCTTGAGACTCGGCGATATTTGCGGCAAGACATTCTCTTGAACTACCCTTAACCCTTTCGCGGTAGGGCATCCTTTGGGACTACCCCTGACCCTTTGGGATGATTGGGGATCATTAGTTAGGCGTAACTAAAAAGAAGGGTTCGCCAAGAAGTTGATCTCTTTTTGGGAGTTTTTCTCATTCTCGAAGAGGTCATCTCCTCGAACAAGGCAGTTAAAGAAAATATTCCCCATGTGCCTTGCACATGGGCATCATCCTACATCATAAGGTACCTATAAATAGCACCCACCCATAGCTTTACAAAGGTTGAATTTTGAAGAAACAATTTTTTGGGAAAAACTAATTTTCCTTCTCCATTATCTACTTTGAGAGTGAAAGTAAGAGATCCATAAGAGAGCCTTGCCATTCTTCGCTCTCTAACTACTTTACCTTCTTCTTCACCAAATCTCTTATCTCCATCATTTCTTTTCTATTGTGTTTCTGGTTGCGACTGTTGAAGAATGTAAGTCTCTTACCATTTCTAGAGAATTCGAATTTTTCGACAATCTTTTAAGATATTCGAATTTTTCGATGGGCCTTCGAATTTTCAGCAACATTCTCAAACGCTCTCATACAGTCCTAAAAATAATTTTTAAGAATTTAAATCAAACAAAAAGAATGTACTATAAACATCAACTTTACATCCTTTAATTTTGGTTAATGGATTCAATTGGTATCATTTTTTATAATAATTATAATTTATTAAATTATTAAATTAAAATTTTAAAGTAAATTAAATTTTTTGATGCCTCTTTTGTTAATTTGTAAATAAAAAATTAAATATATTTGATTGAATAAATTGTCACATAACATTTTTATTGCTTTCTAAAATTATTATTAAGACTAAAAAAGATGTAATTCTTTTAAGACATTCTTAATAAGTCAAAATAATATAAATTGTAGTTCAAGAATCTTTTTTTTATTTAAATAAGTTATAATTTAAAATTATAACTAAATCTTATTATTTAACTTTTTTTTAAGTAAATAAATTAACTTATAAATATTACCAAATAAGCCCGAATAATACCCATACAAAATAAAAGTTGCCTCATGTTATAAGTTTCACTTTCACAAGACAATTACTCACTTATATTTCTATGAAAATTATAATATTCTAAGTTATTCTTACTAAAACACGTAATTTACCTTACAAATTTTGACCAATATACTAGAAAATGTCGGTTTTTTCTTATTTTTCTAGTTTTACCCAAAATTTCACCACTCGTGTACTTTTTCAACCTAGAGCTGATAAAACTTTAATTTTTTTAAATGTAAACGAAGATGAAATACATTCACCTTCTTCAAAGTTTGAAAAATTAGATTTTCTTGAGTTTTTAATTGTTATTTTTATAAATAAAAAAAAATATTAGTTATATGAATTAAAAAATGGTGCATTCATCTATTTTCAACTAACTATATATTTATTTTTATTTATTTCAAAATATATCAACCATCTTCATAAATTTCAGTTACTTTAATGGTAAAGTACCAATAAATCTCAAATAATGATCTTATGAATTGTTTGGTTCTCTCTTTTTTTCTTGTGAATCCAAAGATCTCATTCTAGTATGAGTTACATAAATGGTTAAGCATAAACGAGGGTGTGCTAAGAGACAAATGTGAATTTTTTCATAATGTTGAAATTATTAAATGTAACATTTCAAAAAAATTATTTAGTATATTTTTTTCCAAACGTAACACTTTAATATAACACACTAAAAAATTCCTTAGTATATTTTTCTCAAACGTAACAACGTTGTTAGCCTGGGTTTGGACTAGCATCCTGCTGTGATGGAGGCCTGGGGTAAGGCCGAGTCGCAGTCGACTTGTGGCGCTCGGTGTTGTACCCTTTAAGAGAATAAAGTTACGCCTTCACCACTACTTATGGGTTTTGATGAGATGGTAAGTATTGAGGTCTTACAATTGGTATTAGAATAAGGTCTCAAGTTCGATTCCCCTAGAGGGCATGTTGCTTGCGGGCAAGTGCTAGGGAGGAATTGTTGGCCTGGGTTTGGGCTAGCATCCTGCCGTGGCGGATGCCCGGGGTAAGGTCAAGTCACAGCCGACTTGTGGTACTTGGCGCTATACCTTTTGAGAGAATAAAGTTACGCCTTCACCACTGCATGGGTTTTGGTGAGATGGTAAGCGCCTTTTAAGAGAATAAAGTTACGCCTTCACCACTGCATGGGTTTTTGTGAGATGGTAAGCGCTGAGGTCCTACAAACATAACATTCCAGAAAAACCTTCTTAGCCCTAGTGTACTTTTCCTAAATGTAACACTCTAATATAACATATTAAAAACTTCTTAATATATTTTTCTAAAACGTAACAACGTAACATTTCAAAAAAAATCATTGGTGTATTTTTTTCAAACGTAATACTCTAATAAATGCAATACACAAAAACTCTTTAGTGTATTTTTTTCAAACATAAAACTCTAATGTAACACTCCAATGTAACACCAAAAAATTACACTAACAGAAATGTAGATTTCCATGGACAACAACCAACAGTTGAGCCACTAATCTCCTTATAAAGAATCTTCCACACTTCACATTTCCATTCTCATTCAAAAAATGAATCAGAAAATTAGAAAAATGAATCATAACATGGCATTCACTTAAATTCAAATAGTACCAAATCAAATAAATATAACTTTCTAAAATAAAAATGACTAATTGGTTCATAATAAAACTCTTAGAACTAAAGGGATCAATATTCCTTCATATAGAATTTATGGATAAATTTTCCTTACTTTAATCTTACTGGATGAGGGATTAATATAATTATATTAAAAATGATTAGGCTTCTCTCATATTGACCATCTCAACATGAGAGAGGATTTGGACTGCCTAGGTCTATTTTGGAATCGATTTCGGTGATCCAAACAGTTTACTTTTTAAGACTCGTTAAATAGAATATTCATATAAAAAATTAAAATGATATGATATCGGTAACTATAAGTTTCAATCAAATTTGTATTACAAAAAATAGATGACTATTCTTAAAATTATATTTGTTGTTTATTTTTTTAAAACAAATATGAATATTCTAATTTTTACATGAATATTTTATTCAACGAGTTTTAAAAAGTGAACGGTTTAAATTATCAAAATCGGTCTAAAAATGAACTTACCAAGTTCAAACGCTCTCTTAAGTTAAGATAATAATTTGAGAGAAACCAAACCCTACTAAAAATATGAAAATGGAGGACTTGCTAATTATGTTGCTTTTATTTTTATTTTTGTAATTATGTATTCATTTATGGGGGACTTGCTAATTTGCGCCGACGGAACAAAATAGACGGAATTATTCAAGGCTATTTTGTAAATTTATTTTTCTAACATATTAATCTTTTTATCTCATATTTTAATAAAAAATTTAAAAATTATCAAAAAAAAAAAAAACTTTATTGGAAGGGAGGGTTGGTTGAGTTGAGCCATGTTTGGGCGGCTGCTATTGTTTCTTTGCCTTTTAAGTTACGTTTTGTCAATTATTATTTAATGGGAAACAGCTTTTCACCAATCCGAAATGGGATTGGTATGTGTGTTGTTAGGCTTCGTAGACCTATCACAAAATTTATATTAATAATTTAAATTATTTAATGTATAAATTTTATTAAATATTTTATTTTTATAAAAAATTATATTGGTCAAGTGTCAATAAACATTTAATTAGATCAAATTTTTATTAATAGTAATTATAATTTTAAAAATAAAATATTAATATAAATATAATCTGATTAAATATCTATTAATCTCTAATTAATATAATTTTTTATAAAAATAAAATACTTAAAACTTTACAAATTAAACGATTTAAATTATAGAGATAAGCTTTGTAAAGACGCCACATAAGTTCAACAACAAGCTCCAATTAAAAACCCAAATGTAAAGAAGTATGAGCCTAAATACCTAAGTTCTGCTTTCATTTCAGGTATTGGAAAAGTCTATTTTGTCCCCTAACAGAAATTATCCCATGGATTAGGAAGCCTACGGCGCCATGTATTCATCCAGTGAAATCATATCATTTCTTTATTATTTTCTTATTTTTTAAGGATAAATTATTAATAGGTTTTAATAGTTGAATTTAATTCTCGTCAAGTCTTATTGAAAATAAATTCTAGTAAAATTGTCGTTAAAAATAATTTTTTGTGATGATTATTTGCATGTTGCTAAAAATTGATAATTAGTGATTTTTTTTTTGTTACGATTTTTACAAATTGTTGTTAAAACTTTCAATTAGTGACTTTATGTGATGAATTTTCAAACTGTTTTAAAAGTTAAAAATTAGTGACTTTTTTGTAACAATTTTTTTAAACTATCACTAAAACTTATAATTAGTAACATTTTTTGTGACAATTTTTAAACTATCGTCGAAAATTAACAATTAGTGACATTTTTTAATAGTATTTGATGAAAAAAGTCATTAATTATCATATGACCTATTCGATAATAAGTTCATCTATTATAACATACACGTAAGTCTTCTTATTTTTAAAGCTATGTAATTCTTAACTCCTGCTATTGGTTGGACACACCGTCGATAAATACCCAAAAAATACGACAATTACTCGTTCCCTACCTTATTCCAGTTATAATTTATTTAAGGGTAAATTACACGGATATCCTCTGAGATTTCTGTTTAATACAAATCTCCCTTCACATTTGAAAAATTACATTTATCTCCTGTCAAATTAAAATAACATATTTGCCTCTTAACCTTTATACATATAAAATAATAAAATAATGTAAATATTTTATTGATATCATTTCAAAGAAAATAATAATCATTTTTTTTTTTGGTTTAACTCACAAAAAATTGAGTATTTTTTTTATTGAATTTTTTTTAATATTTTAAGTAAATTTTTTTTTTCGATACACCTAATCTAAATATACTTAAAAAGTATAATATTTTGTATTTTTTTAAATTCACCAAATACATAAAAAAAATCAAAAAATAGAAAAAATTTATTACATTATCTTATTTTGTTGTATTCAATGCATTTTTTAAAAAAAGTACTTGTACAAATTTTATATTTTTTAAATATATCTAGATTAAATTGATCTAATCTAGATATAATTGTGAAAATAAAAGTGAAAAATTATACTCATATACAAAAATTTATACAAAAAAATCATAAAAAATATAAGATGGTCATTTAGAAAATTTTAGGGGCATGACATCAGCAATCTAAATGGCATCATGGCAATTTATAATGAGATTACAAACTGTAGGGAGGAGAATATATAATTTTTCAAATGTGAGAAAAAATATATATTAAACTAAAACATCAGAAGGTATCAGTGTAATTTACCCTTTATTTTTAATATTAACTCCACATGTTTGGTCTAGAGGTACGGTTGATTTTTATAATTTAAATAGTTTATTTTATAAAAAATTTATGTGTATTATAAATGAAATTTTTTAAATTGATTTGATATCCATAGTTTATTTATCTTATCGTGCTTGTTTTCAAATAAATAAATGATATATTTTAAAAAATAAACTTATTATCTATCTTTCAGACAAATGTAATACAATGAAAATATTACAATATCAATTTAATTTTTTTTTTTATAAATGATATACACACCACCCTACAAAATAAATAATTCAAATCATTAAAATAAAACTCATTCTCAACTACGCAAGCCCGAATAGTACCTCCATTTAACTTTATTATTATTATCCCTATCTAAAAAAACAAACTTTATTATTATTATACTTTTTATAATTAAAATAAATAAATAATTCATTGAGAAAATGAATAGGAAAATTTATCTATAAATCCTATCTTGAGAAATGATGATTCATTTAATCCCAAAAATTTTCTAATAGACCAATTAGTCCCATTGATTTTGAAAATGTAGATTTAACCTATTATTTAGAAATTGAATTTACGATTATACCCTTATTTCTATTATGTTTCTTTTTCTTTTTTCTTTTGTACTAGAAAGATAATGTATACAATGTATGGGAATTAAATTTGAGATTAATTTTTATATAGGAATCTTTTTTTATTTGGAAAACATTTCAAAATGAGTATAAAAATGACTTGAACTATGGAATCTTTCAAACATTTCAAAAGGAAATGGGATTCTTCAAACATTTCAAAAGGAGTACAAAAATTCGTTAGTAAGTTTTGGACAAATATGTAATTTTAAATTGTAACACTCAAATATAACACTTCAATGCAACACTTCAAAAAAAAAAAAATCCTTAGCATACTTTTCTCAAATGTAGCACTCCAATATAACACTAAAAAAAAATTCCTAAGTGTAACACTCCAATGTAACACAAATTTTTTTTAAAAAAATTTAGTGTTTCCAAATGTAACATTATAATATAACACTCCCAAAAAACGGTGTGGAATTCTTCAAACCATTACAAAAAGAGTACAAAAATTCATTAGTAAGCCTTGGATAAATGTATAATTTTGAAATTATGAGTGTTACGTTTCGAAAAAGTACATTATATAGGTTTTTAGTGTTTTTTTATGTGTTACATTGGAGTATGTTACATTGGAGTGTTACGTTTAGGATTATATTAATTGGAATGTTACATTTGAAAAAAGTACACTAAGAATTTTTTTTTTTTTTTTTTTTGTGTTACATTAGAGTGTTACGTTTGAAAAAAATACACTAAGAAGTTTTTTTGGAGTGTTACATTGTTACATTTGGAAAAAAATACACTAAAGAATTTTTTTTAGAGTGTTACGTTGTTACGTTTAGAAAAAATATACCAATAAATTTTTTAGTGTGTTATATTAGAGTGTTACGTTTTTGTTCGTAATGTGAGATTTGTTCCATGAGGAGGGAAAATTTAAAACCTCTATAATGTGGATTGCCCAAATGTGTAATTTTATATTTGGAGAAACCCACTTTTATCCTTAGAAAATTAAACTCAAATATGTAAATGATTACCCTTTTGTGTAATTTTCACTTTAATAGGACCTTTGAATTTATAAGAAAAAAGAGAGTACTAAATAATTTACAAAATTACATTTTAAAATTTATTGATGCTTTACCCAAATAAATATGATATGTACAACAACGCTAGGGGCATACTAAAAAGAAAAAGAAAAAGAAAAAGAAAAAGAAAAAGAATATATATATATATATGTGCACAAAAATGGGTCACAAAACTCTCACAAACGATGAGTTTGAGGGTCATATCATAGAAGATGGGGTCACTATTGTGCTAAAGACATAGTAGTGACTGTTGTGCCTCAATTTGAGGTGTATTATGGGCTTATTTTTATGATCCGAACCGTTTTTAAGGTTTGTTGAATACTTCATGCCTACCAAAAATCATATTAATCGGTTATCAATAACCATGTGATCGAATTGTATATTTTTTATGCTATTTCTCAAAAGAAAAACTTATTATTTATTTTTTTGGCTATTGATCATATAGTTATTGATATCCGATTAATATGATTTTTGGTAGACATCAAGTACTCAACAAACCCTACAAAATGAACAGTTTAGATCATAAAAATAAGCCTACAATACACCTCAAATTGAGGCACAACAGTTACTGCTGTGCCTTTAGCACAGCAGTGACCCAAGATTCCATATCATAGGACTCACAGCATCTCCAATGATTTGCCATTAGAGCTTTCATTGCTATAATATAGCAACTGTGTTGAAAAATGATGCTCCAATGGTTGAATATAGCAGCTGTCAAATTTGAGAAATGCCAAAACTTGTTGACACAAGCTTTGACAGCTGCTATTTGTGCCAACTCAGCCAAAACCAACTATTTCCCTCATTCCCTCCCTCCCCCTCCCCCTCCCCCCTCCCTCTCCCTCCCAGCAATTGTTTCACCATTTTTATTTTTTAGAATTCACCAAATTTTTTTTTCAATAATTTTTTTTTTAATTTACTTGAAATCAACAAAGTTTTTTTTTATTTTACACAATCAATCAACAACAATTAATAAATCTCAACAAAATCTCAAACAAATTAAATAATGTCAGATTCAACAAAAAAAAAATTCAACAATTTCATTGGAGCTCAACAAGCAATTTCATAAGTTCAAATCTCAAAATCTCAGAATATGAACAAAACAGAAAATAATAAATACCTGGTTTTGGTAGTTCAAAGTAGATATGGTTGCCGATCGTCTCTTCGGTCTTGTACCGTCGCCGATCGAAGAGAGAGAGAAGAGAGATAGAGTGACAGTGAGAGACATGTAGATTTGGTGATCATCTCTTCCATTCTAGGAGGGAGGGAGGGAGAGAGAGAGAGAGAGATAGAGGAGTGAGAGAGAGAGAGGGGTGGGGGTAGACGGTCGTCGATTGTCTCTTCCATCTTGCACCGTCGCAGATCGAAGAGAGAGAGAAGAGAGATAGAGTGACAGTGATGGAGAGGTAGAATAGAAAACAAGGAGAGATAGAGTGACAGTGAAGGAGAGGTAGATCTGGTGATCGTCTCTTCCATTCTAGGAGAGAGAGAGAGAGAGAGAGAAAGAGAGAGAGAGGAGTGAGAGTCAGAATGTGAGGGAGAGTGAGACATGCTTCGTAGCCAATTGAAGAGAGAAAGAAGATAAATAGAGTCAGAGTTAGAGTGAGAGAGAGAGGGAGACTGAGAGGGAGAGGAAAAGGGTTGGATGATTCTGGATCTTTATCTTAACCATTGGAAATGGTATTTCGTGTACGGTGGTGATTTGTCTTATAAAGGAAAAATGGTCGTTGTGCTATTTTTGCTTGAAAAAAAACCAAAAAAAAAAAAAAAAAAGCAGGTATAAATTAACAGGCATTTTTTGTTTTTTTTTTTCCAAATGGCCATATTTTGTATTTCTATAAATAAAAACCTCAATCTCAATTTTATTTCACAGCAAATATTTCAAATTTCATTTTTCTTTTCTCCTCTCTTTATCTCAATTTCATTTGACAGCAAACTTTCAAAATTATTTTCTTTTTAGTTTTTTCCCACAATCACTATGGAAGGTTCATCAAAAATAAAGAGAGAAAAATCATTCACTACTTAAGAAGATGTAACAATTTGTAGAGCTTGGTGTCACATTATTGAAAACCCAATTGTTGGGAATTCGCAATCTCATGCTTATTTTTGGGGAAGAATTTTTGAAAATTATTGCTCACTGCAAAATGATCAGTTAAGAACACAAGTGTCTATCTCATCTTGATGGGGTATAATTATGAAATGCAACAAATTTCGTGGGTGTTTAGCACAAGTCGAAAATCTACACCCAACTGGGATGTCTCAAGTTGATATAGTAAGATTTCATCTTCATTTATTAAGTTTGTTTTTTTAATTTGTCTTATATAAAAATTAACTAATTAATCAATTTAATATTTTATTGATACAGATGCTTCAAGCAAAACTGTTATACCATCAAGATGAAAACAAATATTTTGCTTTTGAACATTGTTGGCCAATCTTGCAAAACAATATCAGTTGGCAAGATGTAACTCCTACGAGCACAGTGAAGTCAATGATACGTACCCTGTTTTCTCCTAATTCAGCCCTTGATTCCCCTATGGATAACTGCATTTCTCTTGAAGACGACAACAGTCCAAGTGTTGGTAACAATCTAACTATTGGTAATAATCAAATCGGTAAGGGTAGTATCTCTGCAAGGGGTAAAAGGCCTATGGGTAGGAAAGCTGCAAAAGAATTATTTCGGAGAAATCAAGTCGTTGAAACTGAAGTCCAAAGAATGAGCATACAATTGGAGACATTTAACTAATACATTGCTGAGAAGGAAAAAAAAAAAAAACTAAAAGAGAAGAAAAAATGATTCAAATACTGCAGGAGATGAAAGAACTTAAGATCAAAAAGGAAGAATATTTGATAATGATTACGGACATTTCTCATTTGAACCTTCAGACGAAAGCGCATTACATAATGCGAAAAAATGAGATTTTTGCCAAGTGGTTCGCAAATGTCAGCAACCCAATTACTATTTTCTGTCTCCTGATGAATAATTATGGGGAATGTATTTTTTAATTTGGCAATGTCATTTATTTTTAATGTAAATTTTAGTATTTATTTGCAATGTCATTTTTATGTTTCAATGTAATTTTGAGTTTTTAAATTTATTTTTTCAATTTTTCAATTTATTTTTCATTTTTTATATTTGTCTAGTTGGGTATAATATAAATATATAATTTTTTTTTACAAACAGATAAAAAAAGGTCACAAAAGACAAAAAATAAATAATAAAAAAATCACTAAAAAAATTATATCCAAACAGCACCTACAAACTTGGAGAGAAAGTTGGCTGAGATTTGCCAAAATAGCATGTATACCATTAAAACACTATTGTTATAATTTGGCAAATTACTACTATTCATTGTCAAATTATAGCAATAATAATGATATTATAGTAACAACCATTGGATATGCTCTTATACGTTATGCAATTCATCTTTTGGGTTGTTTTGAAAAATAAGTTAAAAATTAATTTTTTTATTATTTTTTTAAAAATATATATATAAATAAAAAAATAATGTAATTAAAAAAAATTTAAAAAAAAAAAATTAACTTTCAACATTTTACCAAAAGAGACCTTTAGGTCTAGTGACGAATATTATGATAAGTTTCGATGCATATAGAAGTATGGGGCCAGTAGTGTAGTCAGAAATTTTTTTACATAATATACTACTATAATGTAATATCTTATATTAGCAATATTAATTTCATAAACTAATTTAAACTTGTCAAATTATATGTATAAGAAAATTTAGAAACATTAATCTTATTTCAACAAAATTAAAGAAAGCGAGATTGTGTGGTTGTTAAAAAAAGGAAAAGAAAAGAAAAGAAAGAGTGCAATAGACAAAATAGGTCTACTGATGTTTTTTAATAAAAAAAAAATCTTATAAACATCTAAAACTTTTATACTTAGAAAACAGAAAGAAAAATGTTTGGGGCCCTAATTTTGTGGCTTAAAAGTGGCTTAAATGGCCAAAACAACAGTTTTGACCATTTGAATGTTGTTTTGTATTCAAAACGACGTCGTTTTGGCCATTTAAACCACTTTTGAGCCACAAAATTTGACCCCTACCATTGTTGAAACAGAAATGCTCCATAGCTCGAAATAGTGGAGGCTCAACTGGCCCGACTTTGACTTTTCAACTCTCTCTCTCTTTCTCTCACTTCTGCAACATAGGTGAGTGTAGAACTCTACAGACTACACCTCTCTTTCTCTCTCCCCTTTCCATTCTTTCTTTGTTTCTTCTCTTCTTCTTCTTCTTCACAACATCAACTCCTATCTTAAATCTCATCTTCTACAAATACCTCATCAAAACTTTCTCGTTCTCTGAATCCCAACCATCTCTTCTCTCTCTACTCTTGAATAACAATAACCCATCTCTCTTCTTTTTCCCTTTTCTCTCTAAAAAAAACTCCCTTTTTTCCAGATTTGCAACCAAGGCCCATCTGCTGTGCTTTTTTCTGGGTTTTTGTTTTGTTTCTTTTATATATATATATATACATCAATGGATTCAATAACCCTAACAAAAAAACAAAAAGAAGAGAAAAGAAAAGTGAAAAGTTGTGTGTGTTTTGATTTGAGAGTGTTTTTTTTTTTATAAATGTTCTTTATTTAAGGATTTAATCTTTGATTCTTGTTGATATAATATTGTTCTTATTAGCAGATCTTAATTGACTTATTAATTGATGTAAATTTAAATCTTGGTCGTTCAATCTCTTTCTCATGCTCTGTTCTGTGTTGTTGTTTAGTTTGGTCGTAGTTTCAGGAAGAAGAATAAAGAAAGAAAACAAAAGTTTGTATTTATGATGCATCATAAAAAATAAAAAGGAAAGTAATTTTGGGAAGAGCTTGCAAGAGTTTTTCCATCTCCAGACTTTTAACCATAGTGGATTTTAGCAAATTCAGTTCGACATTCAGTTTTTGAGAACTACTTTGAAGGACACCGTTGAAGATGAAACTGCCATTGATTTCCTGCTTGATGAGGTAATAAAGATCAAGTCTAGAAATTATTCACACCCGTTTTTGCTAGATTTACAGCCCATTCTCTCACCTCTCTGTTTCTCTATGTTTTTCTCAAACCAGTTTCAGCGTGAGGGAGAAGGAAGAAGTAAAAAAAAAAAAAAAAAAAGGTGCCAAAACAATCATTTCGGCACCTTGAGCCATTCGAGGCCCAGCTTATTCGAGCTACCTAGCGAGATTGCTTAGAAAAAAAATGAGTAAATTGGTGGTAAATTCAATCTAAGGATAGTATAAGGTATTAGGTCAAATGGATATTTTTTTGTTGGTGAAAGATTCACAATTTATGAAATAATTTGGTAAAAAATTGTTTTATTAGTTTTAAAGCACATTTTGTTTTCAATTTACTCTTAATTTATTTGTTGATCTTTTTTGACTATCTGCTCAAAATTTTCAACTATCTATTCAATTTTTGTAACTATCTGTTTAATTTTTTTTATATTTTTTTATATCTGTTGAAATACATAGCCAAACTAAATTCTATCTGTTAAAATAGAGAACCAAATTAACCCCTATCTGTTGCAATACCAAGCCTTATCTATTCAAATTTTGAGCAGATTTATCTTATTATCTGTTCAAAATTTGAATACATGTTAAAACAGATCTGTCTTATCCTATCTGCTTAACATATGTTTATTCATATCATCATTATTAAAACATCAACAATAACCCAGATAATCGGTTCATACCAACAAAAAAAATATAACAAAATTGTAATCTGAAGATGATAAAGTAGCATTAAAGAAGTTTAAATTAGGGTTTTCTGCCGACGTCAGTGTCAAATCTGAGGCACAGTTCCTTACCGCCGACCACACAGCAAGTGAAAACGCGATTTTTTCACCAAACTTTTCCAATTTCCTTTTTTCCTCTCAAACCAGAAACCCAACACAACCAAATAAATAAGGAACAAAAATAAATAAAATCGACATTTCGTGATTTCCTCTCAAAAGTTAGAATTACATGCACTAATAATCTGATCCATTATCAGTCACCAAAACTAATTTTTTTTTTAAAATGAAATCGAAAATAAAATAACACAAAAAAAAAAAAAACAGTTAAAACAATGGATGATCAATGAATAATAACAAACTAACTGTTGGTATTTTTCCATAATAATACATGAAAAATATATAAAATAAATTAAATAGAAATGACAAAACAATTTTTTATTAAATGGATGAAATACAGAATAAACGACACAACTAAAAATACATAAATGAATTAGATAACATTACTAATAGAACAAATTATTAACATGGATAGCTAAAGATTAGACAATTTACTTAAGAAAGAAGCACCTTAAAACTAAATGATAAGAAAAGAAGTAAACTGAAACCTACACTAGATAGTTTCCTTAAAATAGATTCACTGCCTCTCGATGGATGCTAGCGGTACAGTGGCGTCTGTCTCTCAGGATATGACGATCGAAACCAGTTAATACAGAAGCACCTTCTGAATAGTTTTGGAGAACTTGACAATGAATTCACTCTCTCTAATAAGAACCAAAGAAGAGGCTAACAAAAGAAGATAAGAAAAATTTTCTTTAATGTAAAAAACTATCTTTAACTTTTTATCTCCAAAACACCATCTCATTTTCCATCACAAAACGTCTCGAAAAACAACCTACTAAGTTGGAGGAGTAAGACCTCTATTTATACTAGTAGGGGAGAGCCTTAGCTATGACGACTATCATCAATGGGACTGGAGTTACAAATGTTCAAAACACCAAAACCATTATATAAATCATAATGTGTATATAATGCATAAGTTTTGAGAATTAAACTAGATGGGTTGCAAAATGGATACGAGTGTTGGGTCACAACCCGATCCAAGCCCAATCTCAAATACATGCACAAACTAAGCTCAGCACAACTCAAGACTAGGTCCAAATTCAAGTCTAAGACCAAACCCAGCACATGCATAAGTACAAGTCTTGGCCCAGTCCAAACCAAGATTAAGTCCAAATCTAAACCCAACTTTATTGATGCCAACTTTATGAGACAATTCTCATTCACAACTCAATAGTTTCGGCTCATTATTTTTGTATTGCAATCTTCTCACTTAAGAGAATACAAAACCACTCAGATCCACCTCAATCGACGGTTGGGTCCCACTTTAATTTCGAATTAAAATTACCGAAAAACCATTATTTTCCAACACTAACTAACTGATAGTATACCATCTCCGTGTTGTGTTGTGTTGTGATATTTCTGATTTGGAATTTGTTTAATCTTGGAACCTAGTTTTCTCCCAAATTGCATTTTTAACCCTATTCAGATCCCTTCCTTTGAGAGTCCTCCTAATGCCTTCGTGCACCGAGAAGGATGTGATTTTCATCCTCGCCAACTGCCTCGCCAAAAATTGTATAGCGAAATCCGATTCTCCATCGCCAAATGAACAACATAGATATCCATGACTTTCTCTCTCTAAAACACAAAACTCTTTCTAGTTTTATATATAGATATAGGAGAGAGAGAGAGAGAGAGATAGAGAGAGAAAGTATGAACAAAGCATTAGATAGATACGCACTATTCTATAGAGAGGGTAGAGTCTCAACGGAGGTTGTAGAAGATAAACCATCATCACGTGAACATGATCAAGCATCGAAGAGCTTCGCCACCACTGATCTTATCAATATCGATGAGCTCTGTTCTTCATCAATGTACCTCACGTTTGAGGAAGTGAGATCAGTAGTGAAGGCTTGTTTCAGTTGCAGATTTGAGGCTCTGGTGTATCAGTCAATCGGATTAATATGACGGAGACAGCAACAATGAAGAGAGTGAAAGAGATACGACTGACCACGACAGTGAGATCTGAAGCCTTCAAAGGTCGACAAGATTGTTGTTATTTCTATTTTCGTTTCCTTCGAGAATCCCAATTGAAAACCAAGCCAAGCCTTAGAACCAAAACAAGAGAAAAAGAAAAACAACAATAGCAATGGATAAAGAGAAGGAAGAAGAGTGAAAGAGAGAATGAAACCCTGTTATAATAGGGAGAGAGAGAGAGAGAGAAAGAGAGAGCGAGCGTGAGCGTGATTGTAATTGGGATGTGTATATGATATATAGGGATATTTTGGTCATTTTGTCTATGTTTATCCTTTTCGACAAAGTATTTCAACGCATGGCCTATTAGATCAAACAAATTTAAATTTGGATTTTTCAACTGAATGCCTGAAAAAAATCTGTGAGTCTCAACTAAATCCTACTTTTAAAAATAGAAATATAACACCACCATATTTATTGTGTAAATAATGATTACATTTATTATATTTTTATACAATATTTTGTTTGACATTTAATGTGCTGCATTTGTAAATAAATCCACATGAGACTTATTTGTATTAAATAAAGGATTTTTATTGATAAATCCCATTTAGGAGTGTTCTAACCCAAGAAGTCCATGAAGAAAATTTACCATCCACTTAGTCCCATGTGTTTATACTTTTATTCCATCAGGTCATTTTTTTTATTTACACTATTTTCTTAGACTCTTATACCATTATATTTAATGTTGATATATATTACACACAAAAAAATAAACATGGATATTAATTGTCATTATGTTTTGGTAGTTCCCACACATCAAGATGTTGACTGTCATTATATTCACATTAATTTGAAATGAAAATTTGTCATTGTGTTGTAAGTTGGTATTAATATTATTCACACACCCATATGATATTGAATGGTGAATATGCTTTCACTGTGTTTATTACCATAATGTAAATATTTACACTTTTGTTAGCAAATTGCCATACTCCAAAAAATGAATAGAAGCTCAATGTGAATATTCATATAGTCCATATTCCAAAATATCAACACCAAATAGACCTCAAAACGCATATATATATATATGGTGAATCAAAGTTAGCAATACAAGAAATTATATAGTATTGATTTACAAGCAAGCTAATTTGTTCCAATATGTCAAAACTATTTGTACTAAACTGTCTTAAATGTGGGTGCATCCAATAATTGCCAAAATGTGGTTTCTCTTAGGCAGCCAAGTTACGGTTCTGTAAACTTTGTGCTTTTCATTAATTTCACCAAGCCTGTCATGTTGGATCTACAGTTGACACGATGTATGTCAACATTTATGCGGTTAGCTGCAGGTGGGCTTTCATCTTTGACATGATATTCGTCTATTTTTCACTTGTGTACAACATCTGTTACATGGGGCATACATATTAACACAATATTCACGCAATACAAAAAATCAACTGAGTCTGCTATTTCCTACAATGAAAACACTGATGCAAACATTTGAAATACTGATGTGAACATTCATATATCTAAGCACAAGTGTGAACATTCACATCTTTGGGCATTGATGTGAATGTTCACATCTACAATGATGTAAACATTCATACCTGATAAATGATTGAATGGAAGGAGGATGAAATATGCATTTGTGTTGGCATTAGCACAAATTTATTTGGTATGTATGTTCACATTTAGACCATAAGAGCGGAGAATTGCATTTTTTTTGTGTGTGACAACAACAGTGTTAAGACATCCACACCATTGATGTGAACATTCACAGGGTTGTTAACATCAACATTGAAATACAGCTAACAATACTAACGTTAACATCAATAGTAGAGATGTGAATATTCACATGAATGTGGACATGAAAACAAAAGTAATAGTGGAATTAATCAAGGTGTGAATGTTCACACAGGCCACTAAGACAACACTAACATATGTTGATTTCTCATATTGATAGGAACAAAATTTCAAAACATAAAGGAAACATTTGCATATTATCTCAACATCAATATTCACATAACCATATTGACCGAACCCATGTGACCATTATTTTAACAATAATTATAATGTGAATGGTCACACTAATATTTACATGAGTCATATTGTGAATAATGTCATAACTTTAGAAAACTCTAATTGAGCCACAATTACAGCAAGACAAGACCATTATGTTAAAATCAAGTTGGCTTGCATAGTGTCAACAAGCATAAAAACACATTGAACAATGTGAATATTCACATAAACATTTGAGACTACGAAACTGAGAATAAAGTCGATAATCAACACACAACACAACAAACACCATAATATAAATTTATAAAATGGCTAGCCTCAGAATGTGAATGTTCACATTGTTGTTACTCAATAACAAGGGAAACAATAAGATGTTATTATTTACAACATGCTTACAAGAATTCACATTGAACTAAAACAGGGTTGGCAACCATCCAAAATTAGAGCTGTAATTATTTGATCAACATGAATAACCAACAACACCAACAAGTCCGACATTGACGTAATGAGAGAGATAGGAAGTGTATTACAAAACAATAACACATGACAAGATAAAACCAACAACAGTAACAGAGGGTGTAAACGTGTACATTGGTTCCTAACCATGATGTCAATGTTGACATCTATTTTCACTCAATAACAACAGTTGCCAAAATGATATAAATATTTACATTGTCTTAAATCATCCTGTAGAGACAATTTACCTTTAATAGTCAGAAGATAGTGGAAAATTGGGGGTTCTATTCTAATTATTATATGACCATCAACAATTAACAACACCGACATCGACAGATAGGGAAAACAAAGAGTTCATTACTAAATCACAACCACAAACAACATTAATAACAAGTTAATGTAAATGTATACATCAGTTTATTTGATTCCTATTGAACAAAATATCAACAACACCAATATTGACAAAGAGTGAAAATAGAGAGTTCATTACAAAATCAAATCAAAAAACAACAAGAATAATAAGTCAATGTAGATGTATACATCAGTGATTAGATTAACATTGAGTGAAAAATAAAGGGTCGAAGGATGATGCTTACGTTTGCTCCTTATTGTGTAGGAGGGTCTGAAAACACCCAAAACTGAGGAAAAATAGTCAGTCGGCGGCAACCACGAAAGAACCAACCACCATTCTTTTGATGTAAACCTTTGCAATGGTAAGACGAAGTGAAATAGTAGTGGCCGACAACGGTGGGCGACAGAAGATGACAGTAGGATGATGGTGAAGCGATGTGAAACCTATGGTTACGGTTTGAGAGTTTTTGGGGGCAACGATAATAGTTTTGGGGAATGAATGATTTGTGGAGTGAAATATGTGAAGATATGGAATAGGAACAGTTTTGTTTTGGGAATGGAGTAGGCGGGTGCGAAAAGGAGGGTATTTTGGTCTTACTACACTGAATAAGACCTAATGGGATAATAAAAAATGATTTGAGTTTTATGGTATAAAAGTCTTGGAAAGGAGATTTGTTAAAAAAGCTCCCATTAAATAATTAATAGTTATGTTACGTTAGATAACCAATAAAATATTATAAATATAATGTTATTATATATTTTTAAGAGAAAATTGGTGATAAATTCAATCTAAGGAGGACATAAGACATTAAGTTTAGTGAATATTTTTTTGTTGGTGAGAGGTCTATCCTTTGTAAAATAGTTTGGTGACAAGTCATTTTGTTCTTTTGAGATGGCATTTTGTTTTTAATTTTATCCCTTTATTTATCTGTTGACATTTTTTTAAGGGAGCTTTTTTGATAAATCCACTTTCTAAGAGTTTTATTCCATCTAACCCATATTCTTTTTTATTATTCCATTAGGTCCTATTTGAGATAGGAAGACCAAAATACCCTTTTCATCTACTTATGTTCCATTTAGTTCACATTATTTTCTTATGTGTCAATAAGTCCTATGGGTGACATAATTACCAAAATACCCCTAATGTGAATATTCACACCATCAATGTGAATGTTCATATCGTCAATGTGTAGGGGCCCAGCCCATGTCGATCTTCGTGGGTGCCCGAAAAAATTCGAGTCGGGCCGGGCCCGATGTGAATATTCACATTGACATGTTAACATTTGCATTAATAGGAGTGTAAAATTGGCCCGCGTCCCTTGGCGGCGCGAAACCCGCCCATGGCCCATGGGCGGCCCGGGGCGGCCCGGGGCGGGCCCGGTCCGGCCCGTTGACAATGTGAATATTCACATTAACATGTTAACATTCACATTGATAAGAGTATAAAATTAGCCTGCGGCCCATGGGCGGCCAAAAGCCCGCCCGCTGCCCGGGGCGGGCCCGGCCCGGCTCGTTGACAATGTGAATATTCACATTGACATGTTAACATTTACATTGATAGGAGTGTAAAATTAGCTCGCGCCTCGTGGCTGCCCGAAACCCGCCCACGGCCCGTGGGTAGCCCGGGGCGGGCCCGGCCCGGCCTGTTGACAATGTAAATATTCACATTGACATGTTAACATTCACATTGATAAAAGTATAAAATTGGCCCGCGGCCCATGGACGGCCAAAAGCCCGCCCGTGGCCCGGGGCGAGCCCGACCCGGCCCGGCCCGTTGACAATGTGAATATTCACATTGACATGTTAACATTCACATTAATACGAGTGTAAAATTAGCCCGCGCCTCGTGGCTGCCCGAAACCCGCCCACGGTCCATGGGTGGCCCGGGGCAGGCCCGGCCCGACTTGTTGACAATGTGAATATTCACATTGATAAAAGTATAAAATTGGCCTGCGGCCCATGGGCGGCCAAAAGCCCGCCCGCGGCCCGGGGCAGGCCTGGCCCGGCCCGACCCGTTGACAATGTGAATATTCACATTGACATGTTAACATTCACATTGATAGGAGTGTAAAATTAGCCCGCGCCTCGTGGCTGCTCGAAATCCGCCCACGGCCCATGGGGGGCTTGGGGCGGGCCCGACCCGACCTGTTGACAATGTGAATATTCACATTGACTCGTTCAAGCTCGACCCAAGCCTGAGGCTAGGCCCAAGCCCATCGGCCTGACCCGAGGCTCGACCCACCGGCTCGGGCCCGGACCCAAACGAGCCTGCCTCAGGCCGTGGGCAGGCTTCGGGCAGCCCACGGGCCGCAGGTCAATTCTACATTCCTATCAATGTGCATGTTAACATGTCAATGTGAATATTCACATTGTCAACGGGCCAGGTCGGGCCTACCCCGGGCCGCCCACGGGCCGTGGGCGGGTTTCGGACAGCTACGAGGCGCGGGCTAATTTTACACTCCTATCAATGTGAATGTTAATATGTCAATGTGAATATTCACATTATCAACGGGCCGGGCCGGGCCCGCCCCGGGCCGCAGGCGAGCTTTTGGCCGCTCATGGGCCGCGGGCCAATTTTATACTCTTATCAATGTGAATGTTAACATGTCAATGTGAATATTCACATTGTCAACGGGTCAGACTGGGCTCGCCTCGGGCCGCAGGCGGGTTTCGTACCGCCACGAGACACAGGCCAATTTTGCACTCATATTAATGTGAATGTTAACATGTCAATGTGAATATTCACATTGTCAATGGCACATTGTCAATGGGCCGGGCCTGCCCCGGCCCGATTCGAATTTTTCCCGGCACCCATGAGGATCGACATGGGCCGCGGGCAAGCTTCGGGCAGCGGACAAATTTCACACTTCTATCAATGTTAATGTTAACATGTCAATGTGAATATTCACAATGTCACGGGTCGGGCCAAGCCCGCCTCGGTTTGCGGTCGAGCTTCGGGCCGCCCACGGGCTGTGGGCCAATTTTATACTCTTATCAATGTGAATGTTAACATGTCAATGTGAATATTCACATTGTCAACGGGCCGGGTTGGGCCCGCCCTAGGCCGCTGGCCAATTTTATACTCTTATCAATGTGAATATTCACATTATTAACAGGCCGGGCCGGGCTCGCCCCGGGCCGCCCAGGCCGTAGGCGGGTTTCGGGCAGCCACGGGGCTCGGGCTAATTTTACACTCCTATCAATGTGAATGTTAACATGTCAATGTGAATATTCACATTGTCAAACGGGCCGGGCCCTCCCCAGACGGGGGGCGGGCTTTTGGCCGCCCATGGGCCACGAGCCAATTTTATACTCTTATCAATATGAATGTTAACATGTCAATGTGAATATTCACATTGTCAACGGGCCGGACCGGGCCCGCCCTGGGCCGTCCATGGATTGCGGACGGGTTTTGCGCCGCCACGGGACGAGGGCTAATTTTACACTTCTATTAATGTGAATGTTAACATATCAATGTGAATATTCACATTGTCAACGGGCCGAGCCCGCCCCGGCTCGCGGGCGGGTTTCGGGCCGCCCACGGGCCAATTTTACATTCCTACCAATGTGAATTTTAAAATATGAATGTTCACATCATAAAATTGCTAACCGTTCAAAAAATATTTATAAGGGTATCAAAATTAAATATAAGGGTATAAGTGTCCAAGAAAATAGTGTAAATGAAGAAAAAGGACTTTATGGAATAAAACTATACATACATGGGACAAAATGGGTTAAAAAATTCCTTCATGGACTTCTTGGATTAAAACACTTCTAAATAGGATTTATCAATAATTTTCTCTTTTTTTAACTGTTGACTTTTTTTGATTACCCGTTCAAATTTATATCTATCTGTTCAAATTATTTTCTATCTGTTTAAATTTTTTAACTATCTATTCAAATTTTGTCTATCTATTCTAATTTTTTGAATATTTGTTCAAAAAAAATTTATCTGTTGAATTTTGTTGTGCCTGTTGAATTTTTCTAACCTATTTTTTTCTATCTGTTCAAATTCACAACATTTTCAAACTTTCTCTCTCTATATGTTCCTTTCCACTTCTTTTTTCTCTTCATATCTATTTTTTGAATAGATATGGAGACACAAATAGATCTGGATCTATTCTATTATCTGTCTAAATTTGTTCTCCAAATTAAATCTATCTGTTCAAATTTCTTTACTTTTTTCTATCTAGTTTTTCTATCTATTCGAATCTCTTAGAGGAATTATGCCTTGGCTTGGAATCACTTCGTTGAGTGCAAGACCAATGTTCTTCTTCATCTAGACAAATTTCAATACAAGCCTTGGTTTCTGCATTGGCTTCACAACCACTCCAAATTTCTACAAATTCAATAAATGCAAATGATCAATTATTAGAAATGGATTTTGAATAAATATATAAATACACCTGGAAACATAATTATTTATCAATTCCTTTACTGCTCTTTTGGTCCCATAAATATATATTTTCGAGTACTCCAGATTCACAGAAAAAGCACAAAAACAAATTAAAATAAAACTTGAATAAAAAATTGAAATTAACCAAAATGTAAAGTAGTAGAATTTATGTATGAGAGAGAGTGAATCATATCTCAAAACACCAAACATTGTCCTTTTCCTCTACTATTTTCCTTCATTTTCTCAACAACCAAACAAATCAAAAACTTTAATTTAGGGATTTAGATGTTTTAGAGAGAGATGAGAATTTACTTACTAAGAACCTGTTCAACTAAAAATCGCCTCGAAACGTCCTTACAGATTATCTTCCTCAACAGATCCTTGGTCTACGGCGACACGGACCTAAAAATCCTCGTCAAAAACCAAAGATTCCCTCTCATCACCACCTCAAAAGTCTCCTCTACAATTTCGCCATAAAAAGGTGACACAAAATTTATGATTTGGATCTAGATCGACAAATTTGGATCTGGATCTCACGGCTAAGGTGTTGAAGAGATTGGTTAAGGTGTTGCCGATATAGAAGCTAGCTTAGATGAGGATGATCATGGAGTCGACAACGTACCTGCCAATAGAGCCGCAAACGATGAAGTTGATCTTGGTAGAGTCATTGGAGAAGGAAAAGTTGTTGGAGTCGAGCTTTTTTTGGATGTGGACGAAGAAGGCAATGCAACCTACTCTCGGTGGTGTTTAGGAGAGAGAGAAAGAGAGGGAGAGAGGGAGACGACGACGGAAGAGCGAAATTAGCGGAATGAGAAGATAGGGTGGTGAAAGAAGATGGAGATAGAGAGAATAGATGAGGAGAGAGAGAAAGGATGAGGAAGAGAGAGACGAGGTAAGTGAGGAAAGAGAGAACAGAGTGAGAGGCAACGGTGGGATGATAGTGTTGGGATGGTGGTGGTGGCTTCGGTAGTCGGCCGTCAGTCGTGGCAGACAGATGAGAATTGAGGCGACGACAAAGTGGAGGAGTAGCAATAGAAGAGATTGGCAATGGTGATGAGAGTCGCTAGAGATCAGTGGAAGCAATCTGTGAAAAAGACTGAGGGTTCGTTTGGGAAGTGGGTTGGCTTTTTGGCTTTTTAGTTTTTTGGTTATTTTTGCCTAATGCTAAAAAGCCTCGTTTGGGAAGAGCTTTTTGACTTTTTTGACTTTTTGTGAGAGAAAGAATGTAATGATTATGGATTGGATATGATGTTTTGTCTTCTTGGGTTAAAAAGCCTGTTTTGTGTTTTTGTGGCTAAAATAGCTCCAACCCTCCTTCCCAAACGAAGCCTGAGAGGAGCGGTGTGAGAAGGGAGAGAACACAGTTTGGTTAATGTTTGGAAATGGTTGGGGCTTGCCTTCAGTTCACTATCTGGACTGAAGGGTCCAGTCTGGCTCATTGGGCTCACTTTTGGGCCCCTTTTTGATAATCTGAACAGCTCACATTTTAGGATTTATTGAGTACTTATTCCTGTAAAAAATCACGTCGATCGGATAACGGATACTATATATTTGGATCACGTTTTTATGAACCGTTAATTGTCTGACCGTCCTTTTTTTTTTTTTTCTTCAGACAAAAGTGATTCGAATGCATAGTATCCGTTATCCGATCGATGTGATTTTTTAAAGGAATAATGTGCTCAACAAATCCTAAAATGTGAACAATTTTGATTATCAAAAAGGGGTCTAAAAGTGTGCCCAATGGGCCAAACTGGACCAGACTGTCCCAGATCTGAACCGGAGATAGTTCGGACCCTTTGAAAATAATATATATTTCTGAGTAGTTTGGTCATTTTATGAGAATTTATTCTTATGAATAAAATATTTTTACACCTAAACTTTTGAACAAAGAAAATACAAAATCAAACTTTTAGACCGAAAGCTTTGTTTTTAATAATTTTAATAGTGTTAATTTATGAAAACCTCTAAAAAATTTTAACATAACTATATACAATCCTAATATCTATTTGAAAATTTGGTGGGGTCACTTGAACCCACACACTTATACATAGCTACGGCCCTAGTAAGAGGGCATTTGCAATGACTGACATAAGAGCATAAGCCGTGGTGGGCAATAGGGTATGCAAAAAATCGATTGGCCCGATTTACTCGTCTGATTCGAATTGAACCGACGTTCGACCGTCGGTTCCATCAAAGTATACCGTCAGTAGCGATTACAAATATTTTAAAATCATAAAGTTCTGGTCGGTCAACAGGCTTAAGAAAAAAATAATCACTTAAGCCGAACCGATCGAGTTATTTATATAATTTAATAAACAATAGGATAGGTGACTTACACATAGTTGTCACTTTGTTATTGGCTCTTGATATTACACTAGTACTATTACCTTATCTCTTTATCAGCAAAAGTCAATAGAAATTGAAAATAAAGACCAACCCACATGATAGTTAGGGTTGCAAATGAACTGAGCTGTTCATGAATAAGCTCGGCTTGGTTCGTTAAAGGCTCGGCTCACCTCATTAAGGGCTCAGCTCAGCTCGGCTCGGTTTGTTTAGTAAACAAGCTGAGTTCGAGTTCGAATATTAGGCTCATTTAGTAAACGAGTCGAGTTCGAACTCGCATAAGCTCGGCTCGTTTATTTTTATTTAAATTATATAATAAATATATTATTTATATATTAAATCATATAAATAATATTTTTTATTTAAATATTTTTATTAAATAATATAAATAACATTAAAGAAATTATCAAGCCGAGCCAAGCTCGAGTTTCATTAATATTAACGAGCCGAGCCGAGCCGAGTTCGAGCCCAGTCTTTATCGAGTCGAGCTCGAGCTCAATAAACAAGCTTGATAAGTAAATGAGCTGAGTTCGAGCTTAGCAAAGCTCGGCTCGGCTCGGCTCGGCTCGGCTCGATTCGGTTCGGTTTTGTTTTTTTGCAGCCTAGTGATGGTGTCATATCTATTGAATCATTAAGTGCTCTCTTTTTCCACAAACAGTTGCAAAGTTCGAAGTTCAGCCCTTCATCTTCCTCTACCTTTTCATTTCTCTCTTTTCACAAACAATCTAAACTTGATAGTGGAGCAACGATTTGAAGTTACGACAAAGAACTCAGATTACAAACAAGAAGAAAATATAAGGCAACATTTGCCGTCGATGGTTGTTAAGAAAATACAAAAGTGGCGACATCTAACTCTTCATCACTCTGATCTCATCATTCTTCTGCCAAGTCCTTCATTCCTCTTTTTTATTTACCTCCCCTATTGAAGCTTCCTTTTTTTAGTCCTCAACTTTTGTCGTCTCTCCTTTCTTACCCTTCCTCACTCCCTGAAATGAAGAGCTGATGGATATTGCTCATCCGAACCGAATATGGACCATAGAAGAGAGACCCGATGCTGTGCGGTTTCGAAGAGTACTCGGTCGAAATGGGGTGATGAATTTCCATACCCAAAGCGGTCGAGTCAAGTGACGGTTTGGCAACAAAACCAAGCCGACTTAACCCGTGCATAGCCCTAGTGGGCAGGCCCTCCCAACTTTTGTTAAATTGCAATTTTACAATATAACTTTGAATATTTATAGAAGGGTTTTGCATTCTGACCCTCTAAAAATTTATAATTTTTTATTGTAGGCTCGCATAAATCTAAATAATTTTCTCCAAAAGTTTACAATTTTTCATTGATTTCATACATTTTCAGTAATTATAATAAGAATTAATATTTTAACCAATCCAAATATTTGAAAAATCTCATTACTCTCATACAAATTTAAATACTTATAAAATAAATTGATATTTTAGTTCTAGAAATTTATATAATATTGCTTCAACTCCTTTAAAATTAAAAATAAATAAATTACTTTAATCCCTCCTTACACAATTTCTAGGTCCACCACTATCAGAAAACAAACACTACCCTTTGCAAGGGTATATCTGCAAAATAAACTTAGCTATTTTAGTTATTTTTTTTACTATTTTATGGGATAAAAAAAAATATGTTTGAGATGATTTATAATTTTTTTTATAGTTGAATAGATAATTACAAAAAAAAATAAAAATTAATTAATATATAGGATGTGATATTTTATTGTAAAAGTTTTATCTTATTAATTATTTTAATATATTTTTATCCTTGTAAATTATTTTAACCAAAATCTTTGTTCCTACAGGGCCAAAACTGCAAAAAATTCTCTAGCCTACCCCACAGGATAAAGTATGTGCCAATCAACAGGAGGCAGATCATATAGGCTATCTATTTTAGCAACAAAATCCACTTGTTACACAAAACAACACCCTACGCCTATCTGTCTCTGTTTTGACTTCTTCTTCTTCTTTTCTCTCTTTTTTTTTTTATTTTTTATTTTTATTTTTATTTTTTTATTTTTTTAAGAAAACAAAATAATAAAAAATTTAAAAACATTAGTCTTTGTGATGTTTTGAGAAGTTGATAAAAAATTCATTTTTTAGTTTTTTGACTTTTTTAATAACCTTTTTGGTAAAAAATTGGATTGTTTTGGGTAAAAAAAAATTGATTTTTTTGACTAAAAAAGTTAAAAACTTTTTTGACAACTTTTCAAAAGACCCCAAAGTATCATTTTCATTTGGTACGGAAGAGTTTTGAAAAATCCGAATACAACTTTTTGACATTTATTAAAAAAAAATCATTTTAATAAAAAAAATTCCCAAAAATAGCATTTTGGACTAATCACTTCAAGATTTGTGAGAAAATTCTGTTTTTTCTTTGGGAGGGGATTCTCTCAAGTCATGATCTAGATCGAAGAAGGGTTGTTCGGACTTATCAGACTCATTACGAATTTTATTTTGATAATTTGAATTATAATTTTTTTAAAACTCGTTGTGTATATCATTTAAAAAATTATTTAATTTATTGTAACATATTTATTTTATTGCGCTTTTCTTAAAAAAAGTGAATGGTTTATTTAAAAAAATATCCTTATATTTTATTTTTTTAGAGACAAATACGATAAAATGAAGATACTACAATTATCGGATTAACTTTATTTTTTGTATGGATAATATATCTGAAAAGTTTTGTAAAAAAAATAACAGTTAGAATCATCGAAATGAGACCTGTGAGGGGCTCCACAGGCCTAGATAGCGTCTCTGGATAGGAGAGTCTCAAAGTTGGGTGGCACAATAGACTACTGTAAGGCCCATTCAGGGCATATTCTAGTCTCTTTTGATAATCCGAACCGTTCATATTATAATATTTGTTGAGTAGATTATTCATGTAAAAATCAAGTAAATTGGACATTTAATAAGAGGATATTTATTTTAAAAAAAATAAATGGGCAATATGATTTTAATAATTTTTAAAATATAATTAGGACTTGATCATGGGGTTATCAATACCTGCTTAATTTGATTGTTTACAAGGATGATACACTCGACAAACTTAATAATATAATAGGGCATTTACACACAAGTCATAATTTATGAATTTATATTCTATTAAATCTTAATTAAGATTTTTTAGACTTTAAAGTTCCATTGAATTTTTAATAGTCAAAATTGCCCTATAAACAATAATTGTTCATCATTTATGATTATCTATAAATGAATATGATGATTTGACATTTATTTCGATTTTCAAAACTTTAAAACATCACTTTTAAATTGAAAAAATTAAAAATAAAAAAATTTATGTGCAAAAAAAAAAAAAAAAAAAAAGCTTAAGTTTTTGTTTTGAAAAAATTGAAAAAACTGATTTATTTTTTGGTGAAAAACTGAAAATTTTGTATCTATAAAGGAGCATGATAATGGAATATTGATGTGCAAAACTGAAAAAAAAAAACTTTAAAATTGAAAAAACTGATAATATTCTCAATTTTAAAACTAAAAAAAACTTATAATATTCTTGATTTTATTGAATAATTGAATCAAACTAATAAGTAGAATAGCAAAAACGTTTAATCTCATGTTCTGTTTTTTTATCAGTTAGTGAAACAGTTATCTGAAATATTACTATGTATATTGATAATGTTCTTAGTTTTAAAAATTAAAAATAACTGATAATATTCTTAATTTTTCTAAATAGAATTTATTAATTTAAAAAAATTTAGATAAGATCTAAACTATCATAACATTTGTAAATAAAATTTTTAAATAATTAACTCTAATATACATTATTTAAATTATCAAAATAAACCTAAAAAATACCCCTAAAGACACTCACCGCAGGACTGTTGGGCCTTATGACACAACAACCACCCTCGGTCTCTTTCCCTTCAGATTTGGTATACAATTACTGCTAAAGATAACTTGGAAACTTAGCTATTGAATTTTCTTTTTTCTTTTTTTTATAATTTTGAATTGTCCATTACTGCTACAACCATCTAAGACTTTTGCAATTGCAATAACTTTCCATAAATACTTTTGCTAACATGTATGTTAAGTGTATACGTTTATTCACCAAAATAAAAGTGTATACGTTAAGAAAGCATTAAAAAATGATAATGCTATATGTATTAATTAATATATTAATTAATTTATCAATATTAATTATGATATTATTATTGACCAAACTCATTAACTACATTACAAATACCAAAAATCTCTTAAATTATTAATTAATATATATAACTGTTGGCTTATTTTTCCTACGAAGGAAAATATCATAAATGTGAGCGTGCCAGCAATGATTGAAAAATTCGTACAGATTAAATTCAAGTCAATTATCAAGCGATTGCGTTGACCGTTTTTTTGCCTCAACAGAGAGAACTTCAAAATTGTCAAAGTGTAAAGAAAAGAAAAATTAAAAGAAGAATGAGAGAGATGGAGAAAGACGATTGAATGAACAATCAAAGTAATAATTACTTACCTCTACTTCTATGCTTCGAAAGGAAATGCATTAAATGATTTGAAAAGGAAGTGTTGAAAATAAATGCTTCGAAATATAAATCTATATTAAACTACTCCTAAGATAAGGAAAATGATAAGAAATTTTGAAATCAATTGTTTTTTATTTGAATTCTGGATCTTTTACAATGTAGCCCTGAATGACTATTTATAGGTAAATATTTGTAGGAAAAAACTTACAGCAATAACTACTTAAAACTACCCACTCTTCCATCTTCATTCCCACAATGCCACATATCCCTCCATGTCTTCATAACTTCCTTTAACCTCCAATTCATGCTCCATGTTCTCCACTTTATTCTCCATCATCTTTTCATATTTCATAACTTCTCATAACCTCCAAATAAGTAGGAGGATGCCACATGTCCTGCAATTATATAAATAATAAATAATAATAAAAATTAAGGATTTATGGTGCCAACATTGTTGACTTTTTGGCTTTCGAAGGTTATTATTGTAATTTTGAGCGTGCCAGCAAGGATCAATCAGTCCTTACAGAATATTAATTGCCAACCAATTATCAGACGATTGTGTTTTAATTCTTCCAGCCTCAATAAATAGGACTTTTACTGGTGGCTTTGTTTAGGAGAATTAAGCAAACAACGATTAATATAAAGAACAATTGTAACATTTCATTAAGTAAAATGGAAGACTTACAAATATCCAAATCAGCCTTGTAGAGATTTACAGTAACAAACTACTTGAAACTACTCCTATGAACGAAATGCAGTGCAGGAATTTGAAGTACAGAAATGTAAAGAACAAGAAATGTAAAAACTTGAAAGAAAATAAAGTAAATAAAACTGGTTTTTTTTATCTGAGTTTGGGACTTCTTTCTGGGGCCTTCTCTGCTATTTATATTTCATAATGACAACCATCGAAATGCGTTTCTAACCATCGAATCATCCCTCCATGATCGCTGATCTTGTTGCCTTACAGTTAGCTCCACTATGCCATATCTGCAGTTAGGCTTCCCTCCTGATTTTGAATCTAAATATGAGTAACTGTTGAAGCCACGTTATTTTGCATCTCTTTACTGATCCAGTGCTATGTAGATCTACAATAACCAATACTAACTGCCACGTGTGTGATTACGATTGAAGATTTGAATTGTCTTCTCGTATTGCCTTCATCCTGCCACGTGTCGAATTGTGATTGACTTATACAAAATATGTAGCCAACATTACCCCCCGCACTAATATACCCAATATTTGGTGATATTAGTGGATCAAGGTATTTTACCCATATCTTAGAACGTGCATGGGTTTTTCACTTTTCAGAAATGCAACCGTCATTCATCAATGAAACATTTGCATTAAATTCTCTTCTAACCCTTGAACATTCTCACTATCTCAGTATTCGAAAAGACTGGTACATCTTTTATGGCCAAGCAAGTCTTTTCTTACATTGATCAAGCATACAAATAGTTATTTGATGATACTATTCGTCATCGAAAGAACCTTTATGTATTGATTAGCCACTTTTATCCACCCTCATTTATACAAGTTATGGAAGCTTTCGCAAATCACCGACCTTCGAACCAAGAATCTACTGCTTACGATTCTTTGGAACACAAATTTGCAATCATGGATATTGGAAACTCTTCTTCTGCAACAAAGCCTTCCGCGTGGGATGAAGCTGCTGCTTCTTCTTCTTCTACGACCTCTGGTTGGGGAACTTGGCCTACCCCTACTCAACCTCAGACGAGGGAACGCATTCATCACCGATTCCCAGAATTCGATGACCCTTTTGAAATCCCTCATTCTAAACGCAGTTCTGTAGTATATCCATATGTTCCTATTGACCGTATACGCAGTCTTGAGGACAATCTGCTTTCAGTATGGTATACTTCTACCTTGCCATCTCAGATGGTTCGAAGTGTCCAACGTCCTAATGAAGCTTTAGGAATCAGTCCTGCGCTTTTAGCCAAAAAAGCAAAACTTTATACCTCCGATTGGCTAGAATGTGTGGCCAGACCTGAATTCCTAGATTCGATCAGGGAACCTCCGACTGCTCCTCCTCTGCCTTCCAATCCAAATTGGATTGATGAATTGAGGCTCAATCTCTCTAAGGGCCAATACTTCACCCGCTACCAGGCCCTAGTGTCTCCAACTCCTTATCAGCAATTTAGGGCTCAAACCTTGCTTGCTGCTTTTTTCCATTTACCCTTTGAAGTCCTTCGAGATGACATTCCTCACAAAAACTTTCTATGGGCTTGTGACGTTATGTCTCGAAGTCATCTTCTCAACCCTGTGGCCCAAATAGAGCTTTATACCTTTTTAGACCAACTTCCTTTCCTGCTCAACTGGCACTTCCAGGCTTCCATTACTAGTGAAGTTCTGGATGAAGCCTTCTCTGCTCGGATTTAGGTTCAGTATGAGGCAGAGAACCTCCTTGATGAATATGAGGCCTTCAGGAGCCAGGATTCTAAGCATGGGGAGGATGTTGCAATGAACGAAGTGCATGAAGAAGAGGAGATGGACGCCACAGATAAAGCTCTAAAACAGATAGAATTCGAAGTGAAGGCCCAACAACTCACTTCTCAATTAAGGGCTTACCAATTAGATAAACAAAACCTGGACAAGATAGAGGATAGAAGAGGAAAAGAGTATTCATTTATTGAATTTTGTTAGACTAAATTCCATGATCTTGTAACTTTGTCCATTCCATATTTCTATGAAATTGTGAATGTAATCAAATGAATTCCGGTGTAAACAACACTTATCAATAAAACTAGGCTTTCCGAATTTTATTTGTCAGACTCTGATTTACCACTCCAATTATAAACTTAATTGTATGGTTGATGTGAAATTTTCAAACTCAAGTCCTAACTCAAACTCTTCCAAAGTGTGAAATTTTCTTTTTAGGAAAACAATTATCGCCCTTCATACCAATTCTAGGATTAACATAATTCTTCAGCTATTAGCTTCGAATTAACCAACTTTGTCCTTTGAAACTTGATTTAAACACATCCAACGAAATACTGGAAGCCTAATTTGAACTTTTCCAACATATGGACTGTAATTGACAACTTTTGCCAGTTTCCTTTCAGAATAAGAGTTTCGAATTTACCAATTTTGCCCTTCGAAACTTGATTTGATCATATCCAATTCCCCAACATATGGTTAATACACTCAAGTAATTTCAAATTAACTAATTTTGCTTTGAACAAACAGTCTATACCTGGGCGTTCCTACACTCTTAAGTGGGGAATGTGTTTCGAAGTTGTTCTTGCTTTTGAAGCTGTTTGTCACTTGACTTTGGCGCCAAAACTTGGCTTTGAAGCCAAAAATCTGATTTCGAAGCCAATATTAGTATTTGAGATACATTTCCCTCCCAAATTATCACCATTGAGGGGAACTTTTTTGTATCCGTACTTTTAACACTTCTTTATGAATTCAATCCACTTAAAACGATTGGGTATATTTTTCAGACACAAAGGTTTTAAAACCCTTTTTACTTCGTGCTCTGAATCCACTCGTCTGCCTAACACATAAACCCTTCATCTCTACTGACTTTCATTTTCTTGCTGCTCGTTACCAATGTAGTCTTCTTCCTTGAAAGTACCAACTGGCGAACGTATAAGCTCAACAATGGCTTTGAAAAGATGTATTGAGGAAGAAATTGCTAAATTTTAAGCTGGTAGATCGAGTGCCATAGACGAACGCCTATTTGTTCCTCGTCATAGCGAAAAACAAGAATATGTCCTAGGTCCTATCTTTCGAGAGGTTCCCGACCAACTTCCTGCTTTGTACCATCGTTTGGAGGACCACTTTCTTCTCTATGAAGGGGGGCTTGACTGGGGAAATTGGATGGTGAACTGACCCCATCGTTGCTAGCCAACATTGAGGGTTGAGTGGGAGGAGTGGTGTGACAGGGTCGTGCTTGCAAGAGAATGGGACCTACAAGAGCTTTGTATTCTCGATGCCCTTGTAACAACGCCCGCGGGGGGACCTCGCTACAGCTCGGACTCGATTTTTGTTGCGGTTCTAAATCTGAACCAAAGAGTCCAAATCCGGCAAATCGTTTTGAGAAAACAGATTTTTTGAAAGAAGTGCCAAACATGGACTGCTTTGCCAGATAACAGAGTCGCCACCTAAATATTTTTAAAATGGGAAATTTAGGAAACCCTGACTCGGTGCCAAAAGGCCACGTGTCCGTCATCACCAAAGTTGGCTCGGGAACTTGGGTACGATTAGGGAAGGTCACATCGTGAGCACCCCCTCTCGCCCGGTCGAAGACCGGCCTCTACTAATCAAGATATCTGATTTTGAAAACATTGTATGCTCTTATTCCGGTTATTAAGCCTAGGTTACTATGTGATGCTCGCAGCAAACAAGTATAGACTGGGCCGTCTGAATTGGAACAAAACATTTCATGTTTGTTTGTTTGAAAGATGGTTTGCTACCCGCAGGTAGGCTTAAGATGCAGGTTTTGCCACCCTCTGGTGGGCTTAGGAAAACATGGTGTTGCCACAATCTAGTGGGCTTAAAACAAACAATCAATGATTTGTTCCACTTCAAATAACTCAACCTCCACCCACAGGCATTCAAGGCAGTTATATCACATAAGCAAATAGCCTCATGGTAAGCATGCTATCATGGCAACACTCACACGCATGCAAGGATGCTAAAGCATAAAACTTACAGAGTACTCCAAGCCAAAACAGAAAACTGATTAGAAATCATGCATGATCCTAAAATATACAGAATGCCTAATGCAACACATGCAAAAAAATGCAAACTAATAGCAGGCTCGGCTATTCTAAGTATGGCATATGAAATGCTACAACTATCATGTATTCAACTTGGAATTGAAATACAAATGCAGTTTGTATGATGCGTCGAGCCCGGTGCGTGCAAAACAGATGAATGATGCAAACATGCTGTCATACTGTATGCTAATTTAAACATGCCCTATATCTAACCATCCAAAGCGGGTAAATAAAAGGGAGAAAGAAATGGGGGTTGGAAGACATACATCACACTCACACACCCTTATTACAGCATTGCCCTCGCGCAGAGGGTCCGAATAAATAATAATACAGTCCCAAATGAAAGAATAGTACAGTCCGAAATATATACAGTCCGAATATTACAAAATTCTAATTAATTAACAAATTAATTACAAAAGAGGTAAAACTGGCATGCAAGCCAGGGACTGCCTTGCTTCCGATGGATGATGTATGCTGGGCTGCTTGGCGCGGAAATCCACTGGGATGCCCTGATTAGCCTCTGTTTGCAATGTTTCTCGAAATGCGCGCCGGATTCTGAAAAGTTGCTAACTCTGGATTTTGCTACAACAGAGAGCAGGAAAAGGGCACAGCAGTGTATTTCACAAATATATGCATGCCTCGATCCTCGCGCCACCAATCACGCATACCGATGCATGATGGCTGAGGAATCGGATTGCACAACTCAATATAGGATGAATGCAGATGAATGCTACAATGAAAACCTAACTCCATCATGGGTCATCTGGAGTGTCGGTGACTTGGGAATTGAGACCCGTTCCGTTACTCGGAGTACAGAACGCGCCTCGTTTCCCGTGCAATATGCATGATATGCATGAAGTGCAACTAACATACAATCCTAGCATGCGCAATGCTATGAAAATGAGACGCCTCGAAATGCGTGCCCACCGGCACGCGAACCGAGGCGATGACATAAAGGCACGAAATGCAATGATGGGCTTACACCAATATGAGAGGGCCTCCGCCACACTCACACGGGATGCCGAAATGATAAGAATGAGGTGCCTCGAAATGCGTGCCCACTGGCGCGCAAACCGAGGCAATGATGAAATGCAAATACGATAAAACTGAAGTGCCTCGAAATGTGTGCCCACAGGCACGCAAACCGAGGCGATGATGTGCGATACAAAATCGGATAAAACCGAAGTGCCTCGAAATGCGTGTCACACGGGCACGCGAACCGAGGCAATGATAAAATGAGAAAATCGGATAAAACCGAAGTGCCTCGAAATGCGTGTCACACGGGCACGCGAACCGAGGCAATGATAAAATGAGAAAATCGGATAAAACCGAAGTGCCTCGAAATGCGTGCCCGCGGACACGCAAACCGAAGTAATGATATGCGATGCAAATGGGATAAAACAGAGGTGCCTCGGAATGCGCGCCCACAGGCACGCAAACCGAGGCGATGCAAATGAGAACATCGGATAAAACCGAAGTGCCTCGAAATGCGCGCCCGCGGACACGCAAACCGAGGCGGTGGTATGAAATGCAAATCGGATAAAACAGAGGTGCCTCGAAATGCGCGCCCACAGGCACGCAAACCGAGGCGATGCAAATGAGAAAATCGGATAAAACCGAAGTGCCTCGAAATGCGTGCCCACGGGCACGCGAACCGAGGCAATGATAAAATGAGACGAAATGGCGTACGAAATGCAACGATGGGCTTACACCGATATGGGAGAGCCTCAGCTCACTCACATAGGAGGCCGTCGGATAAAGACAAAGTGCCTCGAAATGCGTGCACACGGGCACACAAACCGAGGCGATGGCATACAAGCATGAAAATGCGAATTGGGCTTACGCCAACATGAGAGGGCCTCAGCTCACTCACATAGGCTGCCGGAATGATAAAAATGAGGTGCCTCGAAGTGCGTGCCCATTGGCACGCAAACCGAGGCAATGCAAAAATGATACAAATGGCATGGGAAATGATATGCAAGCATGGCAATGGAATTTCAGCACTTAAATAAAGGGGAAAACAGCCCCGAAACAATTCGAAATGACACTCGAAGCATGCATTCATCCCGAAAATGCGAAATTAAGCCCCGAAATGGCCTATAGCCATGCTATACATGCAAAATATGATCATGGCAGCAAGAACAGTAGCAAGGCAGTCCCAAATATGGCATATTTTCAGTAATAAACATGGCCTAAATGCAAGCATAGATAGATCAAACAAAGCATGCAAAGTTAGTGGCCAAAAGAGGGGTATTGAGACAAGTGATATATGCAAACCCCAAATGGACAAACTTTCTTCTACAACATTGAATATTAGCTAAAAATAAGCACATATGAAGAAGATGACATCCTCAAAATCAGAACACAATCATGCTAAAAGATCCATGCAAAATAGGCTTCCAAATAGGCTATATCATGAGACATGCAATGCACACACCAAATGACAAAACTTTCTTCATGGAATATGTAAAGGGGGTCAAAATAAGACCAAAGTCAGTAGGGGTCGAAGCCCCAAAAACAAATAGAGATAGGTCAAAATTGCATGCAAAAAGTGGCACACTTGATGAATATTGAAGGAGGTGATATATACAAGCACCAAATGGGGTTGAGCCTCTCTACAATGTTGTAGAGGGGCTCAAAACAAGCAAGAAAGCAGTAGGAGTTGGACCCCTAAAAACCAACACAAATAGGTCAATTTTAGCATGCAAAAATGTGACAAACTTGGTGAATATTGAAGGAACTAGTATATAGGAATGCCAAATGAAGTTGAGCCCTTCTACAATGTTGTAGAGGGGTTCAAAATGAGCACAAAATCAGTAGGGGTCGGAGCCCCAATTCTCAACCAATTAGAGTATAGAAATGAATCAAGAAAAAGCCCTAAAAGTTGGTTTTGAAGACTTACCCTTGAAGACTTGTCTTTCTTTGATTCTTGGCTTTGATTTGGAGCTTCTCAACCTCTGAAATCCACTTCCTAGCTGCTGGAGTGGTGGTAGGGATGGTGAGGCTAGGTGTTGATGAAGAGAAGACCTTGACACTTGAAGCTTTTTTGAGGTTTTGAGCTAAGGAAATGGAGGAATTTGGAGATGTGTTCTTCAAGACAAATTTTCCAACCTTGAAGAAGGAGAGGGAGGGCCCTTCAAATAGGCAAGGAATGGGGTGTAAAAGGGGAGGGAAAGCACCCAATCTTTCCCTCCCGAAATATCCCCCGGATGCCCCGGGATATGCTGAAAGATATCCGGACAGCTGGGACAGGCTGGAAAGCAGGAAGCTGGCCGGCCAGGTAAATTTGTGGGAGGTGGCCGGCCGGCCACCCCACCTGGTCGGCCAGCCACTCACCATGGCCGGCCGGCCACCCCCAAAAAATGAACAGAAGAAATTCTGGCCGACCACCATACCAAAGTGTCCTCCAAGGTGTGTAGAACAAGGCCCCATGGTTGAAATCTGGCAACTCTGAAGCAGGAGCCACAACATAGAGCTTGAAGGAGAGGTCCAAAAATGAAGTCAACAATTTCTGGCCGACCACTATGCCAAAGTGTCCTCCAAGATGTGTAGAACAAGGAACCAAGGTTTGAATTTGGCAACATTGAACCAAGAGTCACAACATAGAGCTTGAAGGAGAGGCCCAAAAATGAAATCAACCATTGCTGGCCGACCACCATACCAAAGTGTCCTCCAAGATGCCCTCATCACAGATATGTAGCTTTGGTTGGAAGAAAATGCCCCTAGGGTGTTCAACATTGGCCCGGAAGTGAGCAAAACGGGCTCCGGAGGAGCGAAACTGGTTATCTGGGATAATTGCTGGCCTCTCACCCCCCAGTGATCTTCCTGATGTTGAAACAGAGGTACCTGCCAAGTTTGAACAAAAACTAATGAGAAATGAACACTCGGAGCCAAAACCGAGCAATTCGGAATCCCAAAAATGGGCTGCAGGTGCCGGAAGTGGTGTTCAGCAGCGAAGTGGGTATCTGCGACCCCAGTGTCCTCTGGAATGACGAAACAGAGATACCTGCCAAAAACCGGAGCAAATGGATGCGAAATGAATGCTCGGGACCAAAACACGCAGTTTGGGGTCCCGAAAAAGGGTCGCCGGGCACCGGAAGTGGTGTTCGGCTGCGAGGTGGGCATCAGGGGCCCCAGTGTTCCTCGGAACATTAAAACAGAGGTCTCCGCCAAAAACCGGAGAGAGCGGAGATGGTTGGGCGGTCCCGAGCCGAGGCACACACGGCCTAACGGCCCCGAAAACCGGGAACCGGGCTCCGAAATGGGCAAAGTGGCCTACGGCCACGAAAAGTAGCTCACGGCCACCGGGAGATAATCTGCGGGACCACTCCCTTCCCTTCGGAAAGAAAACAGAGAAAACCGAGCCTGGTTCGCAAACCGAGACAAGGTAGAGAAGATGGTTCGGAGGTCCGGAGGCAGGGCGCGCGGCCGCGACTCTGAGACTTCTGAACGAGCATAGTATGCAACATCACCGAGCGCTCAACTGGTGACGTCTGAGTCTTAAGGTCGGTCAAAAATGGGGTGTCTACAGTTGCCCCTCTTTGACAGAACTCGGAAGTCAAGGAGTGACGGGAGTGAATGTCAAAGCCTAGAGACGACCCATTTTTGACAAGGCCGAAGACTTAGACAATCATACAAAATGAACAGAGATGTGTGCCCGCAGGCGTGCCCGCAGGCAGGGGGCAAAATGCAAAACGACATGCACAGAACCAGGTGATTATGCAAGTGCAGCAAGCTGTAATGAAGCAAGTATTGACAAATAGATGCAACAGTTTTAAGCAAGAATGCAAAGCAAACAACTACATTTCATGCAGTTAGGAATGCGGAGAATCATTCAATTCTCGTCGCGTCTCACACGGAGAAGATACGATACCTGCGCGATTCGTCTGGTCGCACCAGCCTCAAATGAACCGTACATACAATATCGTGCCTGCAAAATAGAGAAATTCAACAAGAACAATATGCAACAACATATATTCCATGCGATTCCTGTGATTCCAAAAGTTTGACACACGCGGTGTCGATGAACGGATGCGACATAACGCGAGAAAAGTGCGTGCGCGTCAACGTGCGTTCAAGCATAGAAGCATCGTATACCGAGAAATCATGCATGACAATGCAAAACAATCATGAGAATGCGAATTATGAGCCGAATGAAGCAAAACGAACATAAATCAGGATGCCCATTTGACATGAAATGATGAACCGGAAAACGCGCATTTCGGCGACGGCGACTCAATCGCGGCCTCTGATTCACCTCCTGGAGAGGTCACAATATGTTTTAAAAGGATACACTCTGATTTTGATGAATAATGAGGAGACACATGTCAATAATTGCAAACAAAGTTCCGGCGGAGCAATTCGGCGCCAGAAAGTGCACTTTTCTTCAACTTTTTCAGGTCCCGGGAACTCCAATTTTCCTCAAAATTTGCAGAGAGGTAGGGGAGGGGGTGGGGGACATGGTCGGCCAGCCCATTGCCCTAGGAGAGGCCATCGGCCAGGGCCAAAAAGTAGAGGGGCCGGCCAGCCAGGTTAGGTGGCCGGCCGGCCACCTGCCAAAAGCAGGGGCAAAATGGTCATTTTGACCTTTTCTATATATATGCTTGCCCATTGCCTCCGAAATCACACCCCCAAGTGTGGAATTCTCTCCTCTTGCTCTCTAAGTCATTTTCTCTCTCAGATCTGCATTCTATACGCGCCCCTCGGCCTCCCACGCAAGTTGTTTTTGCGAAATCTTTCAGATTTAAGCACTTTGAAGCAACTAAATTTCGACTTTGAGGCTTCTCTTCTCATTTTCACCATTTGAGGTAATTTTGTTTCAATATTTGGAAAATTTTCCCGGGGGTTGACTTTTGTTGACTTTTTGTTTCCCGAGAGTTGACTTTTGTTGACTTTTTCCAACTTTGGCCCATTTTGCTCATTTTTGCTCCTCTTTGCAGATTCCTCGACATGGCGGGCCATTTCCCTCACGGCGGAGGTTTTCCCGGCGCCGGAGATGACTTTGACATTATGGCATTGCCTCCGAGAGTTCGTCCTTTCATTCCCGATCGATATGCCCCAGCGGTTCATAGGCTTCCGCGGGCCACTTTTCGTCATTTCACTGAGTTTAACGACCGAGTACCAAGGGATCTTCTCCTACGAGAGCCAGAGCAGCACCTCTCTTATGATGCAGAGGTATTTTACTTTAGTCTCTGTATTCCTCGTGCATTTCATTCCCCTGCCATGCTTAGACACACAGTTTAGCTTATGACATAGTACTTGCATCCTGAGCATGTGACTTAGCCACTTGAATTCCGTGAACACAGCTCATTGAATAATTGTGAACGCGTAGTACACATTAGTTAGGAATTGAACACACGGCTTAAACACTGATTCGCCAAACACACAGCCCGAAGTTGAGAATGAGCACACAACACATACTGACTAAGAGTAGAACACATACTCCCAAAACTCAGATTTTCTGAACACGCAGCCCAGATTTGAAAGTAGAACACACAGCCCTAAACTTTGATGCACTGAACACACAGCCCAGATTTGAAGCGAACACACAGCCCACTAATTGAGAGTAGAACACACAGCCCCAAACTTGATGTACTGAACACACAGCCCAGATTTAAAGTGAACACACAGCCCACTGATGTTGAGTAGAACACACAGTTCCAATTTGAAGCGAACGCACAGCCCACTGATGTTGAGTAGAACACACAGTCCCAATTCGAGGTGAACACACAGCCCACTGATGTTGAGTAGAACACACAGTCCCAATTTGAGGTGAACACGCAGCCCACTGATGTTGAGTAGAACACACAGTCCCAATTTGAAGCGAACACACAGCCCACTGATGTTGAGTAGAACACACAGTCCCAATTTGAGGTGAACACACAGCCCACTGATGTTGAGTAGAACACACAGTCCCAATCTGAGGTGAACACACAGCCCACTGATGTTGAGTAGAACACGCAGTCCTAATTTGAGGTGAACACGCAGCCCATTGATGTTGAGTAGAACACACAGTCCCAATTTGAGGTGAACACACAGCCCACTGATGTTGAGTAGAACACACAGTCCCAATCTGAGGTGAACACACAGCCCACTGATGTTGGGTAGAACACGCAGTCCTAATTTGAGGTGAACACGCAGCCCATTGATGTTGAGTAGAACACACAGTCCCAATTTGAAGCGAACACACAGCCCACTGATGTTGAGTAGAACACACAGTCCCAATTTGAGGTGAACACACAGCCCACTGATGTTGAGTAGAACACACAGTCCCAATCTCAGATGTACTGAAACTTTGAACACGCAGCCCAAATACCAAATTTACTGAACACGCGGCCCGTTTTCACTTCATTTGCACACAGCTCATTTTCACTTCATTTGCTGATCCATGCATTCATTCTAAATGCAGGTTCATTCTCGCACAGTGCGAGGATATGGTTCCGTCACCGCGAGGGAGTGGTATTTTGAGCTTCCGGAAGTTGTCCGGGGCTTGGTCGACCTCGCAGGGATTTGGACCATTCTGCCGGGGATTATCTCGTTGCCTCATCAGTAGGACTTTATTCGCGGCTCTAGCAGAGAGGTGGTGGGACACCACCAATTCCTTCCATTTTTCTGCAGCCGGGGATATGACCATGACCCCGCTGGACTTCGCTATACTCACCGGCCTAGACGTAGGTGGTTGTACCCATTCCCTATGACGAGGATATGGGCCAGTGGGAGGCTGCTTGGATGCACCTATTGGGGACACACCCGCCTGTAGACAGAGGTTCGGGGAGAGTCCGATACTCCTGGTTTGCTTTGCACTTCCGGCGGCCACAGATGGAGCCCGGTACTCCTGAGGGAGGCGGAGCAGTATGCCCGCGGTTTTCTCATGTATCTCCTCGGCACCACACTGTTCGCTGATAGAGGGAACATGGTTGGATTATATCTCCTGAGTGCTTTGGTAGACCTATCACAGGTCAGCCAGTTGATTGGGGCGGCGCTAGCCTGGCTACCCTGTACTGTTACATGAGCGCAGTCTCTCGCGGACGGGGAGATTTACTCGGCGGCTACTGGAGAACCTGGGAGGTACATTCTGTCCTTTTGATTTACATTTTTTGCTTCTCATTGCTTGTTCACTGCACACACGGCGCACTTTGCACTCTGTATTCTGCCTTTAGCACCTTGTATTCACATCCCGCACTGCTTTTCTCAGCTATGGGTATATGCATATTTTCCCACATTAGCCCCGGAGATGGAGGTGACAGGACCTCCTATGACCCCATATTCACTGATGTTTGAGGGCGAGCACTTGTCGAGGCCTCGAGAGACTCTCTTCTCTCTGCGGCAGTACTTCGACACTGTTCGAGCGACAGAGGTATTTAAGAACTCTCAGTTCTTTTTTCTGTTTTCATCTTTGATCTGCTTTGCATGTTCTGATTTCTGGTTGACTTATGCACTGGTTATCCGCAGATCACTTGGCAGCCTTGGGCAATTTTCGGCGATGACCTCGAGGATCAGTACCCCGGAGGGTCGACTAGTTCCCAGTATAGGTTCCTGCTCGAGGGACCAGTGGGTAGAGTCTGGTTCCTGGGGGAACGCTTCCAGCGCCAGCTATGGGGGGGGAATTCTCAGGACCCTCCTGCTGTGCCTCCAGACACCATGCGGACTGCTGATAGATTATCTCCTGAGGAGGTCAGTAGTGCTATGCAGGGCAGTGATGCGTTATTACATCTTGTTGATGGGAGCTACTCCACCTACCGCCGTATATATCTGATGCCCCCCTTGACGGGAGTACGGGCTCCGGCACGGAGGCCTACTGGCGCACCATCTTCGAGTCACGCTCGTGCTACAGACATCCCTTCTTCTAGCAGGGCTGGCACATCTAGAGGTAGAGGCAGTTCGATTCCTCCGATCCCTCCGACTCTTGATCACCCTGGATGGCCAGAGATGCCGACTGAGTTGACGTGTTGGCAGTATGGGGCTACCTCCCCGATTCCGATCCCTATGGAGCCTCCGGCGCCTGGTCACAGATACGTCAGTGATCCTGACTCACCACCGGTATGTTCTACCATTCTTCATTTGTCACACAGACATTTTGACAGTTGCTTATCAATTGATGAATTGAGCTTGTATCTGCAGCCACCTCGGGATTACATAGATCAGATGCTCGGAGTGGTGGCCTCACTCGAGGGGATGGTCCTGCGCAGAGAGGCACAGATGTCCATCATGGGCTTCCAGGTACCCTTCATCTTTCTTGCATTTATCATATTTCTGCTAATGCTCTGGCTTTAAACATTCCATTGCACTGATAGGCTGTGTAGAACACATCTGGCACACACCCCCACTCCCATACTGTACTTGCACCTGCTTTTTATGTTTGAACTGATGTATTGCACTTTGCATTTTCAGATGCCTCCAGTCTATGCTCCGACACAAGGTGGGCCTCCCGGGCCTTTTCAGAGAGGTAGAGGTACTGGGCCTCGAGGAGCTGGGCCATCTCGGCCTCACGAGGAGCTCGAGGAGGAGGGTCGTCTCGCAGACGCAGGGCACCCATTGTTGAGGATGACGAGGAGGAGGTCGTAGATCATGTGTCAGACACATCTCCTGGAGGGGGAGGCTCCGGTCTTGGTTCCGGGAGTGGAGACGAGCCTGAGGGGGATCCGGAGGACGACAGCTCCGATCCAAATGGTGATGATGAGGTAGAGATTATCCGCAGAAGAGGATGAGAGGGCCTCCCCATTTCCCGCTCCCGAGGGCACTGATGTTATTCCCTGCTTTATTTTACTTTTTAGCTAGTAGTTTGTAGCACTTTGCACATTGTTAGGCAGTTTTATTTTCTGTAAAACTTGTACCTTTATTTTGTTGTAAAACATGATGGAATGAAACAGCTTTTGAAGAGATATTGTATTTGAAATTCTTAGCATCGCATCGCATTACTTTGCACAGAGTGGAATTGAATGAAAATGTGCCTCATGTATTACGGGTCAGGTAGTGAACCGACGCAACAAATGAAAACAAATTGACTCACTAAGAAATAAAACAGAATCTTAGCAAGTTTACAACTCGATAAACAAAGTACAACAATGTTAACGACTCAATCGACAAGACTTAACAAAAATTGTGTAATCAAAAGGTAACAACTCAAAACACAAAATGCGACAGCTCGACAAAACTTACAACTCAATAAGCAAAAACAACAACTCGATAAGCAAAAATACAACACGATGTACTTTGGATGGACTACCTGAAGAATGGAACGTATCCAAAATTGATAGGCCTGGATGCCTTCTACTGCCGGGAGACAACCAGATTTGCAGGGAGTCCACTACTGCTACAGGTAATGTTTCCCATCCAAGCTCACATATATGTTCACTCACATCACTCGGCCCTCGGGCTCGATTTTTCTCACAAAACCCCTATCTCACTTTTCTCTCATCGCACATCTCTCTATTCTTTAGTCTCTCATTTTTTCATCCCTCCCCAGATAAGGTTGATGGATAAGTTGCAAGTTGTGGACTCTTGCCCTGCTTATTCAGCCCGCAGCTACTTCTTTCGGCAACACCTAGTCAATGCTCCTGACGGGAGCTGGTGGTTTGAATGGATGTGCAATTTATCAGCAGACCGCATTGCTTGGAGAGTTAGAGAGCTTCTGGCCCCTGCCCCTGTCTTCAGTTGCACTTTGTCTGATGAGTGCTGGGATTGGCTCAACGAAGAAGCACAAGTTGGGCCCAAGTTGGCATCAGAGGCTTCAACTAGCTCTGGGAGGGGGCGCAGGGACACCTGACTGGACTGTGCCCCAGATTTATTGCTTTATTAGTACTTTCGAGTTTTTGTTATGAATGCAATAAAAAAGCAACTTCAATTGTATGCAAGAGCAACAGAACTCTGTTTTGAAATCGATGAAATTGAAGGTTGTGGTACTGGAAATTCTCCGCTTTGGTCCAAAAATGGTCTTAGTTGTAAGAAGATTAATTTGAACAAAGCCAACTTTTATTAAAACTTTTCAAAACTATTTTCGATATGGATCAGAACTGGACACGCCTGAGATCTGTCACTGAGATGCACAACCCCGAATCCTAGCAACTGGAAAGTTGCCCCTAGTTTGAATGGTGCCACAGCATTTCATCGCAACGGAAAGTTGCCCCTAGTTTGAATAGCGCTGTACCGGAGATCACAACAAATGCTTGATGAATAAAGATGACTGAGATGATCAAAATGGACAAAAGTTGATCGGGGAAAAGATTGTGACTGAACTTCAATATGAAGCTGCCTACGTATCCCAAAGATGGGAATCAAGCCTTACGTAGTTCAGGCTTAGGTTCGCTCGGGTATTTTTACTCTCCTTTTGCGCTCTAACTTTTGCCAAGGCCGCCCTTTGCGGGTTTTCAACCTTGCGAGCTCAGTTTTTATAATTTCAAATTTTTTGTGCTCTGAGTTTTGCCTAGGTCGCCCTTTCGGGTTTTTGGCCTAGCGAGCCTCTCAGGGATAATATTTCTTCAACTTGTCCATATTGATCGGTGGGAAAACTCTAAGCCATCTAGATCCATCAGAACCACAGCTCCACCTGACCAGATTGACTTGATGATGTAGGGACCAGTCCAATTAGGTCTGAACTTTCCCCTTGGGGTCGTGGATAGGAGCGCGGTTGTCCTTGAGTACTAAATCTCCTTCTTTCAAATTCCTGGACTTAACCTTCTTGTTAAAAGCCCGGGCGATTCTGCGTTGATAGCCTTGGACGTGGTACAGTGCTTTCAACCTTCTTTCATCGAAAAGCATGAGTTCCTCAAATCTATTCTGCTGCCAATCCGCTTCGGCTATCTGGCACTCGGCCAACACTCGCAAAGACGGGACCTCAATCTCAATAGGTAGAACGGCCTCCATCCCATAAACTAATGAATACGGAGTCGCCCCAGTTGAAGTTCTGATCGAAGTCCTGTAGCCCCACAGAGCAAACGGCAGCTTATCTGGCCAATCCCGATAGGTTTCCACCATCTTCTGTAGTATGCGCTTGATGTTCTTGTTGGCGGCCTCAACTGCTCCGTTGGTCTGTGGCCGGTAAGTAGACGACTTATGAAAAGCCACGTTGTATTTCTCCAACAAATCAATCACCTCCTTCTTGAAGTGGGAACCATTGTCAGAAACTATCTCATTTGGGACTCCGTAGCGACAGATAATGTTGTTTCTGATGAATTTTGCGACGTGCGAAGCCTTCAACACCGCATAAGACTGGGCCTCAACCCACTTCGTGAAATAATCTATCGCTACGAGGATGAACTCATGCCCATTCGACCCCTTTGGCGTAACAGCCCCGATTACATCGATTCCCCAGACTGAAAAAGGCCATGGTGAAGTCATGTTGTACAGCTTTGACGGCGGAATGTTCATGCGATTTGCATGAATCTGACATTTGTGGCATCGCCTGACGAAACCGATACAATCCTCCTCCATGGTGGACCAATAATAACCTTGTCTAAGGATCTTGCGTGCCAACATCACCCCATTCATATGTGCACCACATTCACCCCCGTGGATGGCTTCCATCAGACGCTTGGACTCTTCAGCATCAACACACAGTTTATGCATTCCCAGATGACCTCTTCTATACAGCTTACCCCCACAGATGATGAACTGAACCGACATTCTTCTGATTGCCCTCTTGTCTTTGGCATTTACCCCTGGCGGGTATGCTTCTTTCTCTAAAAAGTTCCAGATATCGTAGTACCAAGGGTGTTCATCCTGAACTTCATCTATGGTTGCAATCGACTCATAAGCAGGTACAAATTTCTGGTCGATGATGACTGGACGCATTCGGACTCCACACGGGATGTCTATCATAGATGATAGAGTTGTTAAGGCGTCTGCGAACTTGTTGTTCTCTCTTAGCAGATGAGCGAAATTTAACTTTTCAAACCGAGGAATCAGCAAGTCCAAGGTCTGATGATACATTATCATATTTTCTTCTTTTACTTTCCAGTCTCCTTTAGCTTGAGACACAACAAGATTCGAATCCCCAATGACGTCCAGCCGTCTTGCCCCTAGTTCCAGGGCTGCTTCTAAACCAGCGATGCACGCCTCGTATTCTGCTTCATTATTTGAGACTTTGAACCGGAGTTTGAAGGCTAGAGGGATGCGGGAATTGTCGGGTGCTATCAGCAACACTCCTATCCCATACCCATGTTGATTTGACGCTCCGTCAAAGTACATTGTCCAAGTTTCTTCGTCGATATGCAGAATTGTTTCATCTGGGAATAGATACTCAACTGCTTCATCCCCCTCGACCGGATGGTCGGCAAGGAACTCTGCCACTGCTCTTCCTTTCACTGACTTGCGCGTGACATATGTAAGATCAAATTCGGAGAGCAACAGCAACCAACGAGCTAGCCTACCCGTAAGCGCTGGTTTCTCGAAAAGATATTTGATGGGATCGAGTCGTGAAACCAACATTACAGAGTGAGCTAACAGGTAGTGCCGCAGCTTCCTGGTAGCCCATACCAGGGCTAAGCAAGCCTTTTCCAGTGGTGTGTATCGGGTCTCATATTCCAGCATTTTCTTGCTCAAATAATAGATGGCTTTCTCCACCTTATCTTCTGATTCTTGTGCAAGCATGCAGCCCATTGTGGTTTCAGTCACTGTCAGATACAAAATCAACGGTTTCCCCGGTTCTGGTGGTGATAAAACGGGCGGGTTCTGTAGATATTCTTTAATCTGCTCAAACGCTGCTTGGCATCGGCCGTCCCATTGGAACTTCTTGCCTTTCTTCAGGAGACCAAAAAGTGGTTCACAAGTCAAGGTTAATTTTGAGATAAACCGTCTTATGAATTGCACTTTACCCAGAAAGCCGCGCACCTCCTTTTCAGTCCTTGGTGGGGGCATTTCTAAGATGGCCTTGATTTTGGAAGGGTCGACCTCGATGCCCTTTGTGTAATCAGAAACCCCAGCATTTTTCCCGCTGTAACACCAAATGTACATTTCTGAGGGTTCAGCCGCAACCGGAATTCCCTGATCCTTTGGAAAAACTTTTGCAAGGCGGTGTAGTGGCCCTCTCTTTCCTTGGACTTGACAATCATGTCGTCCACATACACCTCAACCTCTTTGTGGATCATATCGTGTAGTATCGTGGTCGCGGCCCGTTGATAAGTAGCCCCAGCATTCTTCAACCCAAACGGCATGACCCGATAGCAGTATGTCCCCCACGGGGTGGTGAATGCAGTCTTTTCTCTGTCCTCCGGCGCCATCACTATCTGATTATATCCTGAAAAGCCATCCATGAATGAGAGCAAAGCGTGCCCTGCTGTGAAGTCCACTAACTCATCGATGTGCGGTAGGGGAAAATCGTCCTTCGGACTGGCTCGGTTTAAATCCCTGAAGTCTACGCACACCCGGATCTTGCCATCTTTCTTTGGCACCGGAACAATATTGGCCAACCAAGTCGGATATTCAGAGACTAGCAGGAAGCCTGCGTCAATTTGCTTGGTGACCTCTTCCTTGATCTTAAGAGCCCAATCCGGGCGGATCCTTCTGAGCTTCTGTTTGACAGGTCGGGCCTCGGGGTCAAGGGGGATCCGATGCTGTACAATCTCAGGATCGATCCCAGGCATGTCTTCGTAGGACCACGCGAAAACATCTTTGAAATCTTTTAATAAAGCGACTAAGCGCTCGCGTTCCTCTGAAGACAGCGTGGAGCCGATCTGGACCAGCCGCGGGTCCTCCTCAGTACCAATATTCACAGAAATGATTTCATCCGTTAAGGGCTTAACAAACCTCTCTTGCTCTTGCTCAATTAGTCGTTGTAAAACCGGAGGAACTTCGTCCTCGTCGTTTTGATCAAATTTTGAAAGTCCGAATTTAAGCAATAAATTAGGGGCACAGAAAAGTACTCGGAAACCACATTCACCTCATTCTCATTAAGTTCATCCAAATCGTCCAAATCTTCTGTTACAACAGACTCAAAAGAAAAGGAAAAAGACGACCCGGACAGGACTTTGGCATCCGGGTTGACACCCCCAGGAGTACCAGACTCAGACTCAGTCGAGCTGGAACCTGATTCCGACTCAGAAGACTCGGTGGAATCAGATTCCGGCTCACTACCTGACCCGGAACTGCTGGATAAGAATCCCTCTTCATACTGCCAAGTGAGGGAGGGTGCGATCGATGCGTCCAAAATAGCTGCTGGTTGGCTCACGGCCATTTCATTCCCAATCATGGAAACCACGGCGTTATTCCCCAAGCAATCTTGGTCGATCAGAGGATCAGAGAGGAGACTTGCCAGTGCTACCCCCATTTCCAATTCAGTGCCCTCAGGCTCCTCTGCCTTATTCTGCTCAAACTCAGTTGTTGGGTCTGTCCGCTCTGCGGCGACGTCATCCCCGGATAGTTGCAGGTCGAAGAAGATTTCGAAGCCTGGTACGCGCTCCCTCTCCGCGTTTAACCATGGCTCTGGGAAGCCACAGAATGGAAAATCTTCCCCCTCCCGGACAAAGCGTCCGTTCAGGGTACCCCAGATGGGCCTGTGCATTAAATCAAAAGGCTTCCCAGCCTGCTTCGCTCTGGCTCTGCCGGCCATTTCCTTTGCTTTCCTCGCCCAATCTTCTTTGGTGGGCAGATAACCCAATCCAAAGGTATGTGGATTATGTGGCACTTCGGCCAACGCTGCAACGCCTTTCCGGCCGCTTCTTCCCAATCCCATCCCAGGGATATGCTGTAGCTTGTTCATGAGGTATACGGCTTGAGCGCTGACATACAAACCCTCATTCACAGCCATGATATTCTGTACTGCCCGGGCCTCAGCCAAAGTAAATCCCGATATGAACAGGTCCTCCATGCCGTGTTCAATCTCAAGGACTGACGTAGATACCTCCGGAGGGGGATGGATTGATGAGTTCCCAAAAACAATGGCTACTCCCTTTCCGTAGGGGTACTTCACCATTTGATGTAGAGTAGATGAGACGGCTTTCACCTGATGCAACCAGGGTCGCCCCAAAAGCATGTTGAAAGATGCAGGGACCTCCAAGACATGAAAATCCACTTCGTGTTGTCCCGGCCCAATCTTGGTTTGGATTTTTACTGTCCCCAGGACATCCCTGCTTGTATTGTCGTAGGCTCTGATTACTTGAGTGGTCGGTGTGAAGTCCGCAGGCTTTAACCCAATTGCATATGCCGTCCTGGCTGGGCAGACGTTGATGGCGGACCCGGTATCAACAAGTACCACCGGAATCCATTTATCTCTACATTCTACAGAGATGTAGAGAGGTCTGTTATGATCCACGCCCTCAGGCGGCAATTCCTTGTCTGAAAAAGTCAACGCCGGGGAACCTCCTCCCGGAAAGACCAACCCAACTAACTGTTCTGGCGTAGTTTCGATGGAAAGTTTGGCTTTGTCCATGGCAGATAGGACAGCCTGCCTGTGCACCCTCGAAGCCATAAGCAGTCCCCAGATGGAGATGTCTGCTTGTATTTTCTTTAGCTGCTTCAGTACAGCCTCTTCCTCAACTTGCTTCTCTCTCTGTTTTTCTGCCTCTTTATCTTTCCCTGATGCCTCGGGTTGATCAAGGTGTGGGGGCTTGAAATACCGCCCACTCCTTGTCATATGGTCCACCTCTTCGAGGTACCAGGTACTGTCTGGTTGGCCACCTGCCCAGTCTTCGTCTGTGTGGGCAAGATACAAGTCGTCATCTTCCCACCATATTCCATTAGCATCTAACAGGCATCTGTCTGGTTCCGGCCTGTTTGTGCTCTCGGTGTTTTCATTCCTCATGCTCACAGCATGTTCAATTTTCGTGCCCACAGCACTCTCAACTTCCTCATGGTTCTTCGCTTTTCGGGCTCTCTCAGAATCCCATCTTTTCCCTTGTTCCTCCAACAACAACTGTGCGGTTTTCAAAATGTTTTGTTCCTGAGCGAAACTCTTCGTACCGGCGCTCTCCGGCAATTCAATCTGATTTTCGGCCCTTCCGGCCACAAATGGTACAATATCAGGCTGATCATCCAACCACCCGACGACTTCTGCTGACTCCTCATCTTCGAACCAGTTAATCGATGCATCCCCTGATTCCTGCTCGTAGATTTGAAGGTTGGCGAAGTCCTCTTCCACCGTAGTTAGATCATCCCTCGCTGATTCAAGCTTGTCCCCCCTGATCATACACAACTCAGTTTCTTCCGGCAACCCCATACTCAGCTTAGACTGGCTCGTTGACAAGATATACCCACTCGGATCATAAGCTCTGCCAGCTAAATTCTCAGTTTGCTCCACCCCAGACTCAGTTTTGCTCTCCTCGGAAGCCTGCCCCGCTCCATTCTCGGTGGTCACCACCTTTAGCTCAGGTTGGGGTGTAGAGGTGTCCATCATGCACAAGTCCGTGCTATCAGGGAGGATCACCTCTGGCTTGGGTAGGTGGAAGGGAGTGATATAGATACTGGGATCATATGAAGCGACCCCAGTGTGGATGAGGTTGACTCTTTTTGGTGGATCTTGGTTGTGTTTGGGGAGTGGGTTGTTTGTGACGTTGGGTCCTTGGGGAGGTAGAATGATGTTTTTGTCAATGAGATCTTGAACCTCATGACGCAGCCTGTAGCATTGGTCGGTGTCATGACCATGCTGTTGGTGGTATTGGCAATATTTGGCTGGGTTATGGGAAGGGGGGAATGGATTCAGTAGAGGCCTCGGTTCCAAGGGTTTCAGGTGCCCCTTTCTGACTAGAACCCCGAGGACTTTAGACAAAGGCATATAGAGTGGGGAGAAGGTTCGTTGACCCCTGGGTTGGTATCTTGGGCTTGATTACTGCTCCCAGAGGCATCAGAAAAAGGTGTGGCCGCTGCGGACCTTGGTTGGGGAGGGGGAGTGGTGGTGACCATTCCGACCTCTGAAGTTCTGGTATTGGAAGAGCCACTCGGGCCCGCATTATTACCACGGTTGAATATTCTCCGGGGCTGATCCCAATCTTGGTCAAACAGACCCTGTTTCATCGCATCCTCTATTTGCATTCCCATATCATGCAGATCTGCGAAAGTGGGGAAGGGAACTACAATCATCTTCTTCATTAACGCCGGCTGGAGATTGCGCACAATCATCCGTATTTGGTCTCTGTCCGTTGGCCTTAAGGTCATCATTGATGCCTTCGCCCTCCACCGGGTCACAAAATCAGAGAAAGATTCCTTGGGCTCCTGCCTCGTTGTCTCGAGATCACGAGTTGTGATCTCGATCTGCGTGTTGTATGAATATTGTGCAAGGAAGGCCTCAGCCATCTCATCCCAGTTTATCTTCACCTGATCTTCCAGCTTTGAATACCAAGTGGATGCCACACCCGACAGGGTTCGACCGAACAAAGAAAGCTTTTGCGGTCGGGTTAGGCCCATTGGTCTTAGAACGTCTGAGAATAGCCGGAGGTGAACCATAGGGTCCCCGGATCCATCAAAGCGATCGATCTGGGGCATCTTAAATCTGTCCGGCAATGTTACGGCTACATCAGTATAACCGTCTTCAATATCTGGGATGGCCTTCACTCCCTGTGACTTCTTAAAGAGCTTCTCCAACTTGCTCAATTTCAGAGCTGTCTGGTCTACCACGAACTCAAATGGAGAGTCCGGGTGGTTAGGTGTAATGTTTTTGGACAGTTGTGGTAGAAGCGGGGGCGGAGCCAGCCCCGTTGGAAGACCCGTGTCCTCTTGAATGTTTGGAGGGTTTGGCAGAATGTTCTGTTGATTCGGGAGGGTATTCTGGGCAGCCTGGGCATTTTGCGGGTTTGGAGGGGCATTCTGGCCAGCAGGTAGTTGTTCAGGTAATGGGGCCCCGGGTGGAGGAGGAGCCTGATTTGAGGCAGACGCTGCGTTCTGCTGTTGTAACCTGGTGATCAACTCAGACTGTTGGGCCATGACAGCGGCCTGTTGTCTGGAAAATTCCGCCTGGCGGATAGCATCATCTTGCATTTGCTTCATGCTTTCAGTCACCTGGCGCATCATCGCCTCCATAGCTGTATTCGGTTGTTCCATCTGAAGAACCGGCAGGCGTATCTCTATAGCAGAAACAGGAAGCTCAACCCGACTATCCGACACTATAGTAGACCGCCGTTCTGGTGATCTGTGCCCTGATATACTGTGCCTTCTCGGCCTTCTTCTGATAACAGGGGGTAGTGAGTGAAACACTGGATGTCCGTCAACTAGATCCTCGGATCGGTTGAGTCGGCGACCTCGTGTCCAGATTGCTTGGGGGGTATCGACGGGTTCGGAAGCAATTGTGCTACAAACGGTCCCTAGCAAAAAGATAAATAAAGCGAAAAAGAAATAAATAACCAGAAATAAAACGGGCAGCATAACGGCTTAAATTGAATACACCACACACAGTCGGGTATACAACAACACACAGTTGGTAAGCTGGCTATACACTGTCCTCGAATACTGGTCAATATTCCTGTATCACTGTTCTGATAAACTGAATCTGATATCCACGGACAACTGATTCCCAAATACTGGATAATGCCCGCAGGCCTGATTCCCAAATTCAAAAACTGATGCCCGCAGGCCTGATGCCCAAACTCATACTGATACATGCATTCCCTGTAGAGGCACACTCTAACAAGCACATAACAGATAAGTGAGAGCCAAAACACCCCTATGTTGGGGTAGGGTTTCCCTGTCCTATTTTGTCAGGAGCTAGGGTTTCACTACGCACGCAGCGGCTTCAAACAACCTATAAACGGGTAAGCAACCTGTCCTAGTTTGGAATGGTCACTATGGATCCGAATATGCACTAGGTCGAATGGTCAAAAAGGGTGCCCCGGTAAAACCGGGGTTTGTGTTCCCATGCTGTCAGAGCCCAGAGCCGATCAGCCTTACGGACATGACTTGACAAGACAAGCCTCCGGCAAATCGTTCGGGAATGGCATATGGCAAACACGGTGTCCTAGGCGCACCAATGCAAATGCAATGCAAAGAAACACACAAGTGTAGTCAAAAGCAGATATCACGAGTTCGAGTCAAGTTCTCTAATTCCCCAGCAGAGTCGCCAGAAACTGTAACAACGCCCGCGGGGGGACCTCGCTACAGCTCGGACTCGATTTTTGTTGCGGTTCTAAATCTGAACCAAAGAGTCCAAATCCGGCAAATCGTTTTGAGAAAACAGATTTTTTGAAAGAAGTGCCAAACATGGACTGCTTTGCCAGATAACAGAGTCGCCACCTAAATATTTTTAAAATGGGAAATTTAGGAAACCCTGACTCGGTGCCAAAAGGCCACATGTCCGTCATCACCAAAGTTGGCTCGGGAACTTGGGTACGATTAGGGAAGGTCACATCGTGAGCACCCCCTCTCGCCCGGTCGAAGACCGGCCTCTACTAATCAAGATATCTGATTTTGAAAACATTGTATGCTCTTATTCCGGTTATTAAGCCTAGGTTACTATGTGATGCTCGCAGCAAACAAGTATAGACTGGGCCGTCTGAATTGGAACAAAACATTTCATGTTTGTTTGTTTGAAAGATGGTTTGCTACCCGCAGGTAGGCTTAAGATGCAGGTTTTGCCACCCTCTGGTGGGCTTAGGAAAACATGGTGTTGCCACAATCTAGTGGGCTTAAAACAAACAATCAATGATTTGTTCCACTTCAAATAACTCAACCTCCACCCACAGGCATTCAAGGCAGTTATATCACATAAGCAAATAGCCTCATGGTAAGCATGCTATCATGGCAACACTCACACGCATGCAAGGATGCTAAAGCATAAAACTTACAGAGTACTCCAAGCCAAAACAGAAAACTGATTAGAAATCATGCATGATCCTAAAATATACAGAATGCCTAATGCAACACATGCAAAAAAATGCAAACTAATAGCAGGCTCGGCTATTCTAAGTATGGCATATGAAATGCTACAACTATCATGTATTCAACTTGGAATTGAAATACAAATGCAGTTTGTATGATGCGTCGAGCCCGGTGCGTGCAAAACAGATGAATGATGCAAACATGCTGTCATACTGTATGCTAATTTAAACATGCCCTATATCTAACCATCCAAAGCGGGTAAATAAAAGGGAGAAAGAAATGGGGGTTGGAAGACATACATCACACTCACACACCCTTATTACAGCATTGCCCTCGCGCAGAGGGTCCGAATAAATAATAATACAGTCCCAAATGAAAGAATAGTACAGTCCGAAATATATACAGTCCGAATATTACAAAATTCTAATTAATTAACAAATTAATTACAAAAGAGGTAAAACTGGCATGCAAGCCAGGGACTGCCTTGCTTCCGATGGATGATGTATGCTGGGCTGCTTGGCGCGGAAATCCACTGGGATGCCCTGATTAGCCTCTGTTTGCAATGTTTCTCGAAATGCGCGCCGGATTCTGAAAAGTTGCTAACTCTGGATTTTGCTACAACAGAGAGCAGGAAAAGGGCACAGCAGTGTATTTCACAAATATATGCATGCCTCGATCCTCGCGCCACCAATCACGCATACCGATGCATGATGGCTGAGGAATCGGATTGCACAACTCAATATAGGATGAATGCAGATGAATGCTACAATGAAAACCTAACTCCATCATGGGTCATCTGGAGTGTCGGTGACTTGGGAATTGAGACCCGTTCCGTTACTCGGAGTACAGAACGCGCCTCGTTTCCCGTGCAATATGCATGATATGCATGAAGTGCAACTAACATACAATCCTAGCATGCGCAATGCTATGAAAATGAGACGCCTCGAAATGCGTGCCCACCGGCACGCGAACCGAGGCGATGACATAAAGGCACGAAATGCAATGATGGGCTTACACCAATATGAGAGGGCCTCCGCCACACTCACACGGGATGCCGAAATGATAAGAATGAGGTGCCTCGAAATGCGTGCCCACTGGCGCGCAAACCGAGGCAATGATGAAATGCAAATACGATAAAACTGAAGTGCCTCGAAATGTGTGCCCACAGGCACGCAAACCGAGGCGATGATGTGCGATGCAAAATCGGATAAAACCGAAGTGCCTCGAAATGCGTGTCATACGGGCACGCGAACCGAGGCAATGATAAAATGAGAAAATCGGATAAAACCGAAGTGCCTCGAAATGCGTGTCACACGGGCACGCGAACCGAGGCAATGATAAAATGAGAAAATCGGATAAAACCGAAGTGCCTCGAAATGCGTGCCCGCGGACACGCAAACCGAAGTAATGATATGCGATGCAAATGGGATAAAACAGAGGTGCCTCGGAATGCGCGCCTACAGGCACGCAAACCGAGGCGATGCAAATGAGAACATCGGATAAAACCGAAGTGCCTCGAAATGCGCGCCCGCGGACACGCAAACCGAGGCGGTGGTATGAAATGCAAATCGAATAAAACAGAGGTGACTCGAAATGCGCGCCCACAGGCACGCAAACCGAGGCGATGCAAATGAGAAAATCGGATAAAACCGAAGTGCCTCGAAATGCGTGCCCACGGGCACGCGAACCGAGGCAATGATAAAATGAGACGAAATGGCATACGGAATGCAACGATGGGCTTACACCGATATGGGAGAGCCTCAGCTCACTCACATAGGAGGCCGTCGGATAAAGACAAAGTGCCTCGAAATGCGTGCACACGGGCACACAAACCGAGGCGATGGCATACAAGCATGAAAATGCGAATTGGGCTTACGCCAACATGAGAGGGCCTCAGCTCACTCACATAGGCTGCCGGAATGATAAAAATGAGGTGCCTCGAAGTGCGTGCCCATTGGCACGCAAACCGAGGCAATGCAAAAATGATACAAATGGCATGGGAAATGATATGCAAGCATGGCAATGGAATTTCAGCACTTAAATAAAGGGGAAAACAGCCCCGAAACAATTCGAAATGACACTCGAAGCATGCATTCATCCCGAAAATGCGAAATTAAGCCCCGAAATGGCCTATAGCCATGCTATACATGCAAAATATGATCATGGCAGCAAGAACAGTAGCAAGGCAGTCCCAAATATGGCATATTTTCAGTAATAAACATGGCCTAAATGCAAGCATAGATAGATCAAACAAAGCATGCAAAGTTAGTGGCCAAAAGAGGGGTATTGAGACAAGTGATATATGCAAACCCCAAATGGACAAACTTTCTTCTACAACATTGAATATTAGCTAAAAATAAGCACATATGAAGAAGATGACATCCTCAAAATCAGAACACAATCATGCTAAAAGATCCATGCAAAATAGGCTTCCAAATAGGCTATATCATGAGACATGCAATGCACACACCAAATGACAAAACTTTCTTCATGGAATATGTAAAGGGGGTCAAAATAAGACCAAAGTCAGTAGGGGTCGAAGCCCCAAAAACAAATAGAGATAGGTCAAAATTGCATGCAAAAAGTGGCACACTTGATGAATATTGAAGGAGGTGATATATACAAGCACCAAATGGGGTTGAGCCTCTCTACAATGTTGTAGAGGGGCTCAAAACAAGCAAGAAAGCAGTAGGAGTTGGACCCCTAAAAACCAACACAAATAGGTCAATTTTAGCATGCAAAAATGTGACAAACTTGGTGAATATTGAAGGAACTAGTATATAGGAATGCCAAATGAAGTTGAGCCCTTCTACAATGTTGTAGAGGGGTTCAAAATGAGCACAAAAGCAGTAGGGGTCGGAGCCCCAATTCTCAACCAATTAGAGTATAGAAATGAATCAAGAAAAAGCCCTAAAAGTTGGTTTTGAAGACTTACCCTTGAAGACTTGTCTTTCTTTGATTCTTGGCTTTGATTTGGAGCTTCTCAACCTCTGAAATCCACTTCCTAGCTGCTGGAGTGGTGGTAGGGATGGTGAGGCTAGGTGTTGATGAAGAGAAGACCTTGACACTTGAAGCTTTTTTGAGGTTTTGAGCTAAGGAAATGGAGGAATTTGGAGATGTGTTCTTCAAGACAAATTTTCCAACCTTGAAGAAGGAGAGGGAGGGCCCTTCAAATAGGCAAGGAATGGGGTGTAAAAGGGGAGGGAAAGCACCCAATCTTTCCCTCCCGAAATATCCCCCGGATGCCCCGGGATATGCTGAAAGATATCCGGACAGCTGGGACAGGCTGGAAAGCAGGAAGCTGGCCGGCCAGGTAAATTTGTGGGAGGTGGCCGGCCGGCCACCCCACCTGGTCGGCCAGCCACTCACCATGGCCGGCCGGCCACCCCCAAAAAATGAACAGAAGAAATTCTGGCCGACCACCATACCAAAGTGTCCTCCAAGGTGTGTAGAACAAGGCCCCATGGTTGAAATCTGGCAACTCTGAAGCAGGAGCCACAACATAGAGCTTGAAGGAGAGGTCCAAAAATGAAGTCAACAATTTCTGGCCGACCACTATGCCAAAGTGTCCTCCAAGATGTGTAGAACAAGGAACCAAGGTTTGAATTTGGCAACATTGAACCAAGAGTCACAACATAGAGCTTGAAGGAGAGGCCCAAAAATGAAATCAACCATTGCTGGCCGACCACCATACCAAAGTGTCCTCCAAGATGCCCTCATCACAGATATGTAGCTTTGGTTGGAAGAAAATGCCCCTAGGGTGTTCAACATTGGCCCGGAAGTGAGCAAAACGGGCTCCGGAGGAGCGAAACTGGTTATCTGGGATAATTGCTGGCCTCTCACCCCCCAGTGATCTTCCTGATGTTGAAACAGAGGTACCTGCCAAGTTTGAACAAAAACTAATGAGAAATGAACACTCGGAGCCAAAACCGAGCAATTCGGAATCCCAAAAATGGGCTGCAGGTGCCGGAAGTGGTGTTCAGCAGCGAAGTGGGTATCTGCGACCCCAGTGTCCTCTGGAATGACGAAACAGAGATACCTGCCAAAAACCGGAGCAAATGGATGCGAAATGAATGCTCGGGACCAAAACACGCAGTTTGGGGTCCCGAAAAAGGGTCGCCGGGCACCGGAAGTGGTGTTCGGCTGCGAGGTGGGCATCAGGGGCCCCAGTGTTCCTCGGAACATTAAAACAGAGGTCTCCGCCAAAAACCGGAGAGAGCGGAGATGGTTGGGCGGTCCCGAGCCGAGGCACACACGGCCTAACGGCCTCGAAAGCCGGGAACCGGGCTCCGAAATGGGCAAAGTGGCCTACGGCCACGAAAAGTAGCTCACGGCCACCGGGAGATAATCTGCGGGACCACTCCCTTCCCTTCGGAAAGAAAACAGAGAAAACCGAGCCTGGTTCGCAAACCGAGACAAGGTAGAGAAGATGGTTCAGAGGTCCGGAGGCAGGGCGCGCGGCCGCGACTCTGAGACTTCTGAACGAGCACAGTATGCAACATCACCGAGCGCTCAACTGGTGACGTCTGAGTCTTAAGGTCGGTCAAAAATGGGGTGTCTACAGCCCTTCGTCTTTCCAGGTTTATCATTCCTATAGACCCTTTTTTGATTCCTGTCGCTCTTTTTTTCTGGAATATGGCCTTTAACTTTTTTTAGTTTTATTGTGGTATGATGGCTCCCACCATTCTTGATATCTACCATCTCTTAAGACTTTCACCACTCGGTACTCCCTTTATATCCAGCTATCCAGACCTTTCGGTTAAATTTTCTCTTCCACCTTTGAATTCTTTCTTCAGTGACTTCGTAAAGGCTGAAAATAAAAAGGTGGGCCCTGTGAGTGATCAAGAACTCTTCTCCTTTATTTTATATTGGTTGTGTAAATTTCTCTTTTGTACATCATCTCAACGAATCATACCTAAGTTTGTCCCACTTGCAAAGGCCCTTGTTTTGAAGAAACGAATAGCCTTGGCCCCTTATCTTTTAGGCCATGTTTATAGAGCCTGCTCCCAATTTTGTGAGAAACCTCTTGATATCAACCAAGGAGGTCCCCTCTAGGTGCTTCAACTCTGGCTCTTTGCTTACTTCACTGATTTGCATCCCAAGTGCTTGAAATTCTTAGTTCAAGACCCTAGCACTTATGGAGAAAAGTATACTAGAATTGCCCTTTATCTTGTTTCTTTTGCCTACTATCTTACTTTTTTCCACCTTCCTGTTTCCCCAGTTGCCACATTCTTTTCCCCGTTCGATGCCAATAAAGGACCGACTTGGCTAAGGACATTCTTGGCTGATAGACAGTGTTCCATCCCATCGCACAAAGATATGTGAGCTTCTATTTTGTTGCCAAGGGAACTTTTTTTTGGTACTTTAAACCCTCGAGCTTATAAGTGCATATCTGAGGTATACTACCCTTCCCAGCTTGCCAGGCAATTTGGGTTTACCCAAGGAATTCCCATTCCACTCTGCAGTCTCTCAAATATCTATCTTACAGCCAGAGACCTGAGAGTACCCAAATCTAAACTAGAGGAGGCAACATTTAAACTGTTGAAAGATTTGAGTGAGTTTAAATTTATCTCATTCCTTTCCTCTGGTTTAGTTTTAAAAAGATTTCAAAATTGGTGAACAACCAATATGGAAGTGCATCTAGCAATACATCCTCATGATTTACTAATAGGGCTAGGTGTGCCTTCTAAGGCTAAACGAAAAGAAGCCTAGACCATCCCCTCTCTTTCTACACCTACCAAGACTATTCCTGCAGTCTCACTCCCTCCTTCCAGAGTTACCAGAGTTGCTTTGAAAAAGGGTATGCATTTTTAGGTTTCCTTTCTTTCAGAATTTTCTAATGGTTTTCTTCATATTCATACTCCTTGGTGTAGGGTCTCCACAAGAAGAATCTCCCAAGAGAGCTGAAGCTCTAGCTATTCTTAAAGACAAACACCAACAGAAAAAGAAAAGAAAACTAATACTCACTCCTGAGGAGTCTGAGTCTCAGATTGAAGAGAAAGAAACAGAGAAAGAGCAGGAAGCACCACTGTAGAGAAAAAAGAGAAAGAAGATAACTGTCTCTCCTTCTGACTTGGTCGAAGATCCTACTCATGAGGCAGCTGCCAAAACAGTGGAGAAGGAACATTCTAAAGAAATAATTGTTTTCCAGAGACCTGAAAAAAGGCGGCAGCAACAACTATTAAGGGATGAAGCTGCTGCTGCTGATACAATCCAAAGGGAAACTGCGAGAAGGCAACACACTGCTGAGCATTATTCCCTTCGTAGTTCTCCCATCATTGCCACCACTTCTGAAACCAGTAATTTCCTTTTGTGTCTCCACTTTCTTTTATCAAATTCTTGATATTGAGAATTAACATTACTTTGTATTTCTTCTTTTGCAGCAACAACTACTCTGCCTTCTCATTTAATAAGGACTCCTTCAGTTTCATCTGAAGTTGAAAGACCTCAAAATGTGGAGCCAATTCAAATAATACTCTCGCTCCCTGGTCCTACATTTTTCATACCTTTCCTGAGGCAAAGTATTCCTGCATCCCTATCTTTTGGTTTAACTCTATACTTTCCTCATTTATCCTTCAACTCTACCCAATTTATTATTCCTTTAAGCCTTGCTGCTCATTCCCTTTCTGAGGAAATTCCAGCTGTTACTTTATCTCCAGTGATAGCTGTTTCCCGTAGAAAAGATACTGGTAGCTCTCTAATTCCTTGTCCCTTATCTCTACCTAGCTCCAGTCCCTCTTCTCTTGACCTACTGGTAGCCAAAACTATGGAGACTGCTAGGGATACTTCACCTTCTTCTCCTATTCCTATGCAGCCATTTCTTCCTCTTGACAAAATTCTTTTTGCACCCTCCATGTCAACAGATGAGGTGGACATCTTCGAGGCTAGGTTAGCTAGTCTTTTTGACATGCCTTCCACCACTCCACCAGCTAATAATGAAACTGAGCCATTAGTCTTAGCTGATTCTCTCTTAGAAATTTTTGAGAGCTCTTCCTCCACTAGTAGGACTTCCTTGCCTACACTAGACTTGGATAGCTGTTTGGAGTTGTTGACATCCTTCTCGAGGATCTCCTTCGAAGCCTTACAAAGGCCTATAATCAAGAATGGCTTCCTCCAGTGCTGTAAGGTTGTTGAGCAATCCAGCATGACTATTTGAAGTCATTTATCTCAGGTGGCAGCCACCATTGATTTTTATATCAACATCTGCCATGCTGCCAAAGCTGCAGAAGAGAAATTGCTAAGAGACTAGAGTTTTGTTTCCCAAATATATGTTGAAGTGTCAGAATTAAAAGAACAACATTCCTCTGTCTCCCAATTTCGAGCTCAACTACTGGAGAAGAAAGCTCAGCTTCAGGAAGAGTTATCAGCAGTTAACCAGGCTTTAGATCGAACTGCCACTAAGCTGCAGATCACTAACCAAGGACTGGCTGATCGAAAGAAGGAGATGGCTACAGCCATTCAGTTGTTCCCATCTCTTAAGAGTAGAGAGTCAATTGTAAAGGAACAGCTGAAACACTGTACTAATTTTTGGGCCAATCTATGGCTGCATGTGTTCAACTCATTATGAAATAAAATCCTTATTTTATTATTTGAGTGTTTTCATGCTATTTTATTTAGCACTTATTATATTCCTTGTGTTTCCCATATGGTTGGATAATAAGGCTTCAAATATCTGCCATTAATCTTCTTGGGGTGTACATATCCATTCAAAATTTTCAAATGACATGCTCCCGAAGGCAAGACTCTATGAACTTGATATAGTCCTTCCCAATTAGGTGACCATTTGCCAAACTTGTGGCTTTTAATCCCTATTGGGAGTATTGTCTTCCATACCAAATCACCTTCATCAAAGCTAATATGCTTGAACTTCTTATTATAGTTTTTGGCTGCCTTCTTCTTTTGGAAAAGAATGTTATTTAATGCCAGAATTCTAGCTTCATCCACACTTTCTAATTCCAAGCATATACTCTGATGGTATTGCTCAAGAATTAACTGATCTTGGCATCTCACCCTCAAGGACTTAATATTAATTTCCATAGGTAGTACTGCATCATGCCCATATACTAAAGCATAAGGAGTGATTTATGTACTTGATCTTGGAGAAGTCCTATAAGCCCATAATACATCAAACAGTAAGTTATGCCAATCCCTGAGATTGTCTTCCACAACTTTCTGTATTCCTTTTTTCAAAGATTTATTGGATGACTCTGCCTAACCATTGGCTTGTGTATAATAAGGGGTAAAATTAACAAAGTTAATTCCAAACTCTGCCACAAAAGACTTTACCATTTTCCCATCAAATACAGTCCCATTATCAATAGTTATGGTCTGTGGGATGCCAAATCTGTGGATTAGATCTTTAATGAATCCAATAACTTTGGTCTGATCTACAGCCTTATATGGCTTAGCTTCGACCTACTTAGTGAAGTAATTAGTGGCCACTAAGATGAAACAATGATGCTTCGAAGAGGGTGGATGTATTTTCCCTATCATATCCATAGCCCATCCTCTAAACGGCTAAGGCTTCACAACCGCATGCATATCAGTTATGGGTACATGTTTTATTGTGCCATGCTTCTGGTATGCCTGGCAACCTCTAGCATATTCTATGCAATCTTTAAAGATGGTTGGCCAATAGTAAGAATGTCTTCGAAGCAGCCATCTCATTTTCACATCAGGCTGATGAGCACCACAGATGCCTTCATGAACCTCAGCCATGGCTGTCAATGCTTTCTTTGGACCTAAACATTCCAATAATAACCCATCTGCCCCTCCTTTTGTAGAGAGCATTACCAAACATTACGTATTGCATAGATTGCAATTTAATCTTTCTGCTGGCTTTTGAAGATGGGCCAGCTAGATACTGCATTATTGGATGCCTCCAATATTGTTCTTGTAAGTCATTATGATTGATTTCTAAGACCATATTCCTTCTATTCAAAGGTGGTATTACCTTTTGATATGTTGTTTGGCTTATGTTCCTTTGAGTGTTATCCCTTCTCTTGAAATTCGAAACTTTCTGAGCCACATCATTAGCTTTATTATTCAAGAATCTTGGGACATAAGTTACATTTGCTATCTGAAATTGAGAAAGTAGATGTAATGCAACAACATAGTATGGTAACATGCTTATACTTTGACATTTGAAAATTCCTTTCACTTGGTTAACCACCAACTGAGAATCTCCAAATATATAAACCGCATGAGCTTGTAATCCAATAAGTAGTTCCAGTCCCATTATTAAAGCTTTATATTCAACTTCATTATTGGAACAACTAATTTCATCAACTCTGAAACCATGTGTGGTTTCTACTTCTTGTGGTGACTTAATCACCACACCAATTCCAATTAGACCATTGGCCTTTGATCCATCGAACTACATTTGCCATGGTTTAACACTAATCATACTAAGTTCCATTATCTCTTGGCTTTCTGTTTAACATGGATGATTTGCCAAGAAATTAGCCAAAACTTGTCCTTTTACTGCCTTTTGGGGAATATATTCTAGATGAAATTCTGATAAAGCTAATATCCATTTGCCAATTCTTCCTTTCAACATAGGTCTAGATAACATATATTTAACCAAAGCTGTGGTTGCAATTACCAAGACAGTTGTAGGCAAAAGATAGTATCTTAGTTTCATTGCAGCAAAATACAATGCAAGGCACAACTTTTTTACAGCTGAATATTTACATTCACAAGAATTTAGAAACCTACTAAGGTAAAAACTGCTTGCTCTTTGCCTTCTTCATTGTCTTGGGCTAAGAAAACTCCCAATGAATCTTCTGCTGCAACTATATACAATTTCAAGGGCTTATTACCCTTTGGTGGCATCAGCACTGGAGGGTTGGCCAAGTAGGCTTTGATTCCTTCAAAAGTAGTTTGATGCTCTGCTGTCCACACAAATTCCTCTTCATTCTTCAACCTTAATAAGGAAGAAAATACTTTAGCTATCCCTGCAGTATTAGAAATAAATCTTCGAAGAAAATTAACCTGCCCAAGGAATTTTTGTGCTTTTTTCTTACTTGATGGAGGTCTGGCTTCAATGATAGCTTTGGCTTTGTTCTGATCAATCTGTATTCCTTTCTTGTGTACTACATAGTCCAGAAGTTTCCAACTGATATGTCAAAAGCACATTTGAGAGGATTAAGTTTCAACTTAAACTTTCTCATTCTTTCAAAAGCTGCTTTCAAGTGAAACAAATGTTCCTCCATGGATTGGGACTTTACTACAATGTCATCAATGTAACACTCTAAATATCCTCCAATGAGATCATGAAAGATAGTGTTCATAGCCCTTTGATATGTAGCTCCAACATTCTTTACGCCAAATGGCATTTTAACCCATTCGAAGGTGCCAATGTTCCCAAGACATCTGAATGTTGTCTTGTAGATATCCTCTTCTGCAATGCAAATTTGGTTATAACCAAAGTGCCCATCCATCATTGATAAAATTTGATGCCCTGCTGAACTGTCTACCAATAAATCTATTATGGGCATAGGATACTCATCTTTTGGGGTTGCTAAATTCAGGTTTCTGAAATCGATGCATACCTTCATTTTACCATTCTTCTTAACTACAAACAAAATATTGGATAGCCATTCAACATACCTGGCTGTCCTAATAAAGCCTGCCTTGAGGAGCCTAAGAATTTCCTCCTTAACATTCTGAATCACTTCAGGATTCATCCTTCTTGGTTTTTGCTTGTATGGCTTGAAATTAGGCTTCATAGGGAGCCTATGTTCTACTAATGACCTATCCAATCCTGGTAGTTCATTATAAGACCATGTAAAACAATCTTTATATCTCTTTAAAACCACCAACAACTGGTCCCTGCTAAGAGCATTTAACCAAGCACTTATATAGGTGGGCTGCTGTATAGAACATTCCCCTAAGTTCACTTCTTCCAAAGGGTCTTGCATCTGAGGACTAACTGATGCTTCTTTTTTGATTTCTTCTGTCTTCGAAGCAATCTCCTTGCTTTGTCCTACTCCCAGTTTCTTTGATTCAACATCTTTGCCCTCCTCCTCATAGACAAAGTCTGTCTATAAGGCTTCTTCTTTCTGTATCTCCTGGACTTTTGTTTCAATGTCTAATGCACAATATTTATCCAAGGCCAAAACCTTGACCTGTTGTTGCTCCTGCTTACAGCCAATTACCATGGCTTCTTTTTCTTGCTCTTGCACCCTCTAGACTATTGATTTTATGTCCAATACTGAGAATTTAACTAAAGCCAAAGATCTGGCCTCCTGGGTTCCATCTTTTTTCCTACAACCAGGCATCATGGTCATCTTTGGCGATGTAATAACCCTCACCATTGATCATTGATAACGTTACTGATTACTGCTAAACTGAGACCGATTATGATTGATAATTGAATTGATTGAAATACTGAACTGACTGACTGAAATCTGGAACTGAATTAATTGAGTATATCTGTTTAATTACATTTCTATCTGTAGCCTGTTGATTATCTGTTCATGTTTTTATGTTTAAACTGCAAATTGAAGGCCTTATCGGCGGTCGAATCTGAAATTGATTGATGTTCTGTGTTAATTAGATTTTATGTGAATTCATGGCATATTTATCTGAAATGTGATTTGGTATGATTAAATTAGATTAAAATAAGCTAAATTGCATTGTTGGCTTAAATTACCATTTTGCCACTCTAGTGGCCCACTACCTAGACATATGTGAGCCTTAATACACTCAAACAAAACATTTTCTCAGCCTTTTACTTGAGCCTTAGCCGACCAAGAGAGAGGAGAGGGAGAGAGTGAGAGAATTTGAGTTCAACTTGTTGATTTACTTAGAAATTGAAGGAATTGTAGAGTTTATTGCAAATTAAGCCTCTAGACTTGTGATTGGAGACCTAAGGTAAAGATTCTATCCCTTGGTTTATGTATTTAAGTTGTATCTTCATGAATCATGGAAATTTAGTGAGTTAAAGTCTTGAATTGATCCTAAAATGTTGAATTGTAGCATATATCATGCATGCATGACTACATTGTAGCATTTTGAGGTTGATTACATGGAATTTGGTACATGCATGTTCATCCTTTAATCATAGTCCATGATTTCATCTTATTTTGAAAAGAATTGGCTCATTTGAGCTAGCATTGAAGCTTTGAATTGATCTAAACTCATGCATGTCATGTTTGGATTATGTTCTTAAAATTTAGTTTTGAAATTGAGCTTGATTGAACTACCCTTGGGCTTTGATTTTACAAATTGAGCTTTGAATCATGTTATTCTATGTATTTACAAGTGTTTTCCAGAAAATTAGCCTAAGAGGATCGAAATTTATGCATTAAAACTGAGTTTTGAGCTTGAGGTTCAAATCTGGAATTTCCAGAATTTGGACTCACGCTCGAGCGAGGGATTCCACGCTCGAACGCACCCTCTGGGCCATGAAGTCCGCTCGAGCGAGAAAGGTGACGCTCGAGCGTGAAATTCGTGTATCCAGTACTTTGCATGAGCTTGCAGTCCGCTCGAGAGAGAAAGTTTACGCTCGAGCGAGGGTCGAGCGCCCGTCGAGCGTGAATTTTGAGCATCCATTATTTTCACTGTAGTTCGTAGTCCGCTCGAGCGACGGAAGTCACGCTCGAGCGGAGCTCCATGTCCGCTCGAGCGTAGAAAGCCACGCTCAAGCGAGACCCCTATTTTCTGAAATTTTTTTAAAGTGTTCAAAAGTGCATCTTTGCATCCTCTTTCCATTCTAAGCATTCCTAGGGCATATTTAAGGCATCTTAAAGAGGATATAGATGTAGAACCACACCGAGACAGATTAGGGATTAAGTTATTATCTTTCCCAACTGTGTAGCTTAGCGTATGTTCGTCCTGTAAACTGTGTAGGGTTGGCTTTCTGAGGAAACGCTCTAGCTTATCGTAGCCCAGAACTCTGTGAGTAACAATTGTGCAAAGATATGTTCAACTGTGAATATTTCTGACTATTTAACTGAACTGCTTTCTGAACTGATACTGTTAATTGAATGAATGCGTGTCCTATATTCTGAACTGTATTGTGGTATCCTTAGCAACTACTGTTACTGACTGTTACTGTTACAGAGATCTCTGTCGGTTCCCTTGTTGGAGCCATTACTGTTTACTGATTGATGGCCATCATTTACTGTTCGGTCTTTTAAGACCTACTGTTTACTGTACTGCTATGCTAATGGATATACCACATATGATTGTTTAACCGAATGACTGATACACTGAATCAATGAACTGTTTTCATTACTGTAAGGACATTCATTCTTAACCTCTTTACGCATTATGTTATTCACTGGACTTTAGCTCACTGTTTATATATATATATATATATATATATGTAGGTGTTCAGGCACCAGATCGGAGCTAGGAGCGTGGGTTAGACCCCTTTTTTGTCAAGCCAACCACTGTGCCTTATTGCGAGGTTCCGAGCCTGCCAAGCTATGGCTTAGGGGTGTTTCAATTTCCCCCGTTTGTTTCCGTATCTGTTTTGTATGATTGTATAGACTGAATGTTTTTGTACTGTACTGTTTAAGAAGGATTAGGTCCCTGTTCTGATTGACTGTAAATGTTGTACATACGGGTTTACACTGTTTATGTATATGTATGAAAAGTCTTTTTGCATACAGACTCACAGCTCATTGGACATTGTTTATTTACTGTAATGGCTTCCGCCATGCCCCTGTACTCTGTTTTACTGTTCTACTGTTAAGCAAGCCTTCGGTAATCTCGGATTACTGGCCGGTTACGGTGCTAAACCCATAGGGGCGGATTTGGGTCGTGACAGGCGACAAACTCTTCATCAGCACTTTCCTGGACTAAGTGCTTCAAGTGTGCTAATTCCTTATCAGCCGTCACTTCGGCTGATCCATCAGGTTTCCTCAGTACACTGAGTGGTGCCACTCCTTCGGTACACAATTTGGCCTCTGCAAAATCTGCACAAGCTATAAGGGTTGAGGGTCTGCGTTGCTCTCCTCTGTCTCTCCATTGCACAAGGCCATCATGATCTTCTGATGTAGAGAGGAAGGCACACAGTTGTTGGTGTGAATCCAATCCTTACCAAGTAGAGCATTATACTTAGCATTGCTGTCGATAACGAAGAATACCATCATGCAGTCCTTGGTTCTCACACTCAGGTTGATGGGTAAAATGCCCTGAGCCATCTGTTTGTCTCTAGTGAAACCAGCAATAGTTGTACTGGTTGGGATTAATCTCGGGTTCCTCTTTTCTAGTTTCTTCAAAGAAGATTTCGGAAGTAGGTTTACTGCTGCCCTATTATCCACCAATACCCGGTTCATCTGTATCCCATCGAAGAAGGCCTTGATATACAAGGGTTTGACATGATGTGTCATGGATGTCGTGGGATACTCAAAAGGGTATGAGAGGTTAATACTCACCTCTTCCTCACTCTCATCTCTAGTTTCCATTGGTGTGGCCACTTCGGATTCGTCTTGCACCATACTCACTTGTGAGTCTTCACTAGAAACTGGAATTGGGTCGATCTCCTGACCGTGGTTTTCATCTTCAACTTGAAACTCCTGTGGTAGTATATGCACCATATTTACTGACACAGGAGGAAACGAGCCAAATTGGACGATTGGTTGTACCTGTTTCTTTTCTTGGCCAACTGGCTCAATTACTTCAGAAGCATCTTCCATGCTACATTCTGGCACTTCAGTACTAGTAACTTTCTTCGAATGGTCTGTTTCTGCTGGTTTTTTGACAAAAAATGTCTGCTCAGCCATGAAGGCTTCGAACATTTCCTCCTCAACCATCTCCTTTCTTTGGCCTAGGCCAACTTCTCCCTCTGTCTCACTATCACTTTCCATCAAAGCCCTTTCCAATCCTATTAAACTGGATCTTTCTTTGGCTTTTAGTTTGGAGTGAACTTTGGCCAACTGCTCTCTGCTGCAACTCATTTTGTCTTGAGGAGTCGAGTTTGGACTATGATTTGACTTTGAACTTTTCTTTCCCTCTGTCTGGCCTTTTGACTAGACCAATAAAGAGCTTTCTCCACTTTCTTTCAGATCCTTCTGGTACTGAGTGTATCTTCACTAGATCTTCCTTTTTTGGGATCTAGAAATCACTGGGACCATATTTGGTTTCTTTGTTTTTGGATGCTTTAGTAACACCCAATTATTTGGAGCCACCAAGGGAGATTTGACCATCCTACCCTAGTCTCCAATAACATTTCTTTGGGTAAGTATTTCCTTAGGTTTGTTTTGCATAATAAACCAATCTGGAACCCCAGGTACCCATGAACCCATTAACTCAGTTGTTGAACTGTCTCTTTCTTCCTTTGGAGCTAGTTTTGAAGCTACCTGTGAAGGCCACTGCTTGGCCCTGACTTCTTGTTTTAGGCCTAATTCAAGCCTTCCATGAAGGTGGCTACTTTCCATCTTGTGTGAGGCAGGTCTAGGGGGCCAATCTCTGGCTTTGATCACATAACTTGAGCCCACTTCAGGTCTTCTTTCAGGATGATTGCCATCCATTCTGTAATAGTTGGGTGGTCTGAATTCCTGTAGAGGTCTCTTGCTCTTAGAGTGCACTCTAGTGGCTGCTAACCCAGCTATGAATGGCTGCTGCCTAGGACCAGCTAGATATGGCCTTTTATTATAAGCACTGGTTAGTTTAGGACGCCTTTGCACATCCTTGTAATATTGTTTCCCATCAATCGGAAGCCCTTTTAACCACTTGTAGCTAAACCTGCACCTGGGACACATTCTTTGCATGAAAACTGCCTCTAAAGAATCATCATCTAGTGCCTCCTCCTTAGAGTCTTCCCTCTGGTCTGGAAAGCCTTGTCCAACAGTTGGTGAACTTCTAGCATCTCTCTTGACAGTAGTTTGGCTGGCAACATGCATTTACACATTGACCTCTTCCAATTCCTTCGAGGATAAGTTCTGGAAGTCTAGCACAATAACATTGGCTGCAGTTTCTTTAATTTCTTGGAATGGATTAGAGTCAATCCCCATAGCCTTTTCTGCTTTAGCTGGGAATTTTAAACTCCCCTTTCGAATTTTCTCTTGGATCTTGTCTTGAAAAACAATATAGTTTTTAGTTGAGTGAAACCAAGAATTATGCCATTTACAATGCACTTTTCCTTTAAGTTCCTTTGGAGACGAAATTTTGACTCTTTTGGTAACTTCAGGAAGTTTGCCGCAAGCAAATGATCAAAAATGTCATATGCCTTTGTTAAATCGAAAGAGTATTTCCTATGAAGGTTTTTCTTTTTAAACTGCTGGTCTATGGTTGTGTCTTTATGAATTAATGCTTCACAGATCATAGGTTCTTTCCCTACAATCTCTGCTGCATCAATCTCATAATTAGGGTCTCTATAATACGTCTTGTATGATGCATTACTTCGATCTTGTTCTTCCTCTAGTAATGCTTCATACCTAGACACCTTATAGGTTAGTTCCACTAAGTCTCTAAACTCAGTTGAGTCAAACTTCTTTCGAAGCCTAAACTCTAGACCATTTTGAGCCAATCTCACGAATTCAGGCTCTGGTAGGATGATCCTATATTTATTTCATGCTTTTTTGAATCTGGCAATAAACTGAGCAGCCTTCTCATCAGGTCTTTGACTCAACCTTGCCAAGTCTGCCATCGAAACTTCTGGCTCCGTTTGGAAGAATTGGGCATGAAATGCCTCCTCCATTTGTTGCCAAGTTTGAATAGAGGCAGGTGTAAGGTTAATATACTATACAAAGGTTGCCCCAGTTAGAGAATTTGGGACAAGTCTTAACCTCATGTAATCAATATTGGTAAATTCACTACATTGAGCAGCGAACCTAGCAATATGCTCTACTGTTGACTGGTTTTCATTCCCATAAAAAAGAGCAAAGTCTAGTATCCTAAACCCTCTCGGGTATTCATGTACCCTATCTACCCATTCTAGATATGGTTTCCTGTACACAGGAGTTTGAACCCCCCGAGCCACCGGTTCACACATCTCTCTAACAATATCAGCAATTTGGTCCTTAGGAACCATATTTTGTGCTTGTTGAACCACTACTAGAGGGACAAACATAGGATTTAGTGGACAACCTTGTGCCTGAGGTCCTCTTGGTCCATAGGGCGGTATAGTTGGGACTGGTTGTCCCTGTGGTGCTGGCTGCTGTTAAGGGTATGGATGACCCCTTTGAGCCTGTTCTGCGAAAGGACCTGCAAAAAGTGTTGGAACAGGTGTTGTGTCTCTTCTAGTCACAAGAAATCCTTCCAACCCCCCAAGTACAAATTCGAATAAAGGATTAGTGAACCCCTTTGTGCCAGGTATGGCTTCAAACATGGGATTTGGGAGCATCCTTATGCCATTTTCTTGTGTTGGCCCAGATCCACCAATTTGCATGGTTTCATTATTAAGTAATGAGGCATTAGGCCTCGAAGGAGGCTTATACCAAGATTGAGGTGATGGTCTTTCATAGTTTTGGTTACTAGTTTAACCATTAGTATGTCCATTACTCTGCATAGGCTGTTTATCTCTAGCCAATCTTTGCTGAGGGACATTTGAAATTTCCTCTATGTGCCTTGCGTTAGTTACTTGATGAGTATTCATTCGATCCAAAAAGGATGTTGCCCATCTTTCCATTGTGTTTATTAACTGTTGTCCCATGGCATCTACTAGGCCTCCCTATGGATTCATTGGCTGAGTAGATGGAACAGTGGATGGTCCAATTCCTTGGCCTCGTCCAATACTTTGAACATGTGGTACTTGCTTCGAAGTGCTGGTCTGTTCGACTATAGGTTCTGATAAAACAGGTACTTCCACAGGATGTGTTATCACATTATCCTTTGGATTATGTATTTTTACCTCTCCCTCTACGCCTTCTTCTAAGTGTTCATTTTCTCCTTGTCTCCTATGTCTAGCAATTTTAATTAGTCCCACCGGGCATGCCAAAAATATATGTTGGCTTTTTGGCTTTCGAAGGTTATTATTGTAATTTTGAGCGTGCCAGCAAGGATCAATCAATCCTTACAGAATATTAATTGTCAACCAATTATCAGACGATTGTGTTTTAGTTCTTTCAGCCTCAATGAAGAGGACTTTAATTGGTGGCTTTGTTGAAGAGAATTAAGCAAACAACGATTAATATGAAGAACAATTGTAACATTTCATTAAGTAAAATGGAAGACTTACAAAGATCCAAATTAGCCTCGTAGAGGTTTACAGCAACAAACTACTTGAAACTACTCCTATGAACAAAGTGCAGTGCAGGAATTTGAAGTACAGAAATGTAAAGAACAAGAAATGTAAAAACTGGAAGGAAAATAAAGTAGATAAAATTGGTTTTTTGGATCTGAGTTTGGGGCTTCTTTCTGGGGGCTTTCTCTGCTATTTATACTTTTCAATGACAACCGTTGAAATGCGTTTCTAACCGTCAAATTATCCCTCCATGATCGCTGATCATGTTGCCTTACAGTTAGTTCCACTATGCCATATCTACAGTTAGGCTTCCCTTCTGATTTTGAATTTAAATATGAGTAACTGTTGAAGCCATGTCATTTTGCATCTCTTTGCTGATCCAGTGCTATGCAGATCTACAATAACCAATACTAACTGCCACGTGTATGACTACAATTGAAGATTTGAAAAAATTGGTTTTTGGACCCCCCGAGCCATGCATGGAACATCATTCTTAGCCAAATTTGGCTCAAGAATATGCTTTTTCGTTATGTTAATTTCATAATTTGGCTCTTTAAAAATAGGCTCTTGAACCCCCAGAGCCATTGATGAAATCAACTCTTTGCTTTTGTTATTTTTAACCATGGAAACATTCTTAAAAAATTCACCAATTCCAGCTATTAAAGCCTTAGTTAAAGACTTGGTAGTGAGAGTTGACAACTCAGCATTCCATTGGCGAATTTCCATATCAAGTTGATAAATTTCTCCAATTAAATGGTATCTTTTTTCTTCCACCAAATAATATTGTAAGGGATGAAAATTTATTTCATCAAGAAAATGGATCTCTTCTTGAAAATCCCAAATTTTTTGTTGACGCCAATAGATTTTATCTAGGCTATTTGAAATGGACGAGTCTAATTCATTTTTCATTTCTTACACTTGACGTCCCATCGGGCGTGCCAAAAATTGTTGGCTTATTTTTCTTATAAAGGAAAATATCATAAATGCGAGCGTGCCAGCAAAGATTGAAAAATCCTTACAGATTAAATTCAAGCCAATTATCAAGCGATTGTGTTGACGGTTCTTTTGCCTCAACAAAGAGAACTTCAAAATTGCCAAAGTGTAGAGAAAAGAAAAATTAAAAGAAAAATGAGGGAGATGGAGAAAGACGATTGAGTGAACGATCAAAGTAATAATTACTTACCTCTACTTCTATACTTCGAAAGGAAATGTATCAAATGATTTGAAAAGGAAGTGCTGAAAATAAATGCTTCGAAATATAAATTTATATTAAACTACTCCTAAGATAAGGAAAATGACAAGAAATATTGAAATCAATTGTCTTTGATTTGAATTTTGAATCTTTTACAATGTAGCAATGAATGGCTATTTATAGGCAAATATTTGTAGGAAAAAACTTCCAGCAATGACTACCCAATAACCATCTAAAACTACCCACTCTTCCATCTTCATTTCCACAATGCCACATATCCCTCCATGTTTTCATAACTTCCTTTAACCTCCAATTCATGCTCCATGTTCTCCACTTTATTCTCCATCATCTTTTCACATTTCATAACTTCTCATAACCTCCAAATAAGTAGGAAGATGCCACATATCCTACAATTATATAAATAATAAATAATAATAAAAATTACAGATTTATGGTGCCAACATTACCTCCCGCGACCCTTAATAATGATGTTTACTTGAATTTTTGAAGGGCTGAACCAAACACATGACTAATCTAAGAAATACAAGACTTCGAATAATATCAACAAAGTGCTTCGAATGATATAATAGCACCAATAAAGTGCTTCGAATGAGCATGAAATTATGACTAGATGTTGCGAATTATGTATATATATGCATTGAAGGGATATTATTGCAGAAAAGTTTCGAAGGATAACCACATATTTTCAAGGCAAAGCCAATGATTCGCCTTAGCAAACTTTTACACATGCTAAATAACCAGCTTCGAAAGTGGTATAGAGGACCAAAATCATCATTCGAAGGTCGAAAGTGCCGACAAAGGACGAATTACATCATTGGAAATACTCAGCAAAGCTTCGAAGGTTCACAACCATCACTATTTTTTCTTTGAAACTGTTGTTGATGCAAGATGGAGTGCTTCGAAACTTACAAAATTATGGTAAAAGGGCTTTCGAAGCAACTTTTGGCCAACATTGTGGTTATTTAAATTTTGGATGTTTTGGTTCACACATAATTAATGAAAATATTAATTTTATGCTTTGAACCAATTATTAATTCTCCGAAGACACCAAACCGTTGTTCTTCGAACCAACTTTTGTAGAATATTAGTTACATTTTCATGTAACAAATGGCTATAAAAATGTTTATCAATAAAGCTACTAATTACATATATTAATTAATAGGCATTTTTTGACAATTAATTAATTGTCATTTTACATATATTTGACGGGATGTACACAGCTTTCTTGTCCTATATTACATTTCGAAAGTGTTCATTGATGACACCATTCTTCGAAAGTCACATATGTTACTGAAGGATCAAAGTTGTCATTCGAAAGTGCTCACGACATCTCTTCGAGCCAAATCCAAAGAGTTGGATTACTATGAAATTAGTTTGACATTTTATTAGCCATTAGTGGCTATAAAATGATATTTCAATGAATACATATAAAAGCATAACCATTTATCCTTTGAAAATAGGTATAACAACTTTCACATGTTCTTTATAATATGCTTCGAAGTGTCTTGGGACATGCTTCGAAGGTAACTACAAAACCAAATGGTGATGGTTTTATGGATCAACTAATAACTATATTTTCGGCCCAATATATCGCAATAACAAAATATTATTTGTTAGCCATTCCATCAAAGTTAACATTTGATGTGATCCACAAATCCAAAAGGGATTTTGAACAATAAAAGTCATGGTATAGTGTAACCATGAAAATTCACACTTTTTGACACTATGAAAAATGTCAAAAATTTTGAATTCATAAGCAGTGACTTGTTCATTATTCTTGACCATGTTTGGTTTAAAAACATGACTTTTGCCGAATTGATTTTCATAATTATTTGGCAAAGTGGACTGTTTTTCTATGTTAGCCATTAATGTATGAAAATTCCCCATAGATATGTTATTTTCATGATTTGACTCTCTAAAAATTGGTTTTTGGACCTCCCGAGCCATGTATGGAACATCATTCTTAGCCAAATTTGGCTCAAGAATATGCTCTTTTGTTATGTTAATTTCATAATTTCGCTCTTTAAAAATAGGCTCTTGAACCCCCAGAACCATTGATGAAATCAACTCTTTACTTTTGTTATTTTCAACCATGGAAACATTCTGAAAAAATTCACCAATTCCAGTCATTAAAGCCTTAGTTAAAGACTTAGTAGTGAGAGTTGACAACTCATCATTCCATTGGCAAATTTTCATATCAAGTTGATAAATTTCTCTAATTAAATGGGGTCTTTTTTCTTTCACCAAATAATATTGTAAGAGATGAAAGTTTATTTCATCAAGAAAATGGATCTCTTCTTGAAGATCCAAAATTTTTTGTTTACGCCAATAGATTTCATTTAGACTATTTGAAATGGACGAATTTAATTCATTTTTCATTTCTTACACTTGACGTCCCACTGAGCGTGCCAAAAATTGTTGGCCTATTTTTCATACAAAGGAAAATATCATAAATGCGAGCCTGCCAGCAAGGATTGAAAAATCCTTACAGATTAAATTCAAGCCAATTATCAAGCGATTGCGTTGACGGTTCTTTCGCCTCAACAAAGAGAACTTCAAAATTGCCAAAGTGTAGAGAAAAGAAAAATTAAAAGAAGAATGAGAGAGATGGAGAAAGATGATTGAGTGAACAATCAAAGTAATAATTACTTACATCTACTTCTATACTTCGAAAGGAAATGTATTAAATGATTTGAAAAAGAAGTGCTGAAAATAAATGTTTCGAAATATAAATCTACATTAAACTACTCCTAAGATAAGAAAAATGACAAGAAATATTAAAATAAATTGTCTTTGATTTGAATTCTGGATTTTTTACAATGTAGCCCTGAATGGCTATTTATAGGCAAATATTTGTAGGAAAAAACTTTTAGCAATAACTACCCAATAACCACCTAAAACTACCAACTCTTCCATCTTCATTCCCACAATGCCACATATCCCTCCATATCTTCATAACTTTCTTTAACTTCGAATTCATGTTCCATATTCTCCACTTTATTCTCCATCATCTTTTCACATTTCATAACTTCTCATAACCTCCAAATGAGTAGGAGGATGTCACATGTCCTGCAATTATATAAATAATACATAATAATAAAAATTACAGATTTATGGTGTCAACAATAACATTATTTATTAAAAAAAATATAACTACTTCTATTAATATCGAGAGTTGTAAAATCTTAAATGCTTTCTAATTTAAATAATTATTTTTATAATAAGATCAAAACACCCTTATTGTTTTTCCTTCCATTTTAACTTTTTATTTCTTTTTTTGGAATAAATTAATTTTAATTTTTTAAAACATATTTTTTAATATTTATTTTTATTAAATTAATTTCTACTTTTTAAAAATAAAATCTGAAAATTCGACCAAACAAAAATAATTTCCAACTTCTTTCTTTGGATTAACTTAAAAATAATCAAAAATATTATATATAAAGTCAAAAATTAAAAATAAAAAAGAACATAAACGGAGGACAAATGAATAATCATTTACCATTAAAATTTGTTGGCTCTCCCATGATAATTTTAGTTTTTCTTTTTAATTTTATTTAACAATACACTATAATAGTTTAAAAAAAACTTACCATCAATTTGTACCTCAAGAATGAGATATTTTTGTCCACATAAGTAAATATCTAATTTATTAAAAGCATAATAAATGACCTTACTGCACAAGAATAGTGTAATGATGGGTCCTTTGAGTAGTGTATTAAAAGCATAATAAATGACCTTAATGCACAAGAATAGTGCAATGATGGGTCCTTTGAGTAGTGTATGTGGATGATGTTACTTATTTGGCCATTTTCTTGCTTACTCGTAGAACAGTTGTCTGCCTATCAATCATGTTACTTTTTGTTCGAAGCGTAAAAATGGTCAGCGATCCCTGGACGGTCTAAAATACATCCGCGATTTAGAATGGGCTTTACTTGTTTAGATTTGTTTGGGTCCGGACCTGAGTCCAGGTCAAGTCTTGGAGGCTTGGGTTATCATTTTGAAGCCTTGTCCAGCCCGGCCCACCTGACCCGGCCGTGGCCTAACTCATCAGCCCGCTTAAGGCCCGCTCAAGACCCAGTTCGCCAGAGGCTCAGTGTTTTTTTTTTTAGTGAAAAATAATAAAATTTTGGTAGAAAAATTTTTAAAAAAAAATAAAAATAGTTAGGCCTGCCTAAGCTCAAGGCTAGGCCCGGCCCATCCAAGGCCCAAAGGACTAATTTTTTAGCCTGTGGCCTAGGTCGGCCTGAATTTTGGCAGAAGCTCGCGAGGCCTGACCCGATCCTGGCCCAGGTGGACGAGGCCGGGTCGGGCTAGATTTACACCATTACTGTCAGTGTACAAAGGAATGCCTTTCCTGTGTTCTTTCTATCCTTTTTCTCAACAGAAAAATCGATGGTGTCAAATGATGTGATGTAGGGAGAGCCTTTCTCTCATGGGTATACAAGTAGGAGTGTAAAAATGGTCCGTAATTCGGGATCGGCTCAGTCAGGTTAGGCTCATATTTGAGCCTAGATTGGGACCCCAGGCTTGGGTCTGGGCTGTCATTTTGATTCTTGATCTGACCGATGGGCTCGGCCATCAGCCCGCTCAAGGCCCATTCAAAATCCAGGCCTTGACCCAACCTGTCTATAGCCCAGTGTCATTTTTAGTAGAAAATACTAAAATTTTGGTAGAAAAAATAGAAAAAAATGTTCAGGCCTACCTAAGCCCATGGCCCGCCCCGCTGGCTTGTCCAAGACCCGAATACCCCCTGGGTCTGGGCCTAATTTTTTGGCTTGTGACTCGGTCCGTTCCAACCTGAATTTTGGTGGAAGCCCAAGCGGCCTGACATGGGTCGGTCCGAACTCAGGCCTGTATGGGACGGGCCAAGCCTAATTTATACCCTTATATGTAAGCAATTGAAAATAGAAGAAATTATAAATAATTAAGTCAGTCTTAAAATAATTATACTACACGTAAAATTTTTATTTATTTTGTGTAAGTCTGACACACGGAAAGACTTGCAACATCATAAAAATAAAAGAGTAAATTATACTGATCTCACTTGAAATTTAGACAAAAATACAATAAGGGCTCCTTTGGCATATGAGTTTTTTGGACTTTTTGCTGAAATAGTAACAAAAAACCAAAATAAACTAAAAAAATCAATAACAAAATGTCATATCTAAACATAATCATTTTATTATTTTTATCAGAGAAGTTAAAAACGTAAAAAAACTTATTCCAAATAGGAATTTTTAATCCTAAACTAAAAAAAATCTTATAATTTTAATTTAATTACAATGACCACCCTTTTAATTGGATTAAATGGATCAAAACTAGAGGCGACTTTTGCCCAAAGGGGGGCAAAGCCGCAGCTTTGGCCTCCGAAAAAAGAGTAAAAAAAGGGCGTCTGATTTTTTTTTTTTGGTAACGATACATCTCACTAAAAGTAGTGCTCTAAAACATCACTAATGAGTTGGCAAGCACTTAAAAAAAAATAATAATAAAATACAGGACACAAGCAGTGGGCTCCATCCACTGCCACATCACTAGTGGTGCTTTTAGAGCACCACTTTTAGTGGTCTCAAGTATTATTATTTTTTTTTTTAGCTATTATACTAGTTCACCCAAAAAAAAAAAAAAAAAAATGAATTTGAAAGGCCTTGGTTCAAAACTATTAAATAGTTGATGCGTGAAATATTTAAAACTAATAAATAATTATTTTTATTTAAAAAAATCAAAAAAATGATTCACCTGGTTTGGTTTACACTGTTTTCCTGAAAACTATTTTTTTTTTTTTTTAATTTTCTGTATTTTTTTGGCTTTAGTGAATTTTTGAATCATATTTTATGCAATATTTTATTTTTTAGATACACCGAATCTAAATAAACTTAAAAAAAATATAATATTTGTAAATTTTTTTTTAAAAAATCACCAAATACAAAAAATAGAAAAAAAAACAAAAATTCAGTGCACTTTCATATTTTGTTGTATTTAATAAATTTTTAAAAGATTTTTGTATAAATTTTATACATCAAAATTAAAAATTGAAAAAAAAAATGATTAAAATATTTTTAAAAATTATTAAAAATACAAAAACACAAATTGAAAATTCAAAAAATTATTTTTAAAAACTCAAAACCAAACAGCATGATTGATATTGTGAGTTATTTGAAATTAATGGAGGCTTATTTATCAAATGAATGGATTGTGAATATAATATAATTAGTTATACCAATTAAAAATTATTTATGGTAAAAGAATTTTTCAAATTTAAAATTGATTAAATATTAGATTTGATCAACTATATCAGAAGAAATATTAAATCAATTAGTAATTTTATAATTCCAAGAGGTTAACATAGTGGGTGCAACTTGGAGTCTGGGAGTACGCTTCTTCTAGGCCTAAAGTTCAACTCCCACTAAATGCTATCAATTCTTTGGAGCCACACTTGCGAACATTGCGGATCCACGTGAACCCACGACTTTGAGATGCAAGAAATAACCAAGAACTGGTTAAGCAAAAGCGATATACTTCTGATCAATCCATGAGTTCATCTGTTAGTTAGTTGCTTCTAGGGCTGAGTGAGGAATCCGTGAAATCCGTAATCCGATCCAGTCCAGTCCAATCCGATAGGTTTGGATTGATTTTTTGAATCCATGGTTCGGTTCCGAATTGAAGAATTAAAAATTCGTAGTCCACGGATTGGTTCCGGATTGAACCCCACGGTTCCGGATTGGAACCGATCCGGACCGTATACAAATAGTCTATATTTTTATTATACATCCTCCCCTATAGTATTTTCTCTTATTCCATATAAAACATAAACTCAAACTTAAACCCGCATAATATCTTCTTTTATTACTTTTGTTTGTTAGTTTTTAATTTTAATTTGTAATGGTCTAAATACCTATGATGAAACCAATTTTCTTATTGTTGTTTAAATTCTAGAACAGTATGTCACTATTATAGAAAGACATGTTGCTATTGTGGAACTAATATAGTGCTATGTTTATGTTTTATGAAATTAAAGTGTTATATATATATTTTGTTATTTAATTATGTGAATCTGTGGTTCTAAACCGATTCAATCCGTATTTAAATAGATTAATTCGGATTGGTTCCATGATTTAAACGGATTGGATTGGTTCCAATTTTTCAGGAACCGTAAATAACGGATTAGTCTTGGTTTTTACCCCAATCCAGTCCAATCCAGACCATGCTCACCCCTAGTTGCTTCTATTTAAATGGTAAAAGATCATACAACTTTTGTTGCATCAAACCATCTGTAGAATAGCCCAGAGGCAAAATTTCATTCCAAGCCCCCTAGTATGTTTTATAGTATATATCAACGCCTGACTACTTTCTTCAAAAGTTAATAATAGAGATTTCCATTAGAGCACTGCCAAAAATTGATCAATTTCTGTTAGGATATGAGATTAGTCAATGTGTCCGTGAACTGATCTGAGCACCTGGTTATAAAAAAAATAATAAAAAATTATCCATTAAAAATGAGTTAGTTGAGAAGTTGGATTATGCAAACATGACCAGCAATTTTGTAATTAAAATATTGAGAATGGTGATGTTCAAGTAATATTTTGTTTCAGCTTGTTTACTTTTTATTTAGTATTTAAACTCAGATTATTTTGATCATTTTTTTTATTGTAAACTTTTTAAATATTTAAGTAAATTTTTATAATTATATATGAGAGTAACCATTTTGTAAGCACTTTAAATATATATATATATATAAAATCTTTTAATCACAATTTTTTTTAATATATAAAAGCGCCACACTAAAAGTCCACTTTAAATCTCAAAAATGTCAAAGCCGGCCTGATCCAAACCAATGCAAATAGAGCAAAAATAAAAAAATAAACAACATGAAGTAACATTTTCATGTAAAATATATGATAATTTCATTTTTTCATTTATATAAGTAACTAATTATTAATAAAAATAAATTATTATATGAATTAAAATTTAAAGAAAATTCAATCTAATTATGTTAAAATTATAAAATTTATTGTATTTTTTTTTTAAAATTTTTTTTCGAAAGAGGTCAAAACAGTTGGGCTTATGTTCTCACTTTTCAATGAATTGTAATGCCCCCTTGAAATACCAGTGCTCTTTCAAGAGTTGCATTGCTTAAGCACTAACATTATATGTATCCAAAATATAAAGGAAATGAAACAAGGGAAAACTATCATAAAAATGAAACAAGGGAAAACTGTCACACAGTCCCCTCCTAAGAATAGTTACTCCATTTATTCTCACGTTTTTCTATTACTTTGATAAGTTTGGTTGGCGTTAGACAATATAATTGTGAGATCTTATTTTTTATGTTTAGTAATTGGGCCGTGCTACGTAGCTTGAAATGGCGTCCCCCCTAATCCCCAAAAACGAGAAACGACGTCGTTTCGTATTTTTGAAATTTTTTTTTTTTGGGTTCAATCAGGGAAAGAAGGGAAGAAGAAGCAGACGAAGGGAAGAAGAAGGGAAGAAGAAGAAGCAGAGGTAGACGGCGGCGAAGGACTGGAGGGGGCCAAATAAATCAGGGTGGAGGCGGAGGCGGGGGGTGGAGGTGGAGGCGGAGGCGGGGGGCGGAGGCAGGGCTGCCAGGGGCGGGGCTGCGACGACGAGCTGCGACCTGCCTCTCCCTCTCTCTTTCTCTCCCTCTCCCTCTCCAAAGCTGCATGAAGAAGACGAAGGAAAAAAAAAAAAACCTAATGCCCAAAACGATGTCGTTTTGGGCATTAGGGGGATTCGGGGGGAAAGAATTCGAGTTCTGAAACATTATTCTTAGTAATTTTTGTTAGACGATTGTACTTTTGCCTCATTCAGCGACGCCATTTTAACGAGAGCATTGATGTGACATGTGATATATTTATATAATAAGGCACAAAGGTTTTCGAAAATATGCTAGAGATAATTGTCCTACTAGGACATTTTAATGGTCCTGATGTATTTCTATATTTAGATGGACAGCTGAGATGAAAACCTTATCTCTCACTCTACCTGAATTTCCCGCCCAAGAGCCACAAACTTTGCAACCACTCATCCTTATCTGTCGCACCTCACCTTTTCACATTTTAAATTTCAAAACACACCCATCCACTCCCTACAAAAAAGAGACCCATGCTCATTGAACTCTCTCACCTCACCCTTCCACATTTTAAATTTCAAAACACACACATCCACTCCCTACAAAAAAGAGACCCATGCTTATCGAACTCTCTCTGTAAACTCTCCTTTTTTTTTCCTTTTAGTCTCACTCACAATTTTTAAATTTCAAAACACCCACGCTCATCCAACTCTCTCCTCTACTACTACTATGCATCAATCAAATCTTCTAATTTTGTTTCTCTTTTTCAAATTCATGTACCTTTTTTTCTTCTTTTTTGTGTGGTGGTTGGTGAGATTGGCAGTGTTGTTGCGGAATTATGTCTATGTGATTACTGTTAATGAAGGTTAGACAATTTAAAGATCTGGGTTTGTTTTTTTTTTTTTTAGAGAGAGACAAAGTGCAAATCTATGCATACAAGTTATGTGACTGAGATGTTTTAGAATATTTGATCTTCATAAAATGGGGTTTGATTTTTGTTTGATTTATGAAATGGATTTGATTCCTTAATGAAAAATGAGTGTTGATTTTTTATGATTTTGAAAAAGTTCTTGAAATGGGTGTTGAAAATATATTTTTTTGGTCTAATTTTTCAGAAATTATTTTGAGATTGGTTTTCGTTTGTTATTACTCAACTTTTCTTTTTCTCCATATTTTAGTTCTTTTTTTTTTTTGTACATTTAAAAAAAGTAAAATACCAAAAAAAATTCATTAAAAAAAAACAAAAATCCAAATAAAAATGCACAGATTTTTGTTTGAATTTTTTTTGTTGTTAGAATTTTTTAATATTTTAGTCAATTTGTTTTACTTTTCAAATATATTTAGATTAGGTGCATTTAAAAAGTACAAAAAAATGAGTAAAATACAAAAAATAAAAAAATCATGTACCTTTTTTTTTTCTTCTCTCTTTTGTGTGGTGGTTGGTGAGATTGGTAGTGTTGCTGCGGAATTATGTCCATGTAATTACTGTTAATGAATGTTAGACAATTTAAAAATCTGGGTTTGTTTTGCATTTTTTTTTTCTTTCTTTTTTTCAGAGAGAGACAAAGTGCAAATCTATGCATACAAGTTACGTGACTGAGATGTTTTAGAATATTTGATCTTCATAAAATGGGTTTTGATTTTTGTTTGATTTATGAAATGGATTTAATTCCTTAATGAAAAATGAGTGTTGATTTTTTATGATTTTGAAAAAGTTCTTGAAATGGGTGTTGAAAATATATTTGTTTGGTCTAATTTTTCAAAAATTATTTTGAGATTGGTTTTCGTTTGTTATTACTCAACTTTTCTTTTTCTCCATATTTTAGTTCTTTTTTTTTTGTACATTTAAAAAAAGTAAAATACCAAAAAAAATTCATTAAAAAAAACAAAAATCCAAATAAAAATGCACAGATTTTTGTTTGAATTTTTTTTGTTGTTAGAATTTTGTAATATTTTAGTCAATTTGTTTTACTTTTCAAATATATTTAGATTAGGTGCATTTAAAAAGTACAAAAAAATGAGTAAAATATAAAAAATAAAAAAATCATGTACCTTTTTTTTTTCTTTTCTTTTTTGTGTGGTGGTTGGTGAGATTGGTAGTGTTGTTGCTGAATTATGTCCATGTGATTACTGTTAATGAAGGTTAGACAATTTAAAAATTTTGGTTTGTTTTGCATTTTTTTTTTCTTTCTTTTTTTCAGAGAGAGATAAAGTGCAAATCTATGCATACAAGTTATGTGACTGAGATGTTTTAGAATATTTGATCTTCATAAAATGGGTTTTGATTTTAGTTTGATTTATGAAATAAATTTAATTCCTTAATAGAGAATGAGTGTTGATTTTTTATGATTTTGAAAAAGTTTTTGAAATGGGGGTTGAAAATATATTTGTTTGGTCTAATTTTTCAGAAATTATTTTGAGATTGGTTTTCGTTTGTTATTTCTCAACTTTTTTTTTCCCTCCATATTTTAGTCTTTTTTTTGGTACATTTTAGATACATCAAAATTAGATGTATTTAAAAAGTAAAATACGAAAAAAATTCATTAAAAAAAAAAAATCTAAATAAAAATGCACAGATTTTTGTTTGAATTTTTTTTATTGTTAGAATTTTTTAATATTTTAGTCAATTTGTTTTAATTTTCAAATATATTTAGATTAGGTGCATTTAAAAAGTACAAAAAAATGAGTAAAATAAAAAAAAATCCAATAAAATAAATGAAAATACCTTTAAAACAATTTTTGAAAAATCAAACCAAACAATTTATTTTTGTCAAATTTATTTCTATTTTTTCAAAAAATCAAAAAATAATTAAAAAAATCAAATCAAACCGCTTTATCATGTATTATTTTTAATATACATTCAATAAAATTAATAATTTTTATAAAAAATATTAACTTTCATATTAGAATAATTTGAAGACATTTCCTCATAAAATACTAACATTTAATTTTATAATTTTTAAATAAAAATTTTAAAAAATTTAATGAGCTAAATTTTTAATACATATAATAGCATTATAGTAGAAATTAAAATTTCCTCACAAAACTTAAGTAAATTTGAAAAAGTTTTTGAAATGGGTGTTGAACTAAGAGACTTATCGTCACTTCCACTCTGTAACTGTCCACCACCAGTGAAAAGGAAAATCTTAACATTATGTTTTAATAATTTTATTTTGATTTATATTTTAATCTCATTATTAATTGCACCATGCCTTCAGGCACGAGCATACACTAATTCTATTACAAGAAAGGATTATAAAAAGACAATAGTATATATATATATATATTTTGTAACACCCATTTTTTTCCATTGCAACACTTAACAAAAACTCGACACTGTAACACCCAACAAAAAGGCCGTAGTGCTGACGTAGCATGTTCTACCACAAGGAAGGGTTATAAAAAGGCTATAGTGTACTTTTTCTCACTGTAATATTTATTTTTTCCCATTGCAACACCAAAAAACCCAACAAAAAATTGGAAGAATGCTGATGTGACATATTCTACCACAAGGAAGGATTATGAAAAGGTTATATAACCTTTTCCCACTGTAATACTTAACAAAAATCCAACCAATTACTGATGCCTCATACAATCACTCAAAAGGTTTAAAATAATGAGAAATTGTCGTTATGCATCCAATAGGACCAAGGGCGGAGCCAAAGAAGGCCTAAGGGGTTACGTGCCCCCACAATTTTGAACTTTTTTAGTTTTTGTTTTGTGGTTATATATAAAATGTATTCTTTTTTTTTCTTAACATTTTCTTTGGTTAAGGATTTATTGTATTGTTCACAATAAATAGTTATTTGATACTTTGGGAATACTATGTGATATTGTTTATGTAGTAGTCTAAACCAATAGTGTAGTGGTAAATCTTTTAGATTGAATATAATTAGCTCATTATTTTCAGGTAGTTAACAAATTATTTAGTGTGATTTGTGATTTCTCATGCTTTGAACATCACATAGGCAACGCCATATGGTACTCTAAGACTATTTAATAATTTCCATTCAAAACACATAATTTATAAACAATATCATCTCTTTAATATTTTCTGTCAAATAAAAATAAATAGATTTTATAATAATTTGTACTATAAATGTTGTGTTTTTATTTTCTAAAATTAGGAATTTTGATTCATAATTTTTTATGATAAAATTACAAACTTACATTACCATCCAGCCCTGAGCTATTGTACACTATTATAGAATTTTGATTTGTTCCTATTAATAATAATTTTTAATTTTTTATGCTTAAATTTAGCTCATAAAATTATTATCTTCTTAATGTTGATATGATTTTTTTTTAAATAAAAAATTATAATCAATAAGTGCCCTCTCTAATTTAATTTATTGATTCCGTCACTAAATAGGACCAAATGAAACATAAGAAAAATTTTGAAACTATCTGAATCACAATTTCAACATTTAGAATTTACTGGTTAATTTTCCATGAAACAATTTGTTGTTTTAAATTTGGACAATTCTTCAGTGTGCCTGGCATATGGGATGCAAGGCACATGTACCTATATTATGCGTTTTTTAATTTTTAGGTAAATTATAAATACATCATTGTAATTTTGATAATTATAAACTTTTGCCAAAATTTGCCATTTAATAAACCTAACCAAAAAAAAAAAACAAAAAAAAACAAAAAAAAACATAACTACTCTTCTATACAATAATAAAATTAATGAAAAATTAATTAAAATATATTTATGATATCATTAACAACTGTTAATTAACTTAATGGTTGATTAATGAAAGTGGTAATTTGTTATGCAATTAGAAATTTGATGGGGTGAAATGTAATTTCTAAAATTATAAAAAGTAATTAATATTTTAAGAAACTCTCAAGAGTGTATTTATAATTTATCATTAATTTTTAGATTGAGTTTGTCTCTTGTCCAAAATTTGAATTAGAGATGCTATTTGGAGTTGTGGGGTTTATCATAGGTCAAGTTTTGATGATCGAAACAATTCATTCCGTAAAACTCTGCATATATATCATTCATGAAAATATTTGGGTTAATTTGATAGCCGTAGTCTCTTCATTTATCACGTCTGTCTCCAGAAAACAAAAATGGTCTATTTTTAAAAATATAGGCTTTGTTTGGCTAAGGCTTTTGGGACTAAAAAGCACAAAAGTTAATAAGATAAAATGTCACATCCAAATTATAATCATTTCACTTTTTCTCTCATAAAAGTTAAAAAAGCCAACCAAAACGAACTTTTTAGTCTAAAGCTAAAAAAATCCCAACTCAAAAAAGCCAATCAAAATTTTTTTTGCCAAACAACAACTATATTTATCGTCTAATTTTTTTAGGTAATTGCGATAAAATGAAAAGATCACAGTTATTGGAATGACTTAAATTTTTTGCATGTATGATATACACATAAAACTCCGTAGTTTGAATTATTAAAACGAAACTCATAATAAGCCATATGAGCCTCGACAACTCATCCAATCCTAATCCTTAATTTCGTATAAGGAATTTTAACACTTGCTTATAATAGTAAAGATATGCACTCAGAATTTGTATGGAAAAATGCTAAGAAAATCTGTATATGGCTAAGATTCAAATCATGTTTTATAAAACTCACATTTAATGAATGATTTTACTTATAAATGTATTAATCCCAGTATAATGCAAATGACACAATTAATCAATCAAATGATTTGATTATAGTAGAAAAAAATCAGGTTAAAAAAACATATAATTTTTTTTGTGATGAATATATGTGCATAGCTAATTATATTTAGGGTGAATTACACTAACAGTCCCTATAGTTTGGGGCTTGTGTCATTTTGGTCTCTGACTTTTTAATTGTGACACATTTGACCCTGAATTTTGAATCTTGTTCCAAATAAGGACAATTGAATATATTATTGGATTTTTTAAGGGCAAAATTGTCAAATTGATAAAATATAAATTAATTTGACAAAAATAAATGTTAAAAAATTATTTCTATCTACTAAAGATAAAATTATATAAAATTAATAAATCTTTTAGACATTTATTTCTTTTTTTTACCAAATTAATTTTTATTATGTATTTGGATGATAATCATGTAAAATTAAAATTTAAAAATTAATCATGTAATTTTTATTAATTTTTATCAATTTTACATAATTTTATTTTTGGTGGGTAGAAATAATTTTTAAAAATTTTAAAATATTTTTTTGACATTTATTTTTGTCAAATTAGTTTATATTTTATCAAATTGACTATTTTGCCCTTGAAATTAAGCAATGATATGTTTACTGTTCTTATTTGGAACAAGATTCAAAATTCAGGATCAAACGTGTCACAATTGAAAAGTCAGGGACTAAAGTGACACAAGTCCTAAACTATAGGGACCGTTAGTGTAATTTGCCCTTACATTTAATATATAGTATCAAAAATGAAATAGGAAAATTAGCAATACCTCGTCCATCATAAATGTATAATTCCTAGTAAAAGATGATTCAAAGTTTAAGTCCCTCTGTTTTTTTATTTACGGTGACGGAGTCTATTTCCAATACTTTTTATAATTTTTTGTGACTAGTTTGATGATTGCTTCACTTCGACCTCAATACTTCAATCATAAGATGTGTTAAACAAGTTGAACAATTAATTGTTTAAATTTGGTTTGATAATTTTAACGAGTTTCAAAATTTGTTCAAGTTTAATTCGTTAAGGTAGCATTTGGTAACGTTTATGTTTTTGGTTTATATTTACAAAAATTTTATAAATTAATTTTTGTTTATTTTTAGAAAAACATAAATTATAAATGCGTTTGGTTTGAATAAAATGTTTAAAAAATTTTAAAAACATAAACTAAAAAATATGTTTGTTCAGGCCTAAGATATTTATATTTATATTTATTATTTATGATAATGGGATCACACACATTATAATTGAAAAAAAATTTAATTGGAAAAAAATTTAATTGAAAAAAATGAAAAAAAATTAATTAAAAAAATAATTGAAAAAAAAATTAATTGGGAAAAAAAATTTAATTGAAAAAAAAAGATTAATTGAAAAAAAAATAATTTGAAAAAATAATTAATTTTAAAAAAAATAATTGAAAAAAATATAATTTGAAAAAAAAATTAATTGAAAAAATAATTGATTGAAAAAAAAATTAATTGAAAAAAAAATATTTGGAAAAAAAAAATTATTTGAAAAAAAAAATTGAAAACTGAAAACGTAAACTCATTTTTTAAGTTTACGTTTTTTTGTCAAATTTATAAACGGAGACAGCCATTTATAAACCAAAAAAATTATCAAATAAGTTTTTATGACTGTTTTTAAAATTTTTATAAATATAAACTGAAAACTGAAAACTGAAAACGGAATGGTTATCAAACAGACCCACTTTCAAGTCAATCTCAAACGAACTTTTGTCAAGCCGAACTCAAGTAATTTGGTAGTTTTAGATTCATCGAACCGAGTCGAACGAACAATTGACTATTTAAACTTGGTTTAAAATTTTTAATAAATTTCAAAATATGTTCAAACTTAATTTATTTACTTAACGAATTAAGATCAAATGAATTTTTAACAAATCAAACACCAATCAAACTTTGAACTATTTAGTTCATTTATCACTCGTAAGAGTCCCAAAATAACTCTCAACGTGATTATGATTGCAATGAATAAACCACTTAATCAAAGTCAATAATGCAATTTATCTGAGTGGAGTTTGTACCTGCCTACTTTCAATAGCGCTATGTGATCTTTCAAACCACTAATGCATTGACAGTGGGCATTATATTGGTTGTTGTTCAAATCAAGCAGCAACTCGAATTCATTCCAGTTATTATATTTGTAGTAGAAGAATTGTTTTGAATTCATTTCATTATTTGTTTTCCTTAATGTTATTCCCACTTTTGTGGCCATGTGATGTCTGTTATGATTTGTTGATTTAGTTGTTTTGTTTTGGGTTGTTTCGAATGGCACTTTGCCAATCTTGGTCGGACTTTTTCATTTTTCTTTCTCTCTCTCTCTCTTAACATTATATTTGGTTGGAAGATTTGGGAAGAGATTTGAAAAGGAAAAGGAAAAATGAACGCGAAATGTGAATAAAATATACTCACATTTTATCTAGTTTCACACACCTTTTCCCTGTCTCTTTCCAAATCTTTTCTCAAGTCTCTTAACCAAACATAGTATTAGTATTCGCATATTATTAGTTTATTTTGTGTCAAAATAATCGGAATATGTTTAGTTGGCATTGTTGCATTTTATCACCATGGATCATTGTTTGTTTATATTATTAATAAAAATTCTTTTTTCGCTGATAATTTTTTATTTTTTATTTATAAGAAAAAAAGAATTGAACAAAAAACCTTCTCGTGCATGAGATGCATATGACTTTCATACTACAACAAATATCAATATTTATTACATAACATTAGAAAACAATTAGTAATTTAAGTTATATTTCGCCAACAAGTCTACAACTCATACATATTAAAAGTAGAGTTTATTCCAATTTTTGTTATAAGTGGTGCTTATAGGACACTAATTATATATATTATTAAAATTTTAAAATGTCTCATCATAAAGGTATTAATGCTGTGTTTGGTTGAGGGATTTGAGGAGGGATTTGGAAAAGAAAATGGAAAAGGTAGGTGAAATGTAAAAAAAATATACCTACATTTCACATAGTTTCACACACCTTTTCTCTTTCCCTTTCCAAATCCCTTCCCAAATCTCCCAACCAAACACAACATAAAAGTTTGTCACCCTTTGATCGTATTGGAGTATTTTCAATTTCATATTCAATATATAATTAGAAAACAAATAGTAATTCAAAGGTATATTTCACCTCCAAGTCTCCAACGCATACATGAATCATTTTATATCATTACACTTCTAAAATGCATAACCCTTAAAAGACCAAATAAAAATAAAAATGAGGGATTTCACCAATTCTTGCTAAATCAAATGCTGCTTTATTAATTTAATTTTCTTAAGATTTCTCTAATGTTTGGATATTAGATTTGTAAAAATATTTACAAATGAAAATGAAAAGAATAGAAAAAACATATTCAATATTTTCTTGCAATATCTTTAAATATCTTCAACAAAAACAACTTTTTGCAAAATTTAAAATAGTTAGATAAAAGCATTTATAGAATTTAAATTATTTAGAAATTCCTGATTAAAAGACCATAATAATTATATCTATATATATATATTTTAAAATATGACACATAGATGCATAGCTGACCCATTATGGACAGAGAGAGAGAGAGAGAGACTGACATGAAATAGTACACTAAATATGGTATATAAAGATGATAAGCATAGTATTAAAATTTATAAAGCATTTGTTATTAGCATCTATGATAATAAAACAAGTGTAAATGTTGAGTATTCATGAAAAATACTTAAAAAAGTGTTCAAAATTTGAATGTATATGAATACCCAAGATGGATCTGATTTACAAATTTCGAATTCAGAGCACTTTTCTTATGTTTGCTGTTACACATAATTGCCTCATCCTCTTCTTTATGTGGAGGAATAGATAGATAAACAGTTCTTCAATTATCAAAACTTGAAACATTTAGAAATAGCATTCAAGAGTCTGTACCCCAATTTATCTAGAAACTGAAAATAGGCACTTCTCCATGACAAGTTGAATAGCAAAACACCCAACACAGCCCATAAACCAGTAACAAATCCAAGTGATATGCTCGTCACTGTGAACCAATCCACTTCAAGTACGCCATCTTCTTTCCCTCCATGTTTGACATCAGACCTCACCCCATTTCCATCACAGTTGTCCGTGAGTGGAGGTCCGCAAAGTTTGTTGCCAACGAAACTAGATTCGTCAAAGCTCTGAAGCTGAGTGCTTGATGGAATTTTCCCTGTCAAGTTATTGTATGACAAGTTCAAGTGACTCAAGAATGTCAAAGTCGACATGCTTTGAGGAATTTCACCAGAAAGTCGGTTCCAAGAGAGGTCGAGGGATTCTAGCAGTCCCATGTCACCAGTCCTCTCAGGGATCCTTCCTGTGAAATGATTTTCCGACAAATTCAATGATCGCAATCCGATGAGGCTCATTAGTTCACTAGGGATCTCTCCAGACAGACTGTTTCTAGAAAGGTCCAACCCTGTCACCAACTTAAGAATTGTGCTATACTCAACCAACTTTCCTTTGATCACCAGTAATGCATACTCTAACATCTTTCCATAAGGCACACTGTAGATGAAAGGGTCACTCAGGTTTTGCTTCCTAATCATGCCACTGAAGTTGCTAAAGCATCTTGGAATGGTTCCCAAGAGTTTGTTGCCTGCAAGGTCCAAGATTTGAAGAGACGTGAGACGACATAGTTCATGTGGAATGGTACCGTGGAACTTGTTGTCACGAAGGTTGAGAACAATCAAATTTGAAAGTTGTTTCCCTATCCATGTCGGTATGGTTCCACTAAATCCAGCATAACAAAAGTCAATCACCACTAATTGTGTACAGTTTTGTAGAGATATTGGTAACTCTCCAGATAGGTTGTTGTGGTGCAGGTGCAATGACTGCAGGGCAGATAAATATCCCATAGAAGTTGGAACACTCCCCATTAGGTTGTTTTCCTCCAATTTTATGGCTCCCAATTGTTGCCAATTCATCCAACAGTCGGGAATTTCTTCTGATAGAAGATTGTGGCTAAGGTCCAGAATGACCAGTTTGTTTGGTTTATCCATCCTGTTGCAGAGGAAGCGGTCAATAGACCCTGAGAAGAAATTATTAGAAAAGTCTAATAGAGTCACCCCAGGGGAGATAAGTGGTAACTGACCCTCAAAGCAGTTAAAACCCAAGTCAATTGTTGATTGCTCAAGACCAAACTCAAGTAGACTTGGAATCTCTCCATGAATTTTGTTGTGAGAGAGGTTCAAGTATCTTAAATTGGAAAACATGGTCCAAAACCAAGTGGGAATGGTATATGAAATTCCGGTGTTTGACATGTCTAAGAATAATATATTTTTTTGAGATTGAAGCCACAAGGGAAACTGTGGGCCTAACTGCCAAGAACTTAATCTCAAAAACTCAAGTTGAAAAGGGGGAATCCAACTACCTCTCAGTGTTAAAGCTAACTTACCTTTCTCTTCAAAGTAAGTCAATACTGGTCCTATTCCTGATTCCAATTGGAAAATTGCCTGGTCCTTGCAAATATTGGACCTTTCTCAGGTAATGCAAGTTGCAAAAAGTTGTCCAATGCTTTCAGGGAGAGTTCCTTGCAATTGATTATGAGAAAGGTCCAATATTTGCAAGGACGGCAATTTTCCAATGGACTCAGGAATAGGACCAGATATTGAATTACTTTGAAGAGAAAGGTAAGTTAGGTTTTGAAATTGGCTAAGTTGATCAGGTATGTGACCAAAAAGATAACTGTACTCAAATTCTAATGACTCCAATCCATCTAAAACACATCCCGAGAGACTTCCAAAAACTGCTGATACTTCTCCATCAAAATTGTTGCCTGACAAAGCAATTTTTCTCAAGTTGCAAAGGCTTCCTAATGATCTAGGTATTGCCTCTTGAAGTTGATTGAATGAAAAGTCAAGGGTAATGAGGGACACCATGTTTTGAATGGCATTCGAGATTGCACCCTGCAAGTAATTTCCCCTAAGGTTGAGGAATTCAAGACGACTAGAATTATACAACCAGTCCGGTATGGAAGAATCAAGATGGTTATTAGAAACATCAAGCATTCTAAGTGAAGTCATGTTTTGAAAAGCACCAGGAATCGGACCATAAAAACCACAATCGCTAATATTTAGGTAAACAAGGCTACTTAGCCTAAAAATCCACCCGGGTACCAATGAGTCAAAATTATTCTTGGAAAGATCAAGTGTGGACAGTGATGTAAAACTAATGTTGGGTAGAGGAGGAAGATAATTGAGATCACAACTCGATAAGTGTAATTCTACCAAAGAAGGGAGTGTGTTTATAACCTGTAGCCGTTGATCAAATGCATTACTAAGGTTCACCCAACGCATATCGAGGTGTTGTAACGAAGAAAGACCAGAAAGCCATTGTAAGTTTTTGGCACTTAGCTCAGCTTCACCGTACTCAGAAACACCTCCAACACTAAGGTAACGCATCATGGAGAGATTTCCGAGTTGATAAGGAATTTCCCCCCTGAAACCGGCCTGAGAAAGGTTGAGGTAACTCAAATGCCTGAGAGAACCAATGAAACTAGGAATTTGGATTCCTTCGAAACCATTGCAGCTCAAGTCCAAGTGTTCAAGTTGCGTCAAATTGAGCAAAGAAGGGTTTATCTCACCACCTAATTTAAATCTTGAAAAAGCTTCGTTTTCAATTTCAGTGTAAGGATTACTGAGACGAATCTCTTGGACATGACCGGTCAAGTGGTCACAGACGACTCCGGCCCATTTACAGCAGTCCTCATCAACATCCCAAGAGGAGAGTCGGTTTGAGGGGTCTTTGAGGTCTTGCTTGAACTGTAAAAGGGCTTGCCTCTCACTTTCGTTGCAAATGACATCCGAGCTTCCATAGCAGAAGGACTTACCAAGTGTCACGATGGCAAGAAACCAAAGGCAAAGAGGAAGTGTAACTGCCCTCATGGATGCACTCGTGATCGTACGACACCTGAAATAAAGAATTATCCATTGGTGATAAAGTTTATTTTTTTATTTTTTTTATTTTCTGTAGGTGATGATAGATCTTCTCTAACAGATCAGTCATCACCTCCTTTATTATTGGGAAATCTTTGAAAATATGTTACTCCATTAGCTTTGGAAATTTCAAACTCATTGTATATATATATACACTAGTGATGTGTTCATCATGCTTTGAACGATTATCCATGCCCATGGTAATAAAGAAAAACTTATTTTATTTTATTTATTTATTTTTATTTTTATTTATTAAAATTAAGTTTGAAATATAATACTTGTGTAATTTTTGTTGCATGAAGTATTATGATAATAACAATACAAAATTATTTCAAAATATAGTTAATAAGTGCTTGCACTTTTTGGTGACCAAGAAGAATAGTATCCATGCCCCCATCTTTTTACCAACACCACTACAAATTTAAAATTATTTATTGAGAAAAGAGAATTAATAATTCAAATATTCATAGACTACACATTTCATCAATTTAATTTTCACAACACATATCAATTCTTAGTTAATTATGGGTTCTCATTTTGAGTCCCTAGCCTTTTTGCATCTTTACAACCATCAAACGATCTCAATGCCATGTCACCCATCGTCCATTCTTCAACTGGAGCATTAAAATTCCCCACCGAAGAGCAAAATCAACATATTTGGATGCTTTAGTAGAGCATTTAAAAGATATGGAGCTGCTTGTAGTTAGATAAACTATCACAATTTTTACTTCATTTTGGGCCACTAATTATATTACACAAAATATATACATTAATGCTATAAAAATATAAATATATATATAAATTCATGTTTCGCATATCCTATGCAAACCGAAGGAAAATAAATGCCCTGTTTGAATTTAATTCGACTTTATTTTTTTTAAGTTTTAAAAATTATACTATATTATACTATATTTTTTATTAATTGACTCCAAAATAGGTGACAAAAAGAATATTATCTTAAATGAAAACAAAACAATTATATTAGACTTAAAATTTTATGTTACGTAAAAGATTAAAAAATGTCATGATACTTCTTATTAAAATAACATTAAAATATATAACTAATTTTTTTAAGAAACTAGTTATTCATGTCAATTTTGTGTCTTATACATTGGACACTGACTTGACTTATTTAATATTCGTATTATCATGTCGTATCATATATATTTGTGTTTATATCGAAAAATAATCAATCCTAACCTACTAATTTCATGTATTGCTCGAGTCGTGTTATCGTATTATGTCGGAAATTTCTATCCTTAATGCTAGGTATATAAAATTAAAATACAAAAAGTTTATATAAAATATACAACCGTGTTACGTCGCTCGAAATTGAGCCGCCCCTAATCCCCCGAACCAAAAACGACGTTGTTTCGTCGTTTTTGAATTTTTTTTTTTTTTTTTTTTGCAGAAGAAGAACGAAGCTCAGAGAAGAAGAAGGAAGAAAGGAGGGAGGGAGGGAGGGAGGGAGGGAGGAGGAGGAGGAGGGACCGGAGGGGGCATAATATTCGGGGGAGGAGGAGGCGGAGGTGGGACGACGGCGGGGAGGAGGAGCTGCTGCTGCTGCTGCGACGAGAGGCGGAGGCGGGGCGACGGCGGGGAGGAGGAGCTGGCGGTGAGGCGACGACGGCGGGCGGCGAGACGATCGGAGCTCTCTTCTCCTCTCTCTTTCTCCCTCTCTCCTCCTCTCCTCTTTCTCTCTTCTCTTTCTCTCCCTCTCCTCTTTCTCTCTGCAGACTGAAAATCAAAGGAAAAAAAGAAAAAAAGAAAAAAAAAAAAACCTAATGCCCAAAACGACGTTGTTTTGGGCATTAGGGGGATTAGGGGGCAGAGATTTTCGAGCTCTCAAACATTATTCTAAAATATATTCTATGACTGATTAATTTAGTGAACTTAACATTATTATTAATAATATAAAGAGTAATATATTACACTCAAGATAAATTTAACCAAATAATATATTTTATTCTTTAATTTTGTATAACCTAGCATTAATGATAATAAAAAGATTAGTAATATAGATAAAAAAAAATAAGAGAAAATTTCATTTTTACCTCTATACTTTGCCTCGATTTTCAATTACACCCCCAGACTTCGAATAATTTCAATTTTACCCCCAATTTTTTTGAAATCGTATCATTTTTACTCCCACCGTCACATTTGAAACAGAAAACGTTAAAAAAAATTATATTTTGACCCCAAATTTCAAAAGAAAGATGCGAACTCACCATCTCCTACCCAAACTCAACCTTTTTCCTTACCATCACTTCAAGCCCTTCTATCTCTTTCGTCATAATTTCGTTTTGCTTTATTTTTATGTCATTGGATTCACCTGGCGACTTAGTTTTCGTATCACCTCTCACACATCTTGTTCTTCCTCATTTTTTATGCCATTCAGAGTTTTTAAAGTTGATAAAAAAAAATTCTTCCAATTTTCGATTTTTCTTCGAGTCATTTTTCGGACTTTATATCTTTCTCGATTCTTGGCGGTTCTACTTCATCCTTTCGCTATTCTTTTCACCTCACTTTCTACTTTGTCCTACACTACCTCGCTTTGTCACTTCTTCGTGTAATGGGTGTAGTTTCGGTATGTTAAAAGTTGTCTGAAAACTAACTTCCAAAATTTCGAAACATTCATCATCTTATTGTGAATTGCTGGCAAAAACCTTTTTCATGGACAACTACTACGAGGATCAGGATAGCTTGTATCCTTAGCTGTCTTTAATCATCATCATTCTATTGTTTGTTTGTTTGGCTCTTTCCTTGCCTTGCCTGTCCCTATCATTATCGTATGCAATCAAAATCCAATTTGAGGAAGAAGAATAGGTTAGGATGATCAATCTGAATTTGCGCCCCCCCCCATATTTGTGATTTATTCATGTCATTGCCATTTTGCTAGTGCATTACAAACTGTAAAGACAGAAACACCACTATCATTGAGGAACCAAACACAACTACTCAAAAAAGTTTCATAGCTATTTTCCAGCACACAAAAGTTTTCACAACATTCTTAGCATGAATGTTGCACTAAAATTCACTTCAAATAAAACAAATGAAGCACTTTCTAAATTTTGATTGGCATATATGACCACAATTATTGACTCTTTCATAATGTCTTTACATGCTACTTTGAATGAATGATGATATCAATCATGTCAAGATCTATAATTGTTGTTGAGCTAAAGTATTTGTGAACACAACTAAATAAGAGATGAGAATTTGATAGAACTAAGACTATCATGCAGTTATGGATTCTCAATAACCTTGGTTTCTTATTAAAGATGAAGAGAAATAGAGATCGAGATGTTGAGTTATAGAGACAGAGAGAGTCTTCAATTGGGTCATTGAGAAGCTCAAAGGAGAGAGATTGGATGATCTCTGTTTTTGGGTTTTCTGGGTTAGTGTCAGAGGTGGATATTAAGGGTCTGGAGGAGAAGAGAGAGAAGGGTAGAGAGAGAAAGTAGGTGGATGAATGGTGGTGGTGGCGTGGCTGTGGATAAGAGAGAAATGAGGGTTTGAAGAGAGAGAGATGTGACGATAAAGAAGACAATGAGGTTAGTGTATTGAAGATGAAGATGAAGACGGAGATGAAGAGAAGGAGCGAAAGAAAAAGAAGAGGACAAGGAGAGAGGGTGAGTTTAGGTAGGAGAGGGTGGAGTTGCATATTTCGTTTGAAATTTGGGGTCAAATGCATTTTTTTTTTTAAAAAGCTTTTTTAGTTTAAAATGTGATGGTAGGGGTAAAATTGATATGATTCAAAAACTTTGGGGTAAAATTAAAATTATTTAAAGTTTGGGGGTGAATTAAAAATTGAGACAAAGTATAAGGATAAAAATAAAATTTTCTCAAAAAATAAATATAACATTTATGTACTCAATATATAAATTTGTACTAAAAAAAAAGGACTTGAATCTGTATGGTGAGAGATTTGAGGTGTTTTCTGATCATAACAGTCTGAAATATCTATTTACATAGAAGGACTTGAATTTGAGGCAAAGAAGGTGGATGGAGTTCATAGAGGATTATAATTTTGAGTTGCACTATCACCTAGGGAAGGCCAACGTTGTAGCTGACGCCTTGAGTAAGAAATCTATTAGCAGTGTGGCTAGTATTGCTATCCAGGAGTGGGAGATGTTGGGTGCTCTTGGGGAGTTCGACTTGCATCTTGGCGAGTCTGTTGAATCTGCGGCTTTGTTTTCGGTAGTTGCCCAATCTACACTTGTGAACCAAGTGATAGAGGCATAGAGGGGTGACCTTGAGGTGGAATCCCTCTAGGAGAAGATCTCCAGTGGAAAAGTGGAGAGGTGTTTGAATGTGTATCCCGACCAGAGTGTGAGATACCAAGACCATTTGTTCGTGCCGAAGTCTCGCCGAGAGGAAGTACTCCGAGAATTTCACCATTCGTGCCTTGCGGTGCATCCGAGAGGTACAAAGATGTATCATGACCTAAGTTGCCAGTTTTGGTGGAAAGGTATGAAGAAGGATGTGGCTGTGTTTGTGTCGAAGTGCCTTACTTGTCAACAAGTGAAGGCTGAGCACCAGAGGCCAACGGGTTTGTTGTAACCCTTGCCTATAGCCGAGTGGAAGTGGGAGCATGTTACGGTGGATTTTGTTGTGGGTCTTCCGAGGACTTAATGGGATAGTGATGCCATTCGGGTAGTAGTTGACCGATTAACCAAGTCTGCGCATTTTATACCTATACGTGTGAGTGATTCGGTAGATTATCTTGCCAACTTGTATATTAGGGACATAGTGAGGTTGCACAGAGTCCCTGTGACGATTGCTTCGGATAGAAATCCGCGTTTCACAGCTTGGTTGTGGCAGAGCTTGCAGAGTGCCTTGGGCACTAGATTGACCTTTAATACTGCGTACCATCCTCAGACTGACGGGTAGTCTGAGCGTACTATTCAGATCCTTGAGGATATGCTTCGAGGTTGTGTCCTTGATTTCAAGGGTTTGTGGGACAGGCACTTGTCCTTAGTGGAGTTTGCCTATAATAATAGCTTCTAATCGAGTATTGGAATGGCACCATTTGAGACTTTGTATGGTCGACCGTGTGATCTCCAGTGTGTTGGGTCGAGGTGGGTGATACACCTTTGTTGGGTCCAGAGTTGCTTCGGGAAACGACGAAGAAAGTGGCACTTATCCGTAAGAGGTTGATTGCGGCTCAGAGTCGTCAAAAAAGTTATGCCCACCGTAGGAGGAGACCCTTGTCTTTTGAAGTGGGAGATCATGTGTTTTTGAAGATATCACCTCGGTGGAGTTTAATGAGATTTGGAAAGAGTGGGAAGTTGTCCTCTCGATTTATTGGGCCTTTTGAGATCCTTGAGTGGATCAGAGAGGTTGCTTATCGTTTGGCGTTGCCGCCACAGCTTTCTGGAGTTCATGATGTATTTCTTATTAGCATGCTTTGGAAGTATGAGCCAGATCCATCGCACGTGTTGGATTGGACCGACCTAGAGATAGATAAGGATGCCTCGTATGAGGAGAGACCGGTGAGAGTCTTGGATACTCGGGACCAAGTTTTGCGAGGCAAGACGATTCCCTTAGTTAAGGTATTATGGAAACACCACGGAGTTGAGGAAGCAACTTAGGAGCATGAATTAGCAGTCCGAGAGAAATATCTGGGCTTATTTATTGGTGTTTGAATATATATTGAGAATATGATTATGTTAATGAAATGTAAAAGCATTATATATGTTTAAATACGAGAACATTGTATAAGTTCAATATGTTTTAGAGACACAGACTTAATATGAACATTGTATATGCTGTCTAAGTTTTGAACATGCGAATTTATCATAAACATTGAATATGTTTTAGAAATATGGAATATATATTGAAATTGGTTAAAACTACGGGAAATGTATATTAGAAATGTATGTTAAGATGTATATTGAGACTTGTTCATCATGTGATAGGATTAAATGACCGGTGGATGAGTTATGGTATTGACAATTGATTTGTAGACATTGTGGGAATTTGTTTAAAACATGGTTTTGAAGTGTGATTTGTAATTTCAGGGGCGAAATTCCTTAAGGGGGGAGAGGTTATAGCGACTCCGGTTTTGACCCGACATTTTATTATGTTCCAGACAGGGTTTCATGATTCAATGTTGTGGTTTATCTCTTTTTCCCCTTGTTATTCCTTGGATTGGTCATTTGGATTGTAGTTGTGTGTTTGAAACAGGTTGGTTGCTTGTTTTTCCAAACTTTTGTTGCCCTGATTTTTGCTCCTTCGCTCGAGCAGCCATTCTTGTGCTTGAGCGGGCTTTATAAATTTACTTCTTCGCTTGAGCATCCTTTTTTGCGCTCGAGCGGGCTTTGCAAACTCTTAGTACTTTTGCAGGTCTTCAAAACTACTGGAGAGTGATTTCTACGCTCGAGCGGCATTTCCTACACTCGAGCGTCCGCTCGAGCAGCCTTTCTTGCGCTCGAGCGTTGGTTTGTTGTCTACAAAACTACTGGATGGGTGTTTTGTACGCTTGAGCGTCACTTCTTGCGCTCGAGCGGTGAGTGTCTTGTTCATTGTGTTTTGGCACTCGAGCGGCCTTTCTTGTGCTCGAGCGGAACAACTTATTGTGTCTAACACTCGAGCATCAACTCTTGCGCTCAAGCGGACTGTGCGTATATCAGATTTTTATATCACTTTTTCAGATCTTTTCTACCTAAAACCTAAAGTTGGGACCCTCTCTCTCTAAAATACTCTCTCTCTCTCTCTACATTTTCACCTGGTTTTAGTGATTTATTCACTCTAATCCCTTTTATAAAAAGGTAGCTCATCTCTAGATCTCCATTTTGATCCGATTAGAGTTGAATATGGGCATCTTTAAAGCTTCACTCTTGCTTGGCTCGTCTTTTCTCTTTGAGGTAGGGATTTTCTACATTTTCATATGGTTTTTAGCTTGGTTATTTGTCGTTGTGTAACAATGGTGGGATTTGGGAGTATTTTGAACAAACCTAGGGTTTGGGTGTGATATGAAAAGAGGGGTTTCTAATTGGATGTGAAATGAATGACTATGGGGTTTGAATATGAGGTTACATTGTGTTAAAATAGTTGATTTTGACACTTGGGTCGATATATGGGGAAAATAGAGCTTTGCCCTAAATGGGTCAAATTGTTATTTTGTACAAATAATTAAAATTGGTAATGGTAATGTGTAATTGGATGATTGTTGATGTAAATGGTGGATTTGGACGCGTGTTGTCTCTCATCTATGGAAATTTGAATAATTTATCTATCGAGAAGATTGTATATCTGTTTAGAAATATTTGTATTGGATTATCGGTGGAGAATAGTCATGATTGTTGTAGAAAATGTATGAGGATTAGGTAAATCGAAACTAATATAATGTTGGTTGCCATTGAATATGACTATGTTTAAATACATTGTATATGTATGACGTTTGGGAGGAGAAATGGGATGTACTCCATTGTTTTGGAGGAGATAAGGGATGAATTCCATTGAAAAATAAGTTGGCCGGAGTGTTCAGGTAGAAAGTCCCAAATCCTTGTGTATACATGGGTGTTGATCTCGCGGACGAAATTTTTGTAAAATGGCAGATTGAAGTGCTTGTGTGGTAGTTGTGTTGATTAGATAACCTTTGAGAACCTCAGTTGGGTTGTTAAAAGATAATGAAATTGGCTCAAGGATTGAAATGAATTGAAGAATAATGGGATAAGATATGAACTTGGTACTTTATGGTTATAAAAAATGTGAATGTTTTGTCACAGGCATTGTATATACACATTATACTTATATCTTTGTTAAATCTCATATACTATGTTAGATTATTCTTACTGTGCTCTAGCTCACCCTATTTGAGAAAACCTTTTTCAGGTGCTGGTGACATGCCTTTGGCAAGGCAATAGATTGGAGGGACTTTTGAGAGCAAGAGCTTCTTTATTTTTGTAATATTCTTTTGTATAGCCAATGGCTTAAATTGTACTGAGCTAGGCTCACTTTTGTGTAACCAAGCAATGACTTAGAAAGATGTAAACCAATAGGGCATATGACGATATGTTTAATTGTAATTCTCTTAACATTGCAACACATGCTGAATATTTGTGAATGTATATCACATGTGTTAACTTTTGTAAACAAACTCTGATGAATGGAAGCACATTACTTCAATTATTCCTTTGCTTTAAGGATTCGATTTACTGTAATATTTTGGGGGCGTTACAGCCTGAGGATGATATGCAGTGTTAAAAGTCAATTTCGTGCCCAAGGCACTTAGTAGGCTTTGCCACAATCGAGCCGTAAAACACGGATCTCTATCTAAAACAATCGTTACAGGGATCCCGTTCAACCTCACTATGTCCTTAATATAAAGGTCGGCAAGATAATCTACCGAGTCACTCACGCGCATAGGTATAAAGTGTGTCGACTTGGTCAACCAGTTAACTACTACCCAAATTGTATCACTACCTCGTTGAGTCCTCGGAAGGCCCACAACAAAGTCCATCGTGACATGCTCCCACTTCCACTCGACTATAGGCAAGGGTTGCAACAAACCCGTTGGCCTCTGATGTTTGGCCTTCACTTGTTGACAAGTAAGGTACCTCGATAGACACACGGTCACATCCTTCTTCATTCCCCTCTACCAAAACTGGCGACTAAGGTCATGATACATCTTTGTGCCTCTTGGATGTATCGCAAGGTGTGAATTGTAAAACAGTCGGAGTACTTCCTCTCGATAAGACTCTGGCACGAAAGACGGTCACGATATCTAACACTCGAATCGGGATACACATTCAAGCCTTTCTCTACCTTCCTACTGAAGATCTTTTCTTGGAGGATTTTTACCTCAAGATCACTCTTCTGGACTTCTATCACTCGGTTCACAAGTGTAGGTTGTGTAACTACCTAAAACAAGGCTGCAGACTCCACGGACTCGCCAAGATGCAAGTCAAAACTCACCAATTGCACCCAACATCTCCCATTCCCGAATGACAATACTAGTTACACTGCTAATGGATTTTCTACTCAAGGCATTGGCTACAACATTGGCCTTTCCTGGATGATAATGTAACTCAAAATTATAGTCTTTTATAAACTCCATCACTCTCCTCTGCCTCAGATTTAAGTCTTTCTGTGTAAACAGATATTTCAAACTCTTGTGATCAGAAAATACTTCAAACTTCTCACCATACAAATAATGCCTTCAAATCTTCAAGGCAAAGATCACCGCCGCTTACTCTAGGTCATGAGTAGGGTTGTTCATGTGTTTTCAATTGCCGTGAGCTATAAGCTATTACATTCCCCTCTTGCATCAATACACAACCCAAACCTTCTCTAGAATAATCAATACTGGAGCAGTGGTAAGTCTAACCTTAAGCTCTTAAAAAGACTTCTTACAAGTCTCGCTACACACGAACTTAATTCCTTTCCTCGTCAGTCTAGTTAACGGTGAAGCTAATTTAGAGAAATCTTTCACAAACTGACGGCAATACCCAGCCAACCCTAAGAAACTACGGATCTCAAAAGTATTCGTAGGTTGTTCCCAATCTTGCATTGCCTCTATCTTGGATGAATCTATAGTTACCCCTTCCCTGGATACACATGGCCTAAGAATTTAACCTCTCTCAACCAGAATTCATATTTCCCAAACTTAGTATACAGTTTGTGGGCTCTAAGCAACTCAAGCACCACTCGCAAGTGTTCCTCGTGTTGCTTCTCAAAGGGTGAGTAAATTAAGATATCATAAACAAAGACGACCACAAAATGGTCTAGGAACTCACGGAAGGTCCGGTTCATCAAGTCCATAAAAATGGCTGGTGTATTGGTTTGCTAAAGGGCATCACTAGAAACTTGTAATGGCCATACCGCGTACGGAATGCCGTCTTTTAGATATCCTCTTTCCTTACTCTCAACTGGTGATAACCCGATCTCAGGTCTATCTTAGAAAAACAACAAGACCCCTTCAACTGATCAAACAAATCATCTATACGAGGCATTGGGTACTTGTTCTTAACAGTTATTCGGTTCAACTTCCGGTAATCATTATAAAGTCACAACGCACCATCTTTCTTTTTGGCAAAGAGAACTGGTGCTCCTTAAGGCGAAGTACTAGGGCAGATAAAACCCTCATCTAGCAGCTCTTGGAGTTGAATCTTCAACTCACTCAACTTAGCAGATGCAAATCTATATGGTCCCATAGAAATCGGTGCCGTACTAGGCACTAAATCAATTAAGAACTCAATCTCACGGTAAGGTGGTAAACTGGTGAGATCCTCAGGAAAAACATCCGGGTATTCACAAATTACCCTTGGCAACTCAACTCAGACTTCATCACACTTATTACCCAAGAAGTTGGCCAGAAGACAACAAAGTTCACTTCGCCCATGCGGATCATATACTGGTGATAAGACTCTATTGACCTGGTCTCCCAAGAAATAAAAGCAATCATCACTCAAAGTACATACAGTGACCCTTTGACGGTAACAATCTATGATAGCCCGATACGATGACAACTAGTCCATACCCAAAATAGTATCAAAAGTAGACATGTCAATCAACACAAATGCAAAAGGAAGTCGGCGACCGGCAACCTCTATGTCACAATCCCGACACCCCTGCTCCAAAATAACCTCACCACCAATAGGGGACTCTACACTGAGAGGAGATGCTAAGCGAGCCAACTCTAACCACAAAGCCGATGCAAATGCAGACGAGATAAATAAATGGGATGTACTCGTATCAATCAACACATTAGCAATGGAGTTGTATAACAAGAAAGTACCTTTCACTACCGAAGGGTTTGGTACTAGGTCTGGCGCGGTAACAACATACATACGCCTTGTAGGTCTCTGGTCTACCTGCTCACCCCTCGAAGCATAAGTCTGATGCACTGACTCAGCCGAAGAGGCTCCCTGATTGGCCCTCGAGGCCTGTGTTGACTATGCAGGCTGGTGGCTTTGTGTCTGCTTTAAACCAGACGCACCAGGTGTGCCACCAAACTGAGGGCAAAACCTCTTCATGTTCCTCGTGTTGCTTCTCAAAGGGTGAGTAAATTAAGATATCATAAACAAAGACGACCACAAAACGGTCTAGGAACTCACGGAAGGTCCGGTTCATCAAGTCCATAAAAATGGCTGGTGTATTGGTTTGCTAAAGGGCATCACTAGAAACTCGTAATGGCCATACTGCGTACGGAATGCCGTCTTTTAGATATCCTCTTTCCTTACTCTCAACTGGTGATAACCCGATCTTAGGTCTATCTTAGAAAAGCAATAAGACCCCTTCAACTGATCAAACAAATCATCTATACGAGGCATTGGGTACTTGTTCTTAACAGTTATTCAGTTCAACTTCCGGTAATCATTACAAAGTCACAACGCACCATCTTTCTTTTTGGCAAAGAGAACTGGTGCTCCTTAAGGCGAAGTACTAGGGCAGATAAACCCTTATCTAGCAGCTCTTGGAGTTGAATCTTCAACTCACTCAACTTAGCAAATGCAAATCTATATGGTCCCATAGAAATCGGTGCCGTACCAGGCACTAAATCAATTAAGAACTCAATCTCACGGTGAGGTAGTAAACTGGTGAGATCCTCAGGAAAAACGTCCAGGTATTCACAAATTACCCTTGGCAACTCAACTCAAACTTCATCACACTTATTACCCAAGAAGTTGGCCAGAAGACAACAAAGTTCACTTCGCCCACACGGATCATATACCGGTGATAAGACTCTATTGACCTGGTCTCCCAAGAAATAAAAGCAATCATCACTCAAAGTACATACAGTGACCCTTTCACGGTAACAATCTATGATAGCCCGATACGATGACAACTAGTCCATACCCAAAATAGTATCAAAAGTAGACATGTCAATCAACACAAATGCAAAAGGAAGTCGGCGACCGGCAACCTCTATGTCACAATCCCGACACCCCTGCTCCAAAATAACCTCACCACCAATAGGGGACTCTACACTGAGAGGAGATGCTAAGCGAGCCAACTCTAACCACAAAGCCGATGCAAATGCAGACGAGATAAATAAATGGGATGCACTCGTATCAATCAACACATTAGCAATGGAGTTGCATAACAAGAAAGTACCTTTCACTACCGAAGGTGTTGGTACTAGGTCTGGTGCGGTAACAACATACATACGCCTTGTAGGTCTCTGGTCTACCTGCTCACCCCTCGGAGCATAAGTCTGATGCACTGACTCAGCCGAAGAGGCTCCCTGATTGGCCTTCGAGGCCTGTGCTGACTATGCAGGCTGGTGGCTTTGTGTCTGCTTTAAACCAGACGCACCAGGTGTGCCACCAAACTGAGGGCAAAACCTTTTCATGTGCCCTGCTTGCCCATACTGATAACAATTGAGCGACTTCCCTCTTCTCTAGCACTAGCTCTAGCTTTAAGAACGAACCGAAGACGATGCCGACTGTTGCTCTCCTCTTTTCCACGGGCAAGCTGGAGACTTGTGGCCTAACTGATCACACTTGAAACAAGTGAAATCTCCCTGACCACCTCTTTCCAAAATAATTATAATAAACCAACTGTAGCGATAATTAAATAACAACATAAATTAGAGTACAATATCCTCCCATTTCATGAAATTCAGTTGTACAGAAGAGGTGGCACATGCAGATACACATTCATAAGTTCTAACCCTAAATCTACAACATGTGTCAGTAACAAAAATAAGAAGTAGAAGTTGAACAAATAATGGAATTGCCCTGAAGGCTACAACTTTCCAAGACAATACTTGGTTACATCAAAAGTGAGTCTTAAGCTCAATACATATAAAGCCCTAGGCTTGTACAGACATTAAATACAAAATAATAAAATTGAGCCTTCAGCTCCATTGTCCTCCCAAGCTAAGTCCTTGGTGGAGGAATCTCACTAACACCTAAAATAGTTTTCCCATATAGGGTGAACCAAAGCCTAATAGAAATAATCTAACAGAATATATGAATCTTAACAAAGACATAAGGGTAAAATGCATATGCAATGCCCATGTCAAAAAAGTTTACATTTCTTTCTCAAAATCATGCCATGCTCAATTTATATCACAATTCTAAAATCATGCCCCTTACCATAGGAAACAAGGGGGAATTCTCAAATCGATACAACCTTTCATGGATATTTCACCTGCGGAAAATCGTCAAACGACAACTATGTAAACGTAGCCTATACAAGCGCTACCATTGCCATTTTACGAATATTTCGTCCGCAGGAATCGGCACCCTTGTATACGTGCATTTTTTGGGACTTTCACCCTGGACATATATTCTAACTTAATTTGGTGATATACACCTCTTTCTACATTCACCCATTTTTTCTAAAAAACATATACATTTACAATGTATTAAATGAGCAACAACGTTTAATGCACATGGATGAGAAGTTAGTTTCAATTCACTTAATCCTCATGCAATGTCTACAATAATCATAGCTATCCTCCATCAATCGTCCAAAACAGATATTTCTAAACAGATATAAAATCTCCAATAAGCTAAACTATTCAAAATTTAAGATGTGAACGATAATACATATCCAACTCCACCATCCATATTAGTACACATCCAATTTCACATTTCCATTGTCAATTTCATTTATATATACAAAATAAATATTTAAAACATTTAGATCAAAACCCTCTTCCTTCCAAAATCCAATCCAAGGTTCGAAATCAACGATTTGTTCACAACTCAACCTCATTTCCAGTCCGCCAACCATTTTCCATACAACCATTTGAAAACCTCTCTTCTGATTTAAACCAAAACCCTAGGTTTGTTTAAAATCCTCCAAAATCACAATATTGTTTTATACAAACAAATAGCTAAGTTAAAAATTATAAAAGAGTGTAGAAAATCCCCACCTCAAAGCTAGAAGACGAGCAAAAAAAATAGATGAAGCTGAAACCCAACTCTATTCAGATGGAAATGTAGCCCTTGAGATGCTCTACCTTTTTAACAAGGCATAAATCTAGGTGAAAGTGTAGAGAGAGAGAGTGAGTTTTAGAGAGAGAGGCTCTAAATCTAGGGTTTTTGAAATGTTTAGAGAGAGAATGTAATGAAAAAGTGATGTAAAATGTCACTCTTACGGACTGAAATACGTATAGTCCGCTCGAGCGCAAGAAGTGACGCTCGAGCGTAGATTACACACTTCCAGTAATTTTGCATAAAGCAGACCAATGCTCAAGCTCAAGAAAGGCCGTTCGAGCTGAGACCACTCGAGCGTAGAAAGCACTACTCGAGCGTAGAATACACTCTCCCAATAGTTTTGTAGACCTACAAAAGTATTGAGAATTCACAAAGCCAGCTCGAGCGCAAGAAGTGACGCTTGAATGGAGGAGTAAAACTCTAGGCAACAAAATGTTTGAAAACTAAGCTACCAACCTGTTCCAAACGCAACCAATACAACTTAATAGCCAAACTCAAGGAGGAAAAAGAGAAATAAGACAAGAACAACAACACAGAAGCATGAAACCCGAGTCCAAAATATCAAATGGGTCGGGTCTAAAACCAGAATCGCTATATAGGTAATTTTATCAGCGCACTATCGATCTATTCACTACACACTATTACTTAGTACACATATATAATAATTTTATATTACGAAAATATCTCAGTTCATACCATAACTTCTCCTTTTTAACCCTAAGCTAATAAATTGGTACACATCACAATCAAAATGCTTCCAATTTTTTATGTATAAATATTTAACATTTGATCAACCTTAATAATTTAAACAAATAATTTTGTTCAAATATAAATAATTGAACATTTTATAAATGTTCAATTCTGGTTGTCTGAATACATGGCGAACAAATAAGCCATATTCTATACGAACGAGATAGACAAAAAATAAACTGACGTTTTCATTGTTATATTGTTCCAAATCAATAATCTGAGTCATCTGTGGTGTGCAAAATTTTCAAAATTAACCAATATTAATGTTAAAACCCTAAATCTTCAAAGGCAATAATGTTTTGAGTTTAAAAAATAATGGTAAAGATTATAATGACAAAGATGATGAGTGTAGTGTGTTAGATTATAATGGTAAAAATGATAAGTGTAGTGTGCTTGATTATAATTGTGAAGATGAACAGTGTTGGATGAGTGTTAGAAGAGAGATTTGTTCCAAAAGATATAATGTAGAGGTGATGGTGTGAAAGAGAGATTTGTGTTTTCATATATGAATTATTTGAATGAGTACATATATACACCCATATTATCCTTAATAGTCATTTTACTTGAAGATATTATTATCATATAAATTTAATGGTTAAATGATATATACTGAGGGGATCCATCCATGGTGTGTAAATAGAACCATTTTTTTTAAATTTTTTTATTTATTTAAAAAAATAATATTACGTACTTTTATTTTCAATGGGTATGGCCATGCAAATGTAAAGAAAAACTTTGCTTTGTTGGAATGAAAAATGGTAAATCAATAGGATAGTAAAAAAATGTTAGGTAAATAATATTGACGCCCCCTAAGATTTCTATTTAATATAGATTCCTTCCTCACGTTTAAAAAATTATATTTACCCCCCTATCAAATTAAAATGACATATTTGCCCTCATACATATAAAATAATAAAAAATGTTGATATTTTGTTCATGCCATTTTAAGAGAAACAACAATCATCTTCTTTGGTTTAACTCACACAAAAAATTGATTTTTTTTTTTAATTTTTCGTAATTTTTTTTATATTTTTACTGAATTTTTAAAAATATTTTAAGCATATTAATTTTTTTTTAAATACACCTAATCTAGATATATTTAGGAAGTATAATATTTTGTGATTTTTTTTAAATTCACCAAATATAAAAATACAAAAATTTAGTAATATTGTAATAAATGTGAATGACGGTGCTTGGTAATATTGTAATAAATGTAGGTGAATAGACAAGAAAGAAAAATGTTAGTGGAAATAAAAATGAAAAATTCTATTTATATATAAAAATTTATACAAAAAATATCATAAAAATATTGTGATAGTGATATTGTTGTAAATATAAGTCATGTTTATGGGTGTTTTGTTTTCAAGTCAAAGGTCACCATTAAGCTATATTATTGTGTCTGAAATTTTATATAAAATTTATGTTTATATATCATCACTAAATAAAAATATGTTTAGGTAGAATTTAATGATGGAAAGTTATAGAATGTAATCATGATGATAGGAAGAAGAAATGGTACGAAAATGGGCAAAATGGTTATTTAAAAAAAATTAGGGTATGGCATCAGCAATTCAGGAGGAAATTTGTAATGAGATTATAAACCTCAGGTAGGAGAATGTAATTTTTCAAACGTAAGGGGGGGAATCTGTATTAAACAAAAACCTTAGGTGGTGTTAGTGTAATTTACCTTTTTTTTAACAAACTAATAACAAATAAATTTAAAAATTATATTGATCATGATAGTGTTGATGGTTGTGGAAGTAATGGTGTGAGTCGTGATAGTGGTGGCGGTGGTGGCATCGGTGGTGGTGGTAGGATGTTGTGGCATGGTGGTGGTAAGGTGGTGTTGTAGTTGCGATGGTGGTGGTTGTGGTGGCGATGACCAACAATAGTAGAGTGATGATGGCAGCGGTCAATAGTAGTAGAGTGATGGTTCTCGTGATGGTGATGGTGTGATGTTTATGAAGGTGGTAATAGTGGTGGTAATGTTGTGGTTGTGGCGGTAGAATCAGTGGTGGTAGTGGGAGCAGTGGTAGTAGGATAGTTGTTCTAACAATAGTGATAATGGTGGTTTTATGGTTGTGGATGTAGTGATAGTGGTTATGCCGGTAATGGTGGTGGCAGTAGGGGCGACATCGGTAGTAGGGTAGGGTAGTGTAGTGGTTGTGGCGGCGACTGTGGTAGTGATTGTGGTGGCAATAGGGTGGCGGTAGTGACGGCGGTGATGGTAGTGATGGTAAGGTGGTGGAATGAGTGGTAGGAGAAGAGAATAGTGATGGTGGCTAAATGATAATATTTTTTTAAGTGCCAACAAAAAAAAAAAAAATAAATTTTATAGTGGTTCCATAATATAACGGAATGGTTATTTCTTAGATTGGAAGAAGGAATAAGCATTCTACATTTTGTTGGAATGACTATTCTTACTAAAATAAGACGTCCCAAACAAAAAAAGGGAAATACAAAGTCAGAACGAATATTCTATTTCAATCCATTCTATTGTACCAAATGTGCTCAATGTGTATATTGAAATGAAAATGTATAAAAGCTTCATAGAGCATCTCCAATGGTTTTCTAAAAGGGCTGTCAAAGCCAAAATATGGCAGGTTTGGCAAAAATAGATTCTCCAACGGCATGGTATAGTAGCTGCCAAATTTGGCATTTGCCAAACCATGTGTCAAATGTGGCAGTTGTGATAACCCTGTCCCTTATTATGTTAATTGGTCCTTAATACGAATGCGATTATGTGTCTAGTATGATTCTGTGTGCTAATTATGTGAATATATGTGGTTTTGAATTTCTATCTGTTCACCGTAGGAATATCTGTTTGATTATCTGCATTGAAAATTTGATTGGAGGCCTTATCGGCCACAGAACTCGAAATTGATTACGCCATTGTGATTGGCATAATTTTTAGAGCCTACGATGAAATTTAATTGAAAATTGATTTGGATCAAATTAATTAGATTAAATTAATGAATTAAGTGCCCAATTGTTTTATAATAAAATAATATGTTGAGTGGGGACTTATAAGGGGCCTTTATACACTCAATTTCTCTCCTTAGCTCCATTTGGCTGATCATAAACTCTAAGAAAAGGAAAGGGGTCGGCTAGAGAGAGGAAGAATGAGAGTTGGATGTTTGGCTCAAGTTTGTGAAGAGTGGAGGATTAAACTCTAGATTTGACCATAATTTGGGAAGAATAAAGCCTCTAGGTAAGTGAATTCATGAATATTAAGTTGTAATTTTGTGAATTCAAATTAGGATAATGGTCAAGAACATGAATTTAATTGAGCATGATGAAATTAAATTGGTCTTGTTGAATTGAGGACCAATATGTGCATGCATGTAAGAAATTGTTTTGAATTTGCATGTTTGAGCTTGAAATACATGATTTATGTAGAGTTTTGGTTAAAGCTCATGTTGTAATCACCATTTGTATCATCTAAAGTTGAGAATGAGAGTAATACATCACATGCATGTACAATTTATAAGAATAGGAGCTTTGAATGCATAAATGTGTTATGATGGAAATGAGTTTGGTGTCAATTTGGGACATGCATGTGTTTGATTCATGAAATTGAGCTCCATATTGATGTAATTGGGTGTTTGTATTATGATAGCATAACTATATTTGAAATTTGAGCCATGCCATGCAAGAAATGCTGGTTAGAGTGTTGAATTCGAGCTCAAGAACCATTCTGGAAAACCAAGAATTTTTGATGTTTGCTCGAGCGGGGGAACCGCCGCTCGAGCGGTGATTTCGAGCTCCCAGTATTTTCTTGCAGGCATGGTGTGCACTTGAGCGGAGAAGTTCACGCTCGAGCGGGGAGCTATGTAAGATGAACTTTCGCTCGAGTGTCCGAGTTCACGCTCGAGCGTAAAAATGATACAACCAGCACTTTTGTAGACTTAATGGGTCCGCTCGAGCGAGGAATCCCACGCTCAAGTAGGGACCCTGTTTTCTGAAATTTTGTTTACGCGTTCTGTGTTTCGTTTTCCATCCTCTTTCACTTGTGAGCACTCTTAGGCATGCATTGAGCATTGTAAATGAGTTAAGGAGATAAGAATGAAGCCTAAAGAGGAATATGTGAATTAAGGAACGGATTGAATTATTTGTGACCCATATGTGTTATGTGATGTGTAGGGTCAAGCTTCAGGGCAAACTAACCAACCGATCACAGTGAGTAATATCGGTATTTTGAAACTTGTCATTTGTCCAATTGCTTATTCCCTTATAAGCCTTATAAGTTGCTAGTTTGAATTGTGGACAAAAGTTTGACATGAATGAATGGGCCAGAGGCCAGTTTGACATGAATGAATGAATGAATGGGCCAAAGGCCAGTTTGACATGAAAGTTTGAATGGGCCAAATACCAGTTTGATATGAAAGTCTGAATGGGCCAAAGGCCAGTTTGACATGAAAGTCTGAATGGGCCAAAGGCCAGTTTGACAAATGAAAGATAAATGGGCCAAGGCCCAGTATGTTTGGAACTACAGCCACTTGATTTAAATTGTGCGCGTATATGTTAAATAGAAACATGAATTGGGCCCAAGGCCGTTTGAAGTATGTTGCTCTACATATCGTTCGTATAACTTCTTTATTTGATATTATTCACTGGGCTATCGCTCACGCTCATTCATGTGTTTGTAGGTGAGCCAAGAGAAGTTCAAACCCAGCCCCAGTGAAGTTTGTAAGGAACAACAAAGGTTTTGAAGAGTCAGCCCTTGCGTCTCACGCACGAGACCTGTCTTCGCCTTTTTGTCATTCTGTTTTATTTTGTCACATGGGTGAAGTCTTGAATATATTGTATATAGTTTTGTTCGGCTGACTTAGACCTATATGATCCTGTATGTACAGAGCTTTGGGTAATACATATTTTGATGTGAGTTATTAATGTGCATATGTATGGTTTGTTATGATGTGCCATGTAAGCACAACCCTATGGACAAAGTTTTAATTTGCTTCCGTTTGGCCCCTTTACTCTGATGAGTTTTGTTTTATTTGGTTTGAGGCCGTAGGTAATCTCGTGATTACTGGCCGGCTATGGCCTTAACTTATAGGGGCGGGTTTGAGTCATGATAGAGTGGTATCAGAGCACGAGTTAATAACTCACACACTTGACCAAAAGAGCAATAAGCATCTAGAAAAGATCTAGGATGCATTCATGTGATAAGTATGAATCTGAAAGCATCAAGAATACGCTTAACTGTTAAATGTGAACAACTATGTGTTATAAGTTTGTGAACTGCTTGCATTTCAAAGTATCTGACTATGTATGCTCTTTAGTATATGCATACGTGTGTATCTTTTGTATAAAGTATAATGCAAGTTTAATCAGATGGTGAGAACAAGAGGTGATGAGATAGAGGAATCTTCTACTGCCAGTCTGGATAGAATGGAAAGATTGATTCAGGAAATGGCAAAGACATTGAGGCAACAACAGGAATGGCAACAATAGTGGCAACAACCACATCCTTCACCCCCACCTCCGGCACCCCCTGTGCTAGATAATCAGAATGATGACCGAATCATAGCTCTCACCAAAGAGTTCAAGAAAATGAAACCACTACAGTTCCATGGTGGATTAGATCCTTTGAAAGCTGAAGCTTGGGTCCTCGGCATCGAAAAACTGTTTGAAGTGCTCCCGTGTTCGGAGACACAGAAAGTGCTTCTAGCCAGCTTTATGCTAGAAGACGAAGCAAGAAGATGGTGGATGTTAATGCGTGAGAATTACAAAGATGCTGATTGGGCAAAATTTCTAGAAATTTTCTATGACAAGTACTTCCTGCAGTGTGTCCGGGATAGGAAGGTGGCAGAATTCATGGAACTAAGGCAAGACAGTGTGACTGTAGCCGAGTATGAGGCCAAATTCACTGAATTGGCCAGGTTTGCGCCACACGTGATTGATACAGACTATAAGAAGGCGAGACATTTTGAAGGCGGGCTTCGAAGCGACATCCTAGAGAAGGTGAATGTCTTGAAGCTGGAAACCTACATTGGGGTACTAGACAGGGCCATAATAGCAGAAGCTAATATAGCTAGACAAACTAAACCGACGACTGACTGGAAGGGTAGTAAAAGGTAGGGCTTCTTTTCAAAGAAGAAGTTTTCAAAAAAGCAAAATACGGGCTCCTCAAATACTTAGAATTCTTCCTGAGACGCATCTCCCATGTGCAATATTTGTAGCAAAAGGCACCGTGGGATTTGTTACCGTGTGTCAGGGGCCTGTTTCAAGTGTGGTAGACAAGGGCACATGGCCCGAGATTGTAATCAGAACAGTGGGAGAATAGCTGCTAGTTCCACTGCATCGATCCCAAAACCAGGAAATACTATGAGACCTACTCCCGCCGGAGATACCGTGAGACAAGGGAGAGTTTTTGTGCTTGTTCTGGGTGATACACGGAATGCCAATGCAGTTGTTTCAGGTACCATTTCTATATGTAATTAGGATGCTTTTGTGTTAATTGACTCCGGATCCACACACTCTTTTGTGACATGTGCATTTTCATCTAGACTGAATAGGTCTCTAGAATTACTGCCATATCTGCTATGTGTGTCTGCTCCATCTGGGGAATCTGTATTGTGTGAATCTATATACCGGTTTTGTGATATGCGTGTTGAGGATGCTATCCTATATGTAGATCTGTTGCCCCTGAACTTTAGGCATTTCGATGTAATTTTGGGCATGGATTGGTTGACCAAATACTGTGCCACCATTGATTGTGTGACAAAACGGGTTGTGTTTAAACCACCAGAACATAAAGAGATTGTGTTTGTGGGTAATGGGGTAGTGCCTCCACCTTATTTGATATTTGCAATGAAAGCATGTAAACTAATCAGAAAGGGGTGCCAGGGTTATTTGTGCTATGTGTTGTTTGAACAATCCGTGAATGTTGAATTGAATGATATCCCTATTGTTAGAGAATTTCTAGATGTGTTTCCAAATGAATTACAAGGGGAATTGGTAGATAGGGAGATAGAGTTTACTATTGAAACTGTGCCAGGTACCCAGCCTATTTCCAAGACTCCCTACAGAATGGCTACTGCCGAAATGAAAGAATTGAAAGAACAGTTGCAAGACCTACTTGACAAGGGGTTTATTCGACCTAGCACTTCGCCTTGGGGTGCACTAGTATTATTTGTGAAAAAGAAGGATGGAACCCTACGCCTGTGCATTGATTATCGGGAATTGAACAAGGTAACAATAAAGAACAAATATCCCCTACCCCGTATTAATGACTTATTTGACCAGTTGCAGGGATCACAGGTGTTTTCTAAGATTGATTTGAGATCCGGGTATCATCAGCTGAAAGTTAAGGCAGAGGATGTTGAGAAAATCGCATTCAGAATGAGGTATGGACATTTTGAGTTTCTTGTTATGCCATTTGGAGTGACTAATGCTCTGGCAGCATTTATGGACTTAATGAATCGAATTTTTAAAACCTACCTTGATGAATTTGTTGTGGTTTTTATTGATGATATTTTGATATACTCCAAGAATAGACTTGAACATGAACATCACTTGAGAACTGTCCTGCAAATACTTAGAGAAAGGAAATTGTTTGCTAACCTAAAGAAATGTGAGTTTTGGTTGGATGAAGTTGTTTTCTTAGGGCATGTGATCAACAAGGAAGGAATTTCAGTGGACCCGCAGAAAATAGAGGCAATTGTGAATTGGCCTACACCGACTAATGTGACAAAAGTCTGCAGCTTTATGGGCTTAACTGGTTATTACAGAAGATTTGTGAAAGATTTTTTGAAAATAGTTATGCCTCTTACCCAACTGACACGCAAGGGGCAACCTTTTGAGTGGAACGATGAAAGAGAATAAGCCTTTCATGAATTAAAAACGAGATTGACCATTGCACCAGTGTTGACACTACCGTCAGGTACGGAAAATTTTGTAATTTTTAGTGATGCGTCTTATAAAGGTTTGGGTTGTGTGCTAATGCAGAATGGAAAGGTTATTGCTTATGCCTCCCGACAGTTGAGACTACACGAGAAAAACTACCCAACACATGATCTAGAATTGGCCGCAGTTGTTTTTGCTTTGAAAATCTGGCGGCATTATTTGTATGGGGCAAAGCGTGAAGTCTACATAGATTACAAGAGCCTGAAATACTTCTTTACACAGAAAGAGTTGAATATGCGACAAAGGAGATGGATTGAACTGATAAAAGACTATGATCTTGAGATTCAGTACCACCCCGGGAAAGCCAATACAGTTGCTGATGCCTTGAGCAGAAAATTAATAGGGAGTATGGCTTGTTTGCTTACCGAGCAGAAAGAGATCTTGCAAGATTTTGAGAAGTCTGAAATTGAAGTGGTATTGTGTGAATAGAGCGGATTGATAGCCACTATTACAGCTGAACCGGCAATCGTTGAAGAAATTAAACAAAAGTAGAAAGAGGATGAATTCCTCAAGAAAGTGATTGATGAATTTGAGACAAGTCCGAAAACAGAGTTTGGCATTGAGAATGAAGTGTTGAGATTTCGGAATAGAATGTGTGTCCCAGATATTCCGGAACTGAAGAAGAGGGTTTTAGATGAAGCCCACAGATCCGTATTTGCTATGCATCCGGGTAATAATAAAATGTATCGGGATTTGAAACAAACCTATTGGTGGCCTAAAATGAAGAAGGAGATTGCAGAATATGTGTCCAAATGTCTTCAGTGTCAGCAAGTTAAAGCTGAACATCAGAAACTAGGCGATCTACTGCAACCTCTCCCTATTCTTGAATGGAAGTGGGAACATGTGACTATGGATTTTGTTGTTGGCCTACCTCGGACTTCTCGAGGTATGGATTCTATTTGGGTTGTAGTTGATAGACTGACTAAATCTGCACATTTTCTGCCTGCCAAAACTACATTTAATGCTTATAGACTGGCTACTATTTATGTTGATGAGATTGTCCGTTTACACGGAGTTCCGGTATCTATTGTGTCGGATAGAGATCCGAAATTTGTATCTAGATTATGGAAGAGTTTGCAGGAAGCTATGGGGACAGAACTAAGGTTCAGTACTGCATTCCACTCACAGACAGATGGGCAATCAGAATGAACAATACAGACTTTGGAAGATATGCTTCGAATGTGTGCTTTAGATTTTCAGGGGAGTTGGGAAGACTATTTGCCACTTATAGAATTTGCATACAATAACAGCTTTCACTCCAGCATCGGTATGGCACCGTACGAGGCTTTGTATGGTAGGCGGTGTAGATCACCAATTTGTTGGACAGAAGTCGGGGATAGAGCTTTATTTGGGCCTGAAATTGTGCAAGACACTTATGAAAAGATCAAAACCATTCGACAAAGGCTCAAAACAGCTCAGGACCAACAAAAGAGTTATGCAGATGTTCGAAGAAGACCTCTTGAGTATGAGGTCGGAGACCATGTGTTTATCCGTGTGTCCCCAATGAAAGGCCAAGTCAGGTTTGGAAAGAAGGGTAAGTTGTCGCCCCGTTACATTGGGCTGTTTCAGATTCTGGAAAGGCTTGGCCCAGTGGCCTATAGAGTTGCTTTGCCACCGGGATTCGAGCAAATCCATAATGTGTTTCATGTGTCGATCTTGAGGGGTTATCTCCGAGACCCGTTCCATGTGATTGATTATCACTGGGTAGCTTTGGATGAAAATATGGAGTACGCTGAATGGCCGGAACGAATTGTTGATCAGTAAGTGAAACAATTGAGAAGCAAGTCCATCCCAATGGTGAAAGTGGAATGGAAAGAACACTATGGGACGGATGCTACATGAGAAAATGAGGAGGAAATGTGACTACACTATCCACATTTGTTTCCCGACGAAGGTAAAATAAGTTTGGAGGACCAAACTTCCTAAAGGGGGGAAGATTGTGATAACCCTGTCCCTTATTATGTTAATTGGTCCTTAATACGAATGCGATTATGTGTCTAGTATGATTCTATGTGCCAATTATGTGAATATATGTGCTTTTGAATTTCTATCTGTTCACCGTAGGAATATCTGTTTGATTATCTGCTTTGAAAATTTGATTGGAGGCCTTATTGGCCACAGAACTCGAAATTGATTACGCCATTGTGATTGGCATAATTTTTAGAGCCTATGGCGAAATTTAATTGAAAATTGATTTGGATCAAATTAATTAGATTAAATTAATGAATTAAGTGCCCAATTGTTTTATAATAAAATAATGTGTTGAGTGGGGACTTATAAGGGGCCTTTATACACTCAATTTCTCTCCTTAGCTCCATTTGGCTGATCATAAACTCTAAGAAAAGGAAAAGGGTCGTCTAGAGAGAGGAAGAAGGAGAGTTGGATGTTTGGCTCAAGTTTGTGAAGAGTGGAGGATTAAACTCTAGATTTGACCATAATTTGGGAAGAATAAAGCCTCTAGGTAAGTGGATTCATGAATATTAAGTTGTAATTTTGTGAATTCAAATTGGGATAATGGTCAAGAATATGAATTTAATTGAGCATGATGAAATTGTATTGGTCTTGTTGAATTGATGACCAATATGTGCATGCATGTAAGAAATTGTTTTGAATTTGCATGTTTGAGCTTGAAATACATGATTCATGTAGAGTTTTGATTAAAACTCATGTTGTAATCACCATTTGTATCATCTAAGTTAAGAATGAGAGTAATACATCACATGCATGTACAATTTATAAGAATAGGAGCTTTGAATGCATAAATGTGTTATGATGGAAATGAGTTTGGTGTCAATTTGGGACATGCATGTGTTTGATTCATGAAATTGAGCTCCATATTGATGTAATTGGGTGTTTGTATCATGATAGCATAAATGTATTTGAAATTTGAGCCATGGCATGCAAGAAATGTTGGCTAGAGTGTTGAATTCGAGGTCAAGAACCATTCTGGAAAACCCAGAATTTTTGATGTCCGCTCGAGCGGGGGAACTGCTGCTCGAGTGGGGATTTCGAGCTCCCAGTATTTTCTTGCAGGCATGGTGTCCGCTCGAGCGGAGAAGTTCACGCTCGAGCGGGGAGCTATGTAAGATGAACTTCCGCTCGAGCGTCCGAGTTCACGCTCGAGCGTAAAAATGATACAACCAGCACTTTTACAGACCTAATGGGTCCGCTCGAGCGGGGAATCCCACGTTCGAGCGGGGACCCTGTTTTCTGAAATTTTGTTTATGCGTTATGTGTTTCGTTTTCCGTCATCTTTCACTTGTAAGCACTCTTAGGCATGCAATGAGCATTGTAAATGAGTTAAGGAGATAAGAATGAAACCTAAAGAGGAATATGTGAATTAAGGAACGGATTGAATTATTTGTGACCCATATGTGTTATGTGGTGTGTAAGGTCAAGCTCAAGGGCAAACCAACCAACCGATCACAGTGAGTAATATTAGTATTTTGAAGCTTGTCATTTGTCCAATTGCTTATTCCCTTATAAGCCTTATAAGTTGCTAGTTTGAATTGTGGACAAAAGTTTGACATGAATGAATGGGCCAAAGGCCAGTTTGACATGAATGAATGGGCCAGAGGCCAGTTCGATATGAATGAATGGGCCAGAGGCCAGTTTGACATGAAAGTCTGAATGGGCCAAAGGCCAGTTTGACAAATGAAAGATAAATGGGCCAAGGCCCAGTATGTTTGGAACTACAGCCACTTGATTTAAATTGTGCGCGTATATGTTAAATAGAAATATGAATTGGGCCCAAGGCCGTTTGAAGTATGTTGTTCTACATATCGTTCGTATAACTTCTTTATTTGATATTATTCACTGGGCTATGGCTCACGCTTATTCATGTGTTTGTAGGTGAGCCAAGAGAAGTCCAAACCCAGCCCCAGTGAAGTCTGTAAGGAACAACAAAGGTTTTGAAGAGTCAGCCCTTGCGTCTCACGCACGAGACCCGTCTTCGCCTTTTTGTCATTCGGTTTTATTTTGTCACATGGGCGAAGTCTTGAATATATTGTATATAGTTTTGTTCGGCTGACTTAGACCTATATGATCCTATATGTACAAAGCTTTGTGTAGTACATATTTTGATATGAGTTATTAATGTGCATATGTATGGTTTGTTATGATGTACTATGTAAGCACAGCCCTATGGACAAAGTTTTAATTTGCTTCCGTTTGGCCCCTTTACTCTGATGAGTTTTGTTTTATTTGGTTTGAGGCCGTAGGTAATCTTGTGATTACTGGCCGGTTATGGCCTTTAATCCATAGGGGCGGGTTCGGATCATGACAGCAGTAGTTGTGGCAGCTACCAAATCTGCCAACTCACCCAAAACCAATGACTTTCCTTCATTCCCTCCCTCCCTTTCTCATCCTTTCCCAGAAAAACCTCCCAAAAACAGATCAATTTTTTTTTTTGTAAACAAAATTCACCATTTAAAAAAAAAAAAATAGAAATCACCAAAAATTTTAAACAATTTGGCAATTGCTAAATTTTTTTGTTTCAAAATTCACCAACTTTTTTTTCTAAACAAAATTAGTCAACAACAACAACAACAACCAAGTAATTTCAATCAAATTTGAAGCAATCTCAAACAATTTTCAAGCAATCTCAACAAATCCCAAGCAAATTTTAATAAATCTAAAGCAAATTTTAAACAATAATTACCTAGATTTCAAGATGCTTGATGGATTTCCAGACAATTTCATCTTCGTGCAAGGTTTAACTTGGGATTTCGGGTTCTTCTTCATCTTCAATTTAGGGTTTCAACCTCTTTCGATTTAGGGTTTACTTGGGGTTTCTATTTGGGAGGGTTTTGAAGGGTTTCAGAGAGTGGATCAAGATGGAGATAGAGTTGGATCTTGGTTGTTGCTTTGTTTTCTTGAGATTTTTGTGGAGAGAGAAGGTGAGAATCAAGAGGGAAGTCGTGAAGAGGACTACCTCTTGCATAGAAAAACAAAGAGAAAGAGGGGGGGTGGATGGGTGAGTGCGAGATAGAGGGAGAGAAGGTGTTGAAGGGATAAGAGATTAGACTGAGAGAGAGAGACTGTCAAAAAAAAAAGAGGAATAATAACAAGAAAACAAAGGAAAGAAAGAGGGGGAGAGAGAGACAGAGGGGTATGGATGGAGCATTGAAAGATGTGGAGCCCCACTCAATTATCGCCACTCAATTATGTAGGGACGGAGTGAATTATATATATATGTACAATTATATATATATATGTATAATTTTATATATAGGTAAATTTTTGTTTTTTAAATTTGGAGTGGTATGTGAATGTTAAGGTTAATTATGTTTATATGTATATATATTTTTAAATTTTTTTTATAAAAAAAAATTGGGTAAAACGTAAATATTTAATTTTTTTTGAATTTTTTTTTTAAAATCATAAAAGATAAAAAATAAACAATAAAAAAAATTCAAAAACCTATATCCAAACATCACTTATAAAATTTGAAGAGAAAGTCGGTTAAGATTTGCTAAAATAGCTTTACACCATTGGAGCACCATTGCTATAATTTGACAAAATAATATTATTTATTACCAATTATAGCAATGACAATGCTAATTTAGCAAACATCATTGGAGATGCTCTTACGTTTGCAAATCCCAGTTCGAACTTCTCTGTTTTTGTTTTCCACTGTCATCAGGAGGTGCTACTTATACTATCAAGTCCAACTCCAAACATGAGTCTGTATTTCTCTTGCCCCATGAAGAACGGCAAATAGGAAGCCCATTATGGATTAATTACCCGTAGTTTGATTAAATAAAATAGTTAAGCTGTGTTTCGATTATGAATTTAAAAAGAAAAAAAGTAAAAGATGAATGAAATATAAGTTAAAATTTTTTCTCTCTTTCTTTTGGGAATCTCTTACTCAAATCTCAAAGAAAAATCTCATTGGACTTTTCTAACTATATCTCCATCAAAAGTTGAATATTATGGACTTGTTGATCGGACGGATTATAACATAGGATATAAATTACTAATCTATGATACTCATATTTTATAATTTGGTTATAATTTTTGTTATTCAATTAAATTCATTGGATATTCTATCTAACAAAATTGATGGATTGAAATTACTCGTGCAACTAATAATGCAATATATTTTATATTTATTGCCAAAAAAATGTAAAAAAGAAAAAATTACTTATTTCCTAATCTAATTATATAATTAATCCTACTCTAATTATATAAATTATTAATCTATTCTCTACTAATCCTACTAATCAAACATAGATTATAAGACCAACACATATGAAGGATACAATGTGTTAAACAGAATCTATAGTGCAAGATTATAGGATTCAACATGACAGCTCAATATAATATTTGTATATTGTTTTGTAGTCTTTTTTTTTTTTTTTTTTTTTTTTTTTTTTTTTTTTTGGGGTGTTTGTAGCAATATTGTTAACTAAAAGACAAATGGCCGCAACCAATTGGACTAAGTTCACCAAAGTCCATTTGAGGGAGGCTCAACCTCACTTGAAATGTGATGGTAAACTATGTTTAAATTATAAATTTAAATAAAATTTTAAAAATAAAAAAGAAAAATATGAGTGATATATAAATTATATTTTATTCATATTTTTCTTTTTTATTTCTAAATCTTTTCCAAAATTCTTACATAAATTTATAATCTAAGCACCCGCTAAGATTAGTTTAAAATGATCTATTAATATTATTTCTAGCCAAGAGAGGGATTCTATAAGAAAATATAATTATAAATTGTACTTTTTTTCTCCATCATTGGGAAATTCTATTTAGGTGTGTATCATATGTATATTTTATTACGATCTTTGTGTTATTAGTTATGATTTATTATGCTATTATTTATGACACATTGTGATGTCAATTATGACATTATTTTAATTATGATCCAATAGTTATTTAATTTAACTCCCATAGTATTTAATTATGTCATTTATGATAATCAACTCACAAATAACATAATTTGTATATAATACACCCCCTTTATGTACCATAGCGTTTTTGCATATTGGTCTAAAATGGTCTGTTATTTTAGGTCAAGTGGGAAATCTAGAAGAAATATCATTTTGCGTCCCAAATTATTACGCGGTTTTTAATTTGGCACCCAAATTTCATACTATTTTAATCGGTGGTGCTCCATGCATCAATTGGTATATCAATTAGTGTACCAACCTATGCTATAACGTTACCTTTTCAAAATTATGACCCCACCTATTATACAAATTACAAAGATCCAAAATTATGGCCCTACTCATTATATAAATTACAAAGACCCAAAACTTATAAAATTATACCACATCATCCGTTAGTATACTAATTGGTGCATATAGTATTATTCTATTTTAATTTGCCTCCAAACTTTTTGAAAATTTGATCAATTTATCCCTCGGCGTCTGTTTCCGTCTACAATCCAAACGGAACTTGTTAACGTGGCACCAACTTCATTTGAAACTTCATTTACCCCAAACTATACTTTAAAAATCAATTATCCCCAAAATTAAAAAAAAATTTAAATTTAAATATTTAATAATTTTTTTATTGCAATAGAGAAAAAATTAAATTTTAAATAATATACTTTGTGAAAAAAAATAAAAAATATAAAAATCATCGTTTAGAATTATCTCTTTAAATCTTAAATTATGAAGCATGGGTACTTTGACAAACATGAGGTATCTGTACCGGGTACTTTCGGCATATGGTATTTTGTATGATATTTTTACATATCTATCGGGTATACAAAACATGTACTCAATTTTTTCTTCTTAGTTTTTAGTGTACCCATATGTAACTAGTATATACACAAGTTGTGTCGTACCTCAATCAAAACAATATTTTTTTTATTACAAAAATAAAATTTCTTTTACTAGACTTCTTTTTTACTTCTAATTTTACGCTTACATGATTTTAAAATTAAGGTATGATTTGTAAGTTATTAATATAATGACATTTACTTTTGGTTTATCTTATACTTGTACTTTTAGCATTAAATGTTAATTAT